>SJYX01013025.1:150441-161463 GCA_006410675.1 Oreotragus oreotragus | reverse complement strand
GAAAGACTGATGCTGAGGCTTAAGCTCCACTACTTTCGCCAAGTATTGGCTAAGTATTGCTGTGAACAGCTGATTTATTGGAAAAGACTCTGATTATGGGAATGACTGAGCACATGAGAAGAGGGTGACAGAGGATGAGATGGTTGGATGGCATCACCGACTCAATGGACATGAGTTTGAGGAAGCTCCATGAGATAGTGAGGGACAGAGAAGCATGGTGTGCTATAGTCCATGGGTTCACAAAGAGTTGCCTGAATGGTAAGAACAGCTACTCAGAAAAAAAAAAAAAGAAAGAAATTCCTTTCAAAACATGTTTACCTATTGACCATTCACATGATCGTCCAAGGGCTCTGATGGGTATGTACAGTGAGGTAAATGTTTTTTTCATACCTGTTATCACAACATTCATTCAGGATAGATCAAAGACAAAATCTGACCTTTGAGTTTTATTTAAGAAATAGATATCTTAAGGCTAAAATTTCCACAGAGATTTATTCCTCTGATGGATCTGGGGAAAGTAAATTAAAAACCTTCTGAAAAGGATTCACCATTCTAGATGCCATTAAAACATTCCTGATTCATGGGAAAGGTCAAAATATTAGCATTAACAAAAATTTGGAATAAATTGATTCCAACCCTCATCAATGCCTTTAAAGAGTTTAAGACTTTGGTGTAGGAAACTATAAATGTCACTGGTAGGGTACTGTAAACAGTGTTGCAAATAGTTGGGCACTATTGAAGCAACTTAGCAAACAGGCAGGCAGAAATATCACAACTAGGCTTAGAAGTGGATCTTGAAGACATGACTGAATTGCTGCAATCTCATGATAAAACTTGAGTGCATGAGGCATGGCTTCCTATGAAAGAGCAGAGAAAATGGGTATGTTGAGGTGGAATTAACTCCTGATGAAAAAGCTGTGAAAATTGTTGAGATGACAACAAAGGATTTTGAATATGATGTAAACTTAATGGATTGCTCCAAGTTTGAAAGAAGTTTTCTTGTAGGTAAAATGCTATTAAAGCATTACATGTGACAGAAAACAGCCCATGAAAGGAAAACTCAGTNTGAGATGACAACAAAGGATTTTGAATATGATGTAAACTTAATGGATTGCTCCAAGTTTGAAAGAAGTTTTCTTGTAGGTAAAATGCTATTAAAGCATTACATGTGACAGAAAACAGCCCATGAAAGGAAAACTCAGTTGCATGACAAATCGTATCTGTGTTTTGTTTTAAGAAATTACCTCAGCCACCCCAAACTTCACCTCTCTGACCAGTCAGCACCCATAAACATAGATATAAAACCTTCCACCAGCAAACAGTTCATGACTGACTCATTGAAGGCTCAGGTGATAGTTATCATTTTTTAGCAAGTACTTTTGAATTAAGGTATACAAAAAAAATTTTTTTAAGACAATGCTATTGTGCTGTTAATAGACAATCAGTTCAGTTCAGTCTCCAGTCACTCAGTCATGTCCAAATCCTTGTGACCACATGGACTGCAGCATGCCAGGCTTCCCTATACATTACCAACTACTGGAGTTTACTCAAACTCATATCAATTGATGGCATCCAACCATCTCATCCTCTGCCATCCCCTTCTCCTCCCACCTTCAATCTTTCCCAGCATCAGGGTCTTTTCCAATGAGTCGGCCCTTGCATCAGGTGACCAAAGTATTGGAGTTTCAGCTTTAGCATCAGTCCTTCCAATGAATATTCAGAACTGATTTCCTTTTGGATACTGGTTGGATCTCCTTGCTGTCCAAGGGACTCTCAAGAGTCTTCTCCAAAACCACAGTTCAAAAGCATCAATTCTTCTGTGTTCAGCTTCTTTAGAGTCCAACTCTCACAACCATACATGGCTACTGGAAAAACCATAGCCTTAACTAAACAGACTTTTGTTGGCAAAGTAATGTCTCTATTTTTTAACATGCTGTCTTGGTTGGTCATAATTTTTCTTCCAAGGAGCAAGCATCTTTTAATTTCATGGCTGCAGTCACCATCTGCAGTGATTTTGGAGCCCTCAGAAAATAAAGTCTTTCACTGTTTCCACTCTTTTCCCATCTATTTGCCATGAAATGATGGGATCAGATGCCATGATGTTAGTTTTCTGAATGTTTAGTTTTAAACTAACATTTTCACTCTCCTCTTTCACTTTCACCAAGAAGTTCTTTAATTCTTCTCTTTCTGCCACAAAGGTGATGTCATCTGCATATCTGAGGTTATTGATAGATCTCCTGGAAATCTTGATTCCAGCTTCTGCTTCATCCAGGTCATAATACAGTGTAAACATGAATTTTTATCCACTGGGAAACCAAGCAATTCATGTGACTGGTTTTGTCAGGATATTTGTTCTATTTCAGTGGCCTACAACCCAACCCACAATATCTCTGAGGTATTATTCTCAATGAGAACTTTTCAAAATTTATTTTCTATTTTATTTTAATTCTTATATTTAGAAATTTAAAATTGGTTTTATTTAATTCATTGGTCATCAAGTTTTTATTTTATTACTGAAAATTTTGAGAGATGCTATATTTCATATCTTATTACAATTTCAAACATTAGTAAGAAGAATCAAAGATCCTTGGATTAGCCTAGTCTGGCCTCTGTCGACCAACACCTCCACCAGAGACTCCTGGACATTCACAAGCAGGTCTGCCTCAGTCTNGAAAATTTTGAGAGATGCTATATTTCATATCTTATCACAATTTCAAACATTAGTAAGAAGAATCAAAGATCCTTGGATTAGTCTAGTCTGGCCTCTGTCGACCAACACCTCCACCAGAGACTCCTGGACATTCACAAGCAGGTCTGCCTCAGTCTCTTGTGGAGACACTACTCTTTTCTCCTGGATACTAGTACGCACAAGGTTTTGCTTCCAGGAAGAACTTCTTAGGTGAATCTCTTTCCCTTCTTAGCTTTCCAGGTTGCGATATACTAAAAATTTGGCAAACTTCAGTGGATAGTGCTTGCAATTCCCATTAAAAAGAAGCACGATCACTTCTGCTGGGGAGCAGACATCCCTTAAAATTCCTCCTCTGTATGATCTCCTTTACTAGTGGGAAGACTACTTCTATTCCATTCTTTTAATGATAGTCAAGGATTTCCTTTAGTAGAGGTCAGTTTGATTCTTGCCTCTTTCATAGTCAAGGCCTTGTCTTTTATCTGGCATGTTGCAACAGAGTCCTGAAATGTTGTCTCATCCTTGTCTCACCCTCATCACATCAAATTAATTGTTATAGTCAGCAATAAATGGTGTTACTTTTTACACACATTTCTCTAATGGTTACCTTTCTCTCTCTCTCTCCCTCCACCTTCTCTCTTCACCATGTGAACCCACAGTGAGACAGCAACACCTGAAGTACATAATTGGGTCTGGAGATGTTTATTTAGATGTTCTCTCTCATTTGCAGTTTTACCTTTTTATTTCTTTCTTTCCTTCTTTCACTCCTTCTTCCCTTCTTTCACTCCTTATTTCCTTCTTTCACGTCTTTCTTTTTCTCCCAAGTTTTTTTTTTTTTTTTCTGTGTAGTCAACTGATTTCTTATCTAAGCAAGCAAAAATAAGCCAAAAGGAAAAGAGATATTTTAAAAAGTAGTGTCATGAACTATTCATTTGAAGAGGCACCCAACTGAGAACACACATTTTTTTATTTGAAGTTTCAAATATGTGCTGTCTTTAAGAAGGGCATGTATATAGATTTTTCTTGTCTTAAAATTTCAGTTACTTTTTTTTTTCTAAAAGTCTCAGATTTTTTAAGAACAATGTTTTTACTGCTTTAGATTACCATGAAAGTGAAAGTCACTCAGTGGGTCGGACTCTGTGACCACATACTAAACAGTCCATGGGATTCTCCAGGCCAAAATACTGCAGTGGGTAGCTTTTCCCTTCTCCAGGGGGTCTTCCCAACCCAAGGATCGAACCCAGGTCTCCTACATTGCAGGCAGATTCTTTACCAGCTGAGCTACCAGGAAATTTGTTTTTGCATTAGATTACCATAATGTGAAACAAATTTTCACTCAGTGTGACAAATAATACCCACCACTAGGGACTAGCAGACTATATGTTATTTGTAAGAACAAAATAACATAAAGATATATTTCCTCAATTTCTTTCAGAACAGGAAACATTTTTCAGCCTAATATTATTCCTTTGTCTTTTGCATTCCTTTGCACTCATCTCACAAGGTAGCAAAGTAACGCTCAAAATTCTCCAAGCTAGGCTTCAACAGTACCATGAACTTTCAGATGTTCAAGATAGATTTGGAAAAGGCAGAGGAACCAGAGATCAAATTGCCAACATCCACTGAACCATCAAAAAACAAGAGAGTTCCAGAAAATAATCTACTTCTTCTTTATTAACTATGCAAAAGCCTTTGATTGTGTTGATCAAAACAAATTGTGGAAAATTCTTCAAGAGATGGGAATAGCAGACCACATTCCCTAACTCCTGAGAAATCTGTATGCAGGTCAAGAAACAAAGGTTAGAAATGGACATGGAACAAAAGACTGGTTCCAAATCGGGAAAGGAGTACATCAAGGTTGTATATTGTCACCCTGCTTATTTAACTTATATGCAGAGTACATCATGAGAAATGCCAGAGTGGACGAATCAGAAGCTGGAATCAAGATTGCCAGGAGAAATATCAATAATCACAAATATGCAGATGACACAACTCTTACAGCAGAAAGTGAAAAACTAAAGAGCTTCTTGATGAAAGTGAAAGAGGAGAGTGAGAAAGTTGGCTTAAAGCTCAACATTCATAAAACTTAAGATCATGGCATCTGGTCCCATCACTTCATGGCAAATAGATGGGGAAAGAGTGCCAGACTTTATTTTTTTAGCTCCAAAATCACTGCAATTGGTGACTGCAGCCATAAAATTAAAAGACATTACTCCTTGGAAGGAGAGTTATGACCAATCTAGACAGCACATTAAAAAGTAGAGACATTACTTTGCCAACAAAGGTCCAAATAGTCAAGGCTATGACTTTTCCAGTAGCCATGTATGTATGTAAGAGTTGAACTCTAAAGAAAGCTGAGCACCAAAGAACTGACACTTTGAACTGTGGTGTTGGAGAAGACTCTTGAGTCCCTTGGACTGCAAGGAGATCCAACCAGTCCATCCTAAAGGAGATCATTCCTGGGTGTTCATTGGAAAGACTGATGTTGAAGCTGAAAGTCCAATACTTTGGCCATCTGATGCAAAGAACTGACTTATATGAAAATACCCAGATGCTGGGAAAGATTGAAAGTGGAAGGAGAAGGGGACAACAGAGGATAAGATGGTTGAATGGCATCACCGACTCAATGGACATGACTTTGGGTAAACTCTGGGGTGTTGGTGATGGACAAGGAGGCCTGGCATGTTGCAGTCCATGGAGTCACAAAGAGTTGGACATGGCTGAGGTACTGAACTGAATTGAACTGAATTTTACTAATCTCATTAATGATTAGGTATTTAAAACCATCTCTTTAATATGATCACAATAGAACTAAACCTATCAGATAATTGTGTATTGTGGCCTTGTATTAACCAGTAAACTTCAATATGCTGCCTAATACAAATATCAGAAGCTTACAATAATAACAATACTTAATTTGTCTTTACTTTCAACATTTACAAACTTTTAGCTAAATTCTGTGTACATTTTAGATTGGTATTTTTGCTTTTTCTTTCTTTAACTTGCCAGGGGTATTTCTTTGTTTTTGTTTTTTTCTTTTTTTTCCCCCTTTCTTTCATCTTTTGATATTTTTTCCCCCATTCCTAAGGAATGATGCATTGATTGAGTGAGACCTTTATAGTTCCTTATTGAGGTATTCTAGGTTGAGATGAAATGAGATAAAAGAGCTAAGGTAAGATTTTTAACAGTTCTACTCTGTCATTTTAGGAATATAACAAACTGGCAGTATTAAGGACACAGAAATTAATAGCAGAAGCTATTATGCTTTTATTCTGAAGAATTTCATCCTTAGTGCATTTGCTTTTTTGAAAGATGTTTATGTTTAAGGAGTACAACATAATGCTTTTATATATACACACTTTGTGAAATGATGATCAAGATAAGCTAATTAACATATCCAAATTGTAGTATAGTTATACTTTTGTGTATGGTTGAAGAGAAAACTTATCTAGCAAATTTCAGGAATACAGTATAAAGTCGTTCATTAGCTATAGTAACATTTGTTGTTCAGTGCTCAGTTGTGTCTGACTATTTTGACCCCATGGACTACAGCACTGCAGGCTTCCCTGTCCATCATCAACTCCCTGAGCTTACTTATAGATCAAAATATGAAGTCCGTCACTGTTTCTTTTGTTTCCCCGTCTATTTGCTGTGAAGAGATGGGACCAGATGGCATGATCTTCATTTTTTTTAATGTTGATTTTTAAGCCAGTTTTCTCAAATTCCTCTTTTTTTTAAATGAAAATTGCTCACACTTTATTCTTTAAAGAGGACTGAATGGAAAATATTTGTACATAAATACACATTGGTACATAATCTGTATTTTTACACGCATATATATANTTTTTTTTTTTTCTGTGTAGTCAACTGAATTCTTATCTAAGCAAGCAAAAATAAGCCAAAAGGAAAAGAGATATTTTAAAAAGTAGTGTCATGAACTATTCATTTGAAGAGGCACCCAACTGAGAACACACATTTTTTTATTTGAAGTTTCAAATATGTGCTGTCTTTAAGAAGGGCATGTATATAGATTTTTCTTGTCTTAAAATTTCAGTTACTTTTTTTTTTCTAAAAGTCTCAGATTTTTTAAGAACAATGTTTTTACTGCTTTAGATTACCATGAAAGTGAAAGTCACTCAGTGGGTCGGACTCTGTGACCACATACTAAACAGTCCATGGGATTCTCCAGGCCAAAATACTGCAGTGGGTAGCTTTTCCCTTCTCCAGGGGGTCTTCCCAACCCAAGGATCGAACCCAGGTCTCCTACATTGCAGGCAGATTCTTTACCAGCTGAGCTACCAGGAAATTTGTTTTTGCATTAGATTACCATAATGTGAAACAAATTTTCACTCAGTGTGACAAATAATACCCACCACTAGGGACTAGCAGACTATATGTTATTTGTAAGAACAAAATAACATAAAGATATATTTCCTCAATTTCTTTCAGAACAGGAAACATTTTTCAGCCTAATATTATTCCTTTGTCTTTTGCATTCCTTTGCACTCATCTCACAAGGTAGCAAAGTAACGCTCAAAATTCTCCAAGCTAGGCTTCAACAGTACCATGAACTTTCAGATGTTCAAGATAGATTTGGAAAAGGCAGAGGAACCAGAGATCAAATTGCCAACATCCACTGAACCATCAAAAAACAAGAGAGTTCCAGAAAATAATCTACTTCTTCTTTATTAACTGTGCAAAAGCCTTTGATTGTGTTGATCAAAACAAATTGTGGGAAATTCTTCAAGAGATGGGAATAGCAGACCACATTCCCTAACTCCTGAGAAATCTGTATGCAGGTCAAGAAACAAAGGTTAGAAATGGACATGGAACAAAAGACTGGTTCCAAATCGGGAAAGGAGTACATCAAGGTTGTATATTGTCACCCTGCTTATTTAACTTATATGCAGAGTACATCATGAGAAATGCCAGAGTGGACGAATCAGAAGCTGGAATCAAGATTGCCAGGAGAAATATCAATAATCACAAATATGCAGATGACACAACTCTTACAGCAGAAAGTGAAAAACTAAAGAGCTTCTTGATGAAAGTGAAAGAGGAGAGTGAGAAAGTTGGCTTAAAGCTCAACATTCATAAAACTTAAGATCATGGCATCTGGTCCCATCACTTCATGGCAAATAGATGGGGAAAGAGTGCCAGACTTTATTTTTTTAGCTCCAAAATCACTGCAATTGGTGACTGCAGCCATAAAATTAAAAGACATTACTCCTTGGAAGGAGAGTTATGACCAATCTAGACAGCACATTAAAAAGTAGAGACATTACTTTGCCAACAAAGGTCCAAATAGTCAAGGCTATGACTTTTCCAGTAGCCATGTATGTATGTAAGAGTTGAACTCTAAAGAAAGCTGAGCACCAAAGAACTGACACTTTGAACTGTGGTGTTGGAGAAGACTCCTGAGTCCCTTGGACTGCAAGGAGATCCAACCAGTCCATCCTAAAGGAGATCATTCCTGGGTGTTCATTGGAAAGACTGATGTTGAAGCTGAAAGTCCAATACTTTGGCCATCTGATGCAAAGAACTGACTTATATGAAAATACCCAGATGCTGGGAAAGATTGAAAGTGGAAGGAGAAGGGGACAACAGAGGATAAGATGGTTGAATGGCATCACCGACTCAATGGACATGACTTTGGGTAAACTCTGGGGTGTTGGTGATGGACAAGGAGGCCTGGCATGTTGCAGTCCATGGAGTCACAAAGAGTTGGACATGGCTGAGGTACTGAACTGAATTGAACTGAATTTTACTAATCTCATTAATGATTAGGTATTTAAAACCATCTCTTTAATATGATCACAATAGAACTAAACCTATCAGATAATTGTGTATTGTGGCCTTGTATTAACCAGTAAACTTCAATATGCTGCCTAATACAAATATCAGAAGCTTACAATAATAACAATACTTAATTTGTCTTTACTTTCAACATTTACAAACTTTTAGCTAAATTCTGTGTACATTTTAGATTGGTATTTTTGCTTTTTCTTTCTTTAACTTGCCAGGGGTATTTCTTTGTTTTTGTTTTTTTCTTTTTTTTTTCCCCTTTCTTTCATCTTTTGATATTTTTTCCCCCATTCCTAAGGAATGATGCATTGATTGAGTGAGACCTTTATAGTTCCTTATTGAGGTATTCTAGGTTGAGATGAAATGAGATAAAAGAGCTAAGGTAAGATTTTTAACAGTTCTACTCTGTCATTTTAGGAATATAACAAACTGGCAGTATTAAGGACACAGAAATTAATAGCAGAAGCTATTATGCTTTTATTCTGAAGAATTTCATCCTTAGTGCATTTGCTTTTTTGAAAGATGTTTATGTTTAAGGAGTACAACATAATGCTTTTATATATACACACTTTGTGAAATGATGATCAAGATAAGCTAATTAACATATCCAAATTGTAGTATAGTTATACTTTTGTGTATGGTTGAAGAGAAAACTTATCTAGCAAATTTCAGGAATACAGTATAAAGTCGTTCATTAGCTATAGTAACATTTGTTGTTCAGTGCTCAGTTGTGTCTGACTATTTTGACCCCATGGACTACAGCACTGCAGGCTTCCCTGTCCATCATCAACTCCCTGAGCTTACTTTTAGACCAAGATATGAAGTCCGTCACTGTTTCTTTTGTTTCCCCGTCTATTTGCTGTGAAGAGATGGGACCAGATGGCATGATCTTCATTTTTTTTAATGTTGATTTTTAAGCCAGTTTTCTCAAATTCCTCTTTTTTTTAAATGAAAATTGCTCACACTTTATTCTTTAAAGAGGACTGAATGGAAAATATTTGTACATAAATACACATTGGTACATAATCTGTATTTTTACACGCATATATATATATACACATAGTTTAAGAACTTGCAATAAGAATTTAGCTTTCCTGTTTTGAATTCAAGTTTCAAAACCTATTCTTTAGAAGAAATCATATCCCAGGAAAAAGGACACTGCAGAATGGGTTGACAAGAAAGCCAATGTGACATCTGACAGCTTTATTATTTCCTTTGATTTTATTTTATTTTTTTTAAATTTTTTTACAGTGATTTATATCAAGTCCTCTCTGTCCTAGGGCTCTTAGGACTCTTTTGTTTTTATTTTTATTTTTACTTTATTTTACTTTACAGTACTGTATTGGTTTTGGCATACATTCCTCTTTTACCTTCAACAGAAGAAGTCCAAAATGCAGTGCTTGTATGCAATATCAAAAATGACAGAATGATCTCTGTTCATTTCCAAGGCAAACCATTCAATATCACGGTAATCCAAGTCTATGCTCCGACCAGTAATGCTGAAGAAGCTGAAGTTGAACACTTCTATGAAGACCTACAAGACCTTCTAGAACTAACACCCCCAAAAAGATATCCTTTACATTATAGGGGACTGTAATACAAAAGAAGGAAATCAGGGAAACACCTGAAGTAACAGGCCTTGGAGTACAGAATGAAACAAGGCAAAGCCTAACAGAGTTTTGCCAAGAGAATAGACCAGTAATGCTGAAGAAGCTGAAGTTGAACACTTCTATGAAGACCTACAAGACCTTCTAGAACTAACACCCCCAAAAAGATATCCTTTACATTATAGGGGACTGTAATACAAAAGAAGGAAATCAGGGAAACACCTGAAGTAACAGGCCTTGGAGTACAGAATGAAACAAGGCAAAGCCTAACAGAGTTTTGCCAAGAGAATGCACTGGTGATAGCAAACACCCTCTTCCAACAACACTAGAAGACTCTACACATGGACATCACCAGATGGTTGACACCAAAATCAGATTGCATATATTCTTTGCAGCCAAAGATGGAAAAGCTCTATACAGTCAGCAAAACAGGACCAGAGATGGCTGTGGCTCAGATAATTAACTCCTTATTGCAAAATTCAGACTTAAATTGAAAAAGTGGAGAAAATCACTAGACCATTCAGATATGACCTAAATCAAATTCCTCATGACTATACAGTGGAAGTGAGAAATAGATTTAAGGGACTATATCTGATAGACAGAGTCCCTGATGAACTATGGACAGAGGATGATGACATTGTACAGGAGACAGCAATCAAGACCATCCCCAAGAAAACGAAATGCCAAAAAGCAAAATGGCTGCCTGAAGAGGCCTTACAAATAGCTGTGAAAAGAAGAGAAGCAAAAATCAAAGAAGAAAAGGAGAAAAGTGTACCCATTTGAATGCAGAGTTCCAAAGAATAGCAAGGAGAGATAAGAAAGCCTTCCTCATCAATCAGTGCAAAGAAATAGAGGAAAACAATAGAATGGGAAAGACTAGAGATCTCTTCAAGAAAGTTTGAGATACCAAGGGAACATTTCATG
>SJYX01013025.1:129390-140656 GCA_006410675.1 Oreotragus oreotragus | reverse complement strand
TCATTAAGATCTTTTTTTTTTTTTTGTATAGTTCTTCTTTGTATTCTTGCCATCTCTTCTTAATATCTTCTACTTCTGTTAGATTCATTTCTGTCCTTTATTGTGCCCATCTTTGCATGAAATGTTCCCTTGGTATCTGTAATTTTCTTGAAGAAACCTCTAGTCTTTTCCATTCTATTGTTTTTCCTTTATTTTCTTTGCATTGTTCACTTAGAAATATTTATCTCTCTTTGCTCTTCTTTGAAACTCTGTATTTAGCTGGTTATATCTCTCCTTTTCTCCTTTACTTTTTTTTTTCCTTTTTTCAACTATTTGTAAGCTTCCCTCAGACAATCATTTTGCCTTTTTGTATTTATTTTTATTGGGGATGATTTTGATCACCACCTCTTGTACAATGTTACAAACCTCTCCATAGTTCTTCATGCACTCTGTCTGTCAGATCTAATCCCTTGAATCTATTTGTCACTTCCGCTGTAGAATTGTAAGGGATTTTATTTAGGTCATACCTGAGTGGCCCAGTGATTTTTCCTACTTTCTTAAATGTAAGTCTGAATTTGAGAGTAAGGAGTTCATGATCTGAGCCTCAGTCAGCTTCCAGTCTTGTTTTTGCTGACTGTATAGAGCTTCTCCACATTTCACTGCAAAGAATATAATCAATCTGATTTTGGTATTGACCATCTGGTGATGTCCATGTGTACAGTTGTATATTGTGTTGTTGGAAGGCAGTGTTTGCTATGAGCATTCCATTCTCTTGGCAAAGCTCTGTTAGCCTTTGTCCTGCTTCATTTACTACTTTAGTCTTTATTCTACTTTGTGTTAAATTTTGTGTAGAGTGTAAGACAGTAGTCTAGTTGCATCATTTTGCATGTGACTGTCTAGTTTTCCCAACACCATTTATTAAAGTTTATCCTTTCTCCTTTATATATTACTGGCTTCTTTTTACCTAATTAAATAACCATATGTACGTGGGTTTATTTCTCAGCTCTTTGACTTGTTCCATTGATCTCTGTGTATAAACTATCCTAATACCGTACTGTTTTGCTTAGTGTGGTTCTCTAACAATTTTGACATTAGTAAGAGTCAATATATTACCTTTGTTATATCGAGGCATCTTCCCTCTGTACCCACTCTGTTGTGAAATTTAGTTAGAAATATATCTTGAATTTTGTCAAGTGCTTTCTCTGTATCTACTAAACCCAGTGTTTACTTATTGATTTTATGTGTGAATAATCTATTCATTGATGAAAGTGGAGTATTAGAATCCCCCACTATTATTATGTTACAGTTTTATGATCCCTTTAATTCTGTTAATGTTTGCTTTATATATTTAAGTGTTCATATGTTTAGTGCATAAATCTCTACAAATGTTATAGCTAGCCTTCTGTTGGATTGATTATCACTATGTAATGCTCTTGTCTCTTATTACCATCTTTGTTTTATAGTTTATGTCTAACATGAAAGTCTATTTTTACATATATTTTGTCTGATATATGCTGCAGACTCTCAGGTTGAATCTTTTAGAAAAGCAAATAGGCTTGTTTCACATAAAAATGAAAGGTGTATCAGTCTCCTATCTATGAAATGGCTTTGCATGGTAGCCTGTTGAGAACTTTCTTTCCAATTGTTAAATTCTCATGGGATCCAAATCACAAGATTCCCTGGTCACCAAAGCCAGGAAATTAAGGGGCATCCCATATTGGGGAAGCATCAAAATCTTTGCCACCATGCATAAAATCAGGGGCACAAGACATGTAAAACCTCATCTCTAGAAGATACTGACACTCTGGAGTGCAGCAACAGGAGAGCATGAAGTTAGTGTCCACCCTCCAAGGTCTCTGGAAAGATTGCAGTAATCTGTTAGATATGTGATTAATTAGAACTCTGCCTCTGAGATCACAGCTATAAAGGTAAGCTAATAGGCTTCTTTCACAGAAGGACTTGGCTTCTGGAAGATTTTCTTTGCCCTGAAGGTGTGGCTATTTAAGAACTATATCTCTAAGCTTGATTATANCAGTAATCTGTTAGATATGTGATTAATTAGAACTCTGCCTCTGAGATCACAGCTATAAAGGTAAGCTAATAGGCTTCTTTCACAGAAGGACTTGGCTTCTGGAAGATTTTCTTTGCCCTGAAGGTGTGGCTATTTAAGAACTATATCTCTAAGCTTGATTATAGTCCAGTGTGACTGTTGAATGTTAGCCCTTGTGATCACCAGAGCGAGATAATCTAGAGTTGTCCCTGAATAGCAGCCACAAAAATTACTGGACCAGAGGCGGGAAGAGCATCTGTCTGAGAGATATAAGTGAGCTGAAGTGTAGCAGAGAAGACCACAAAGGTGGTACCTACCAGCCGAAGTGAGGCAGAGGAAGAACACACCAAAAATGATGACCACCAGCCTCCATTTGCATACAATATCCCAGGAAGCCCCTAGTTCAGGACAGTTCAGTTGCTCAGTCGTGTCTGACTCTTTGGGGCCCCATGAATCGCAGCACGCCAGGCCTCCCTGTCCATCACCATCTCCCAGAATTCACTCAGACTCACGTCCATCGAGTCCATGATGCCATCCAGCCATCTCATCCTCAGTTGTCCCCTTCTCCTCCTGCCCTCAATCCCTCCCTAGAGGTGTATTAAATTTTATATCCATCCCTCAGGCTGACACCTTAAGACAAACAATAACCTCTTTTACCTAATGTCTGGGTACCTGGCAATCTGTTGTCTCAGTTCTGGTCCCAGGGCTAAGCGAGTACCAGCATGCATGCCTTTTAAGAACTGTTTCTTAGTTTCCTATGGCCTTATCAATGTGAACCCCATAGGCCTTCAAAGATACATAATTTGGGAACTCATCTCTAAAGTGCACGTCTTAAAAGTTGAGGAGTCAGAACTATAGTTCAAACTCTTCACTCCTCAGGGAGAAGCTGCAGGTTTTGAGTTCTTTTCTAATTGTGGGTGTATGTCAAGGCTGTATATTGTCGCCCTGCTTATTTAACTTATATGCAGAGTACATCATGAGAAATGCTGGGCTGGAGGAAGCACAAGCTGGAATCAAGATTGCCAGGAGAAACATCAATAACCTCAGATATGCAGATGACACCATCCTTATGGCAGAAAGTGAAGAGGAACTAAAAAGCCTCTTGATGAAAGTGAAAGAGGAGAGTGCAAATGTTGGCATAAAGCTCAACATTTAGAAAACAAAAATCGTGGCATCCCGTCCCATCACTTCACGGGGAATAGATGGGGAAACAGTGGCTAACTTTATTTTTNTCCTTATGGCAGAAAGTGAAGAGGAACTAAAAAGCCTCTTGATGAAAGTGAAAGAGGAGAGTGCAAATGTTGGCATAAAGCTCAACATTTAGAAAACAAAAATCGTGGCATCCCGTCCCATCACTTCACGGGGAATAGATGGGGAAACAGTGGCTAACTTTATTTTTCTGGGCTCTAAAATCACTGCAGATGGTTATTGCAGCCATGAAATTAAAAGACACATACTTCTTGGAAGGAAAGTTATGACCAACCTAGGCAGCATATTAAAAAGCAGACTGCTGAATTTCCAAATTTGCTGGCATATTGAGTGCAACACTTCCACAGCATCATCTTTTAGGCTTTGAAATAGCTCAGCTGAAATTCCATCACCTCCATTAGCTTTGTTCACAGTGATACTTCCTAAGGCCCACTTGACCCATACTCCAAAATCTCTGGCTCTAGTTGAGTGGTCGTACCATCATGGTTATCTGGATCGTTTTTTTTTTTTTTTTGTATAGTTCTTTGTATTCTTGCCATCTCTTCTTAATATCTTCTACTTCTGTTAGATTCATTTCTGTCCTTTATTGTGCCCATCTTTGCATGAAATGTTCCCTTGGTACCTGTAATTTTCTTGAAGAAACCTCTAGTCTTTTCCATTCTATTGTTTTCCTTTATTTTCTTTGCATTGTTCACTTAGAAATCTTTATCTCTCTTTGCTCTTCTTTGAAACTCTGTATTTAGTTGGTTATATCTCTCCTTTTCTCCTTCACTTTTTTTTTTCCTTTTTTCAACTATTTGTAAGCTTTCCTCAGACAATCATTTTGCCTTTTTGTATTTATTTTTATTGGGGATGATTTTGATCACCACTTCCTGTACAATGTTACAAACCTCTCCATAGTTTTTCATGCACTCTGTCTGTCAGATCTAATCCCTTGAATCTATTTGTCACTTCCGCTGTATAATTGTAAGGGATTTTATTTAGGTCATACCTGAGTGGCCCAGTGATTTTCCCTACTTTCTTAAATGTAAGTCTGAATTTGACAGTAAGGCATTCATGATCTGAGCCTCAGTCAGCTCCCGGTCTTATTTTTGCTGACTGTATAAAGCTTCTCCACATTTCACTGCAAAGAATATAATCAATCTGATTTTGCTATTGACCATCTGGTGATGTCCATGTGTACAGTTGTATATTGTGTTGTTGGAAGGCAGTGTTTGCTATGAGCAGTCCATTCTCTTGGCAAAGCTCTGTGAGCCTTTGTCCTGCTTCATTTACTACTTTAGTCTTTATTCTACTTTGTGTTAAATTTTGTGTAGAGTGTAAGACAGTAGTCTAATTGCATCATTTTGCATGTGATGTCCAGTTTTCCCAACACCATTTATTAAAGAGTTTATCCTTTCTCCTTTATATATTACTGGCTTCTTTTACCTAATTAAATAACCATATGTACGTGGGTTTATTTCTCAGATTTGTGTAGAGTGTAAGACAGTAGTCTAATTGCATCATTTTGCATGTGATGTCCAGTTTTCCCAACACCATTTATTAAAGAGTTTATCCTTTCTCCTTTATATATTACTGGCTTCTTTTACCTAATTAAATAACCATATGTACGTGGGTTTATTTCTCAGCTCTTTGACCTGTTCCATTGATCTCTGTGTATGAACTATCCCAATACCATACTGTTTTGCTTAGTGTGGTTCTCTAACAATTTTGACATTAGTAAGAGTCAGTATATTACCTTTGTTATATTGAGGCATCTTCCCTCTGTACCCACTCTGTTGTGAAGTTTAGTTAGAAATATATCTTGAATTTTGTCAAGTGCTTTCTCTATATCTACTAAACCCAGTGTTTACTTATTGATTTTATGTCTGAATAATCTATTCATTGATGAAAGTGTAGTATTAGAATCCCCCACTATTATTATGTTACAGTTTTATGATCCCTTTAATTCTGTTAATGTTTGCTTTATATATTTAAGTGTTCGTATGTTTAGTGCATAAATCTCTACAAATGTTATAGCTAGCTTCCTGTTGGATTGATTATCACTATGTAATGCTCTTGTCTCTTATTACTGTCTTTGTTTTATAGTTTATGTCTAATATGAAAGTCTATTTTTACATATATTTTGTCTGATAGATGCTGCAGACTCTCAGGTTGAATCTTTTAGACAAGCAAATAGGCTTGTTTCACATAAAAATGAAAGGTGTATCAGTCTCCTATCTATGAAATGGCTTTGCATAGTAGCCTGTTGAGAACTTTCTTTCCAATTGTTAAATTCTCATGGGATCCAAACCACAAGATTCCCTGGTCACCAGAGCCAGGAAATCAAGGGGCATCCCATATTGGGGAAGCATCAAAATCTTTGCCACCATGCATAAAATCAGGGGCACAAGACATGTAAAACCTNTGAACTGAACTGATGATGCCATATTATGTAGAAAGGATGAAAAGTGAGTTTTATATGATTAAATAAGATTTTATTTAAAATTTTGTCATGTCAGTAACTTTTAATTAATTTGTTGACAGATTCATGGCTTAGAGATATTTTGTTGCCAAATATCAACAAAACAAAACCCACCATGTTTTTATTAACCAGGGAGCATTTGTGAAATGAGGGAAATAAATGAAAAGGATGTCAAGTATAAGAGATCATAATCTGGAGGAAGGTAAACTTTTCAAATAACAGATTTATAACACACTGTTTGCTGCTGCTGCTGCTCTTGCTGCTAAGTTGCTTCAGTCATGTCCAACCCTGTGTGCCCCCATAGATGGCACCCCACCAGGCTCCTCTGTCCCTGGGATTCTCCAGGCAAGAACACTGGTGGGTCGCCATTTCCTTCTCCAATGTGTGAAAGTAAAAATTGAAAGTGAAGTCGCTCAGTCGTGTCCAACTCTTAGCGATCCCATGAACTGCAGCCTATCAGGCCCCTCTGTCCATGGGATTTTCCAAGCAAGAGTATAACACACTAGGGACAAATAAATATTGCCTTATTTCATAAAGTTCTAAAAATTCAAATCAAGAACTGCCATATTTCATACGGTGTTATGGGTTGAGGTAATTATTTTAAAATTCATGTGTTGAAATCACAACACCTAGTACCTCTGCTGCTGCTGCTGCTAAGTCACTTCAGTCGTGTCCGACTCTGTGTGACCCCATAGATGGCAGCCCACCAGGCTCCCCCATCCCTGGAATTCTCCAAGCAAGAATACTGGAGTGGGTTGCCATTTCCTTCTCCAATGCATGAAAGAGAAAAGTGAAAGTGAAGTCGCTCAGTCTGTCCGACTGTTAGCGACCCCATGGACTGCAGCCCACCAGGCTACTCCATCCATTGGATTTTTCCAGGCAAGAGCCTAGTACCTCAACATGTGACTTTATTTTTATTGTATTCATTCTTGCCTGGAATCACAATCCAGGTGATGATTTGGAAGTAAAATTGCAGAGGTAATTAGTTAGTTTGAAATAATTACAGAGGGATCTAATCCAATATGACAACTGACTGGATGAGGTCCACACATATCTTTGAGAACAAATAATCTTTGGAAGCAATGATGCTAAAGCTGAAACTCCAGTACTTTGGCCACCTCATCTGAATAGTTGACTCATTGGAAAAGACTCTGATGCTGGGAGGGATTGGGGGCAGGAGGAGAAGGGGACCATCGAGGATGAGATGGCTGAATAGCATCATGGACTCGATGGACGTGAGTTTGAGTGAACTCCAGGAGTTGGTGATGGACAGGGAGGTCTGGCGTTCTGCAATTCATGGGGTCGCAAAGAGTCGGACACAACTTAGCGACTAGACTGAACTGAACTGAATCTTATTTAAAGTCTATTTATTTTAAATGTTAATTACATTTACACAATATCTTGATACCACCTTCTGCACTAGTGTTTGATAATCAATTAGGAAGAGTAGTCAAATCAAGTCAACAAATATAGTTTACCATCATATAGATTTATTGTGTCCTCCTTTTGGGATGCAATCTCAAGAGGGGCTTTAATCAAAGTAACTCTCAGATAATAAAAAAATTAGGTTACTATTCTACAATCTTAATTATTAAAATGTCTATTAATAAAAATTTCAAAACTCGAATAATGTTAATGCTTGTAAACATCCATTTACAGATTAAGGAACTAATATCCTTTATGTCTTTCCCTCTCGAGTCCACTTGAATAACAATAAATAGATTTTAGGATATAAATAGTCTAGAAACAAATCCACAGATGTTGTCTATTTAAAACATAGGTGAGGAAAAAATGCAAATTTAAGAACAGTACAGTTAAACTTAAAATTCAGATAGGATAAATTATCACCATCCCCTATCTTACACAAAAATATAAATGTTATCAAAGTGTATTGTTCATATACTCATGGAAATATAAATAGTCTAGAAACAAATCCACAGATGTTGTCTATTTAAAACATAGGTGAGGAAAAAATGCAAATTTAAGAACAGTACAGTTAAACTTAAAATTCAGATAGGATAAATTATCACCATCCCCTATCTTACACAAAAATATAAATGTTATCAAAGTGTATTGTTCATATACTCATGGATGATAGCATAAAAGAGTTTCTAGAAGAATATATTCATGGATTTACATGTGCAGTCAAGAAAATTGCATTCATGATATTGAAGTAAGTAAATATATCTTAAACAGGGCACAAAAGAACACCATGAGAGAAAATATTGATAATTAGACTGGAATAAAATCAAGAAATGTTTTTCTTCAAAAGACACTGTATGAACGTAAAAAGGGAAACATTGTATTGTAATATATATAAGTGACAAAGAACTAATATATACAGCATATAACTTAAGCAAATAATTTTAAAAGACAACCTAATAGATTAGTCTGACAAATACTTGAACTGAAACATCACAAAGAGGATATTCACATAGCTATTAAACATGTGAAAATGTACTACTAAAGTTCAGATGTCATGGAAAAATGGAAATTAAACCATAGGAAGCTTTTAAGGGCTCCCCAGGAGGTGATACTGATAAAGAGCCCTCTTGCCAATGCAGGAGGCATAAGAGATGTAGGTTTGATCCCTGGGTCAGGAAGCTCTCCTGGAGGAGGGCATGGAACCTACTCCAGTATTCTTGCCTGGAGAAGCCCATCGACAGGAGAGCCTGATGAGCTAGAGTTGATAGGCTCACAAAGAGGCAGACATAACAAAAACGACTTAAAAGGTATGCATGAAGCTTCTAAATATACCCCAGGTTGAGAAGGAATCTGACCCCATAAGAATTCCCAAAAAATAAGAAATTGATACATATATATGAAAGTAAGGATGAAAGAATAATTGTTTTCAAGTCAATTTTGATACTCTTTCATTCCCTATGTATTCAGAGTATTTCCCATTGGATATATTTTGGTTTTATTGTCTATAATTCCTATGTCAGTTACTTTGTACTATATATGCATTACAGAGTAACCCAGAGAACCGCTTAGTTTGAGATCTATCCATTTTACACATGATTAACCATAAAATTATTCTAGCCAATGTACTATAGAAAAGCAAAAATTCAGAGAATATGGATATATCTAGCTAAAATCAATTCTTTAGATAAGCTGCCCAGTACACAGGACTCTGATTTACTCTTCATCCATCTGCCTTCCAGGTTCTAAAATTACTATTTTCTTTCCTCCCATTTCCTTTGTCCTTGTGGATTAATGACTTTTACAATTGTTTTTGAAGTATACTTTATCCAGAAAATTTCACAAACCATAAGTTTAGAGCTGGATAAACTAGCAAAACTAAAAATCACAGACTAATGAATTTAACAACACCAGTACCTTAATCCCTTTCAATCACTATCCCTAGTTTTCCTATCACAGTTAATCTTACTCACTTTTATTGTTCCAGAAATGAAATCGAATTGTAAATACTTTAAGTGTCTATATATCTACTTTTGTTCATGTTTCAGTATGTTTTGTAGTCATTTAAGGTTACTAAAGAGTAATCCAATTTTATGTATTCTCTGATGAAAGTGAAAGAGGAGAGTTAAAAAGTTGGCTTAAAGCTCAACATTCAGAAAATGAAAAACATGGCATCCGGTCCCATCACTTCATGGGAAATAGATGGGTAAAAAGTGGCTGACTTTATTTTTCTGGGCTCCAAAATCACTGCAGATGGTGATTGCAGCCATGAAATTTTTAAAAATGCTTACTCCTTGGAAGGAAAGTTATGACTAAGCTAGACAGCTTATTAAAAAGCAGAAACATTACTTTGTCCATAAAGGTCCATCTAGTCAAAGCTATAGTTTTTCCAATAGTCATGTATGGACGTGAGAGTTGGACTATAGAGGAAGCTGAGTGCCGAAGAATTCATGCTTTTGAACTGTGGTGTTGGAGAAAACTCTTCAGATTTCCTTGGACTGCAAGGAGATCCAACCAGTCCATCCTAAAAGGAGATCAGTCCTGGGTGTTCATTGGAAGGACTGATGTTGAAGATGAAACTCCAACAATTTGGCCACCTGATGTGAAGAGCTGACTCATTTGTAAAGGCCCTGATGCTAGGAAAGGTTGAGGGCAGGAGGAGAAGGAGATGACAGAGGATGAGATGGTTGGATGGCATCACCGACTCGATGGACATGGGTTTGGGTGGACTCCGGCAGTTGGTGATGGACAGGGAGTCCTGGAGTGCTGCAACCCATGGGGTTGCAAAGAGTTGGACACGACTGAGCGATTAAACTGAACTGAATGATGAAAAATCTTTAACTTGGCTGTTATCAAGAAAGCCAATGTTCAAAAGAAGTGTGAACATTTTTGTCACATGTGTTGATAGAATAATTACTCTTGGGTGCTAAATTTGAGTTATAGAAAAGTTTTAAGTTCAGGTCTATCAGATTGACAAACAACTTTCAGAAGTATTTGTATTAATTTTTGGTTTGAATAGAAAAAATATTGATGTTCCAGTTGCTCGACAATAAAATATTTACTATAATCAGTCTTTTTACATTGGAGGCAAACTGAGATATATTTAGAGATTTCATGTGTGTGTGCTCGACATTCTTGCCAACACTTGGAATTTCTTTTTTCATAAAAATCATTCTAACAGGTTTGAGGTGATATATCATTGTGGTTTTGGTTTGCATGTTCTTTATGATTACTGAAGTTGAGCACTTATTCATGTACTTATTGGCCATCTGTATGTCTTTGGAAAAGTTTCTCTCAGATCTTCTGTCCATTTTTAATCAACTTGTTTTCTTGCTATTGAGTTGTATCAGTTATTTATTTATTTTGGATATTAACCCATTAATTGATCATATCATTCTATAAATCATCACTTCATTTTCATGGTGATGTCCTTTGTTGTGCAGAACAATTTTAGTTTGATATAGTCCCATTTTTTCTTTTCTTTTGTTTCCATTGCCTTGGGAGGCATATCCACAAAAATACCAGTAAGCCTGATGTCAATGAGGTTACTATCTCCATTTTCTTCTAGGAGTTCTATGGTTTCAGGTCTTTCATCTAGGTCTTTACTCTTTGTTGTTCAGTTGCAAACGACTCCTTGAGACTTCATGGACAGCAGCAAGGCAGGATTCTCTGCCCTTCACCATCTCCCTGAACTGTCTCAAACTCATGTCTGTTGAGTCAGTGATAACATCCACCCATCTCATCTTCTGTTATCCCTTTCTCCTCCTGCCTTCATCTTTCTCAGCATCAGGGTCTTTTCTAATGAGTCAAGCTCTTTATACCAGGTGGCCAGAGTATTAGAGCTTCAGCCTCGGTCCTTCCAGTGAATTTTCAGGATGATTCTTTTAAAATTGACTAGTGTTATCTCCTTGCAATTCTAGGGATTCTCAAGAGTCTTCTCTAAAACCACGGTTCAAAAGCATCAATCCTTCAGCACTCAACCTTCTTTACGGTCCAACTCTCACATCCATACATGACTACTGGAAAAACCATAGCTTTGACCAGATGGAACTTTGTCTACAAAGTAATGTCTCTGCTTTCTAATATGCTGTCTAGGTTTATGATAGCATTACTTCCAAGAAGCAAGCATCTTTTAATTTCTT
>SJYX01013025.1:96603-120158 GCA_006410675.1 Oreotragus oreotragus | reverse complement strand
TATTTCAGCTTTATTAATGATGCCAAAGCCTTTGACTGTGTGGATCACAATAAATTATGGAAAATTCTGAAAGAGATGGGAATACCAGACCACCTGACCTGGTTCCAAACAGGAAAAGGAGTACGTCAAGGCTGTATATCATCACCCTGAGTATTTAACTTATATGCAGACTACATCATGAGAAATGCTGGGTGAGAAGAAGCACAAGCTGGAGTCAAGATTGCCGGGAGAAATATCAATCACCTCAGATATGCAGATGACACCACCCTTATGGCAGAAAGTGAAGAGGAACTAAAAGGCCTCTTGATGAAAGTGAAAGAGGAGAGTGGAAAAGTCGGCTTAAAGCTCAACATTCAGAAAACTAAGATCATGGCATCTGGTCCCATCACTTCATGGAAAATAGATGGGGATACAGTGGAAACAGTGTCAGACTTTATTTTTCTGGGCTCCGGAATCATTGCAGATGGTGACTTCAGCCATGAAATTAAAAGATGCTTACTCCTTGGAAGGAAAGTTATGACCAAATTAGACAGCATATTCAAGAGCAGAGACATTACTTTGCCAACAAAGGTCTGTCTAGTCAAGGCTATGGTTTATCCAGTGGTCATGTATGGATGTGAGTTGGGCTATAAAGAAAGCTGAGCGCCAAAGAATTGATGATTTTGAACTGTGGTGTTGGAGAAGACTTAAGAGTCCTTTGGACTTCAAG
Source organism: Oreotragus oreotragus (assembly GCA_006410675.1). Lineage (NCBI taxonomy): Eukaryota > Metazoa > Chordata > Mammalia > Artiodactyla > Bovidae > Oreotragus > Oreotragus oreotragus. The sequence continues at coordinate 119,449 of SJYX01013025.1, read as the reverse complement.
GAGATCCAACCAGTCCATCCTAAAGGAGATCAGTCCTGTGCGTTCATTGCAAGGACTGATGCCAAAGCTGAAACCAATACTCTGACCACCTCATGCAAAGACTTGACTCATTGGAAAAGACCCTGATGTTGGGAGGGATTGAGGGCAGGAGGAGAAGGGGACGACAGAGGAAGAGATGGTTGGATGCCATCACCAACTCGATGGCACACGAGTTTGAGTGAACTCCGAGAGTTGGTGGTGGACAGGGAGGCCAGGCATGCTGCGGTTCATGGGGTTGCAAAGAGTCAGACACAACTGAGCGACTGACCTGAATACTGCAGAACAACTTTTCTTACATTGGCAACTAGATATCATTTCTTTTGAAGTAACTGCTCAAATATTTTTTTTCCATCTTAAACTGAGTTTTTTCTTATATATCTGTAAAAGTTGAAATACTGTTAATCAGAATCAGTTTTCAGATTTATGAAATGTAAGCAGCTTCTCTTAGAATGTTTTTTTATTAAGATAAATTTTTAAATTTTTGAGTTATATTTCTCATATAATCCAATTTTGTCTTTTGTTATAATATCTTACTGATATGAAAAAAAAGTCTTTCCCTAATGCCATGAAAATATTTAATCTTTTTTTACATCTATGTAATCCATCTCATATTTTTTTGTGTATGGTATGAAGTATTGAAAAAAATTTACTTTTTCATTTCTAATCCAGTCATTTCAGGACCATATATTGAAAAGACATTCTTTTACCCAAAGTACTTCCTCTCAGTTTGCCAATAACTTATTTTTTCATTTATTTAAGTCACATTCATTTTAGCATTCTTTTATTATTTTAGTCTCTTAATGTGGTGAATTGCATTGATTACCTTTAACTTTGTATTCTTTGCATATATTTGCCATGTCACAAAGTGAAAACATTTTATACTTTTTATTCAATTTATTAAAATATTAAAAACACTGTGTTTAGCAGGGATACTAATTACAAGACTCATTTATTTTAATATTCATATTAGGATCTGTCATTTTCATTGTGTTGACTTCATTACATAAATGGGATGTATTTTGTTCTCTTCTATTCCCCACAAAACATGTTCAGGATAGATAGTATACTTTTCTTATACATGTTCTGTAGGCTTTAACAATAAAGTCATCTAAGCTTGGAAATTACTTCTTGGTAAGACTGATGAAGTTTTGACAGATATTGAACGTTTTGGATCACCTGTTTCTTGTTTCTATTTCAATAATTGAATATTTTAAGAATATTTCAGCTTATTCAACATGTCTAATTTGCTTGTATGAAATTTTTTATAACATTGTCTTATTTTCTTGTCTATGCACTACCTGGTGATTTTTATTTATTTATTTTTTTGATCTTGAAAATTTTTTTTTATAGATCAGTTTTTCTTGGGAATAATCAGCTCTGTTTTTTATTTTTCAAAATAAAAGATGACTATATCTACTTTTCTTAGCATTTGTGGTATCTAAAATGAAGAAAGAGAAACATGCAGTAGTTATCATATGTAGATATATATTAAATATTAATTTCTTTTTAAACATCAATTTAACTGGAGCCTACAAGCTTTGCTGTTTTATGTTTCCATATATAAAATTTTCATTTTGATAGTTTGTCTTGTGAGCTATTTTGAAGTATGTGTTTAAATTATTTTGGTATGTTTATTACCCTTGTTTCACTCATTTCTAGCTTTATTTCATTGTGGGAGATAGCATACTTTGTGATTTCAGGTTTTTTTAATCTGTTGAAATTGGTTCTAAGGAACTACATATGGCCTACTTAGGTGTATTTTGCATCTGAATTTGAAAATAACATATTATTTGGTGGTTTCAGTATTCTGTAACAGAATTTGGATACACTTGAGGGCTGTTAATAATGCAGTTAGTTGTAATATAGAACACACATAGGGGAGAAACCGAAGATCACAACATGAGCCCTAATCATGCCACTTGGATTGAAGAGGATTGATTAATTTTAGAAATGCAAAACTTCATGTCTTTTTAAAATAACCTTCAACATATAGTTTTCTCAGGATCCTGCTATTTGGAAATGTTCTCATTCACATGGAGATGAATTTTATATACAGGACTTAACATTACTCAAACAGTTACTATGTAAGACATATTCAGTCTTGTTTATCTTATATTGCTTGCATCCCATATTCTACATCTCATTCTCATCTAGGCCTCCTTGCTGTTTTGCACCCATTGCTTATTACCACAGTCATCTCATGATACCATCCATATGGTTTCTGCAATTTGATGACTTTTAAGTAGGGCAGTTTACTCTGCAATATCTATCTGCAGTGTCATTGCAACACACAATATCTTTCTTTTATATTCAAAGCAAGAAACCAATGACAACTGTTGTTTCTCAAAGAAATGAAAAAACAATGATTAGTATTTTCCCCAGACAATAAAAGAAAACTTAAAATGTAGACAAATTAAAATTGTTTTAGCATACTAATATAATTTAAAATATTGTGTTGGATCCTACTATCAAATGTTCAATATTTTTTCTGAGTTTAGCAAAATTGACTGGTATTTTGACTATATACTATGTTTCATACTTAGATTTTCCTTTAATTCATTGAAATATTCATCACNAAACTTAAAATGTAGACAAATTAAAATTGTTTTAGCATACTAATATAATTTAAAATATTGTGTTGGATCCTACTATCAAATGTTCAATATTTTTTCTGAGTTTAGCAAAATTGACTGGTATTTTGACTATATACTATGTTTCATACTTAGATTTTCCTTTAATTCATTGAAATATTCATCACCGTAATTCTTATATGATGGTTCAAATGCACTAATTCATTTACTCATTGAGTGCTTATTATGTGCATGGTATCCTAATCACATTTATTAGCAGTTCTTGACTTATAACCAAGAAAGGTAAATTATATTCTAAAACAATGCTCTGGTAAATGAGTGAAAAAACACACATCAGTGAAAATTTCTTAAACATTTCCTTTAATTAGCTTATACTGTGTTGCAAAGTATCTGAAACAGTGAACGTTATTTCATAGTTTCTTTACAGTAAGAACTTGACAACAGCTTAGATTAACTGGCTCTCGCTAAGGGATTGCTCTTAGGCTATCAACCAGTGCTGTAGCTGTCTGATCGTCTGAATAAAGCTGAAGAAGTATCTCTTCCCAAGATGGCTTACTAACATGGATGTGGGTTGCTTGTTTCCATTTCTAATTAGTTGTTGGCAGGAACCCATTGGACTGTTCTTATGCATGCTCTGGTTTCCTTTTCAAATGGAAGCTCGCATCAGCCAGGATGAGGATTCTACGAGACCACAATGCCTTTTAGGACTTAACTTTAGAAGTCACATATCATCATTTGTGCCAGTATCTCTTACTCATGGAAATCAATTACGATATAAAGGAGAGAGGAGATAAAATAAGAACATGAAAACCTGGAAATAGAATCATTGAGGACTATCTTGGTGATTATCTTTTACAGACTTATCTTTTTTATTTGAAAATAAGATCCTCCACTTCTTTGTCCCAAAGAATTCCATGACTTTCCAAGGTTCAGTGATAAAATCCAAATTATTATGTAAGATGTAAAAGACCGTCTTTGATCAGGATCCCTTATAATGGGTCTCCTTTCCTACCTTATGAAAGGCTGCCTAAATTCACTGATGCAATCACTTTTTCAATATTAACTCATTTAGTCCTCAGAAAATCTATGATTTGAACTATTATTACTTCCGTTTTAAAGATGGAAAAAAATAACACAATGGTTAGATTCACCTAGCTAGTAAGTGCAAGAAGATAATTAAGGAAGTCAAATAAATCACATTTAGTTGTAGTTTTATTCAACTAATCTTGCCAACTATTCTCTGTCCTTTTCTAAGCCATTCCTTATTTCTGGAATGATCATGTGAGTTTCTCTCCACTTGGAAAGTTCTAATAACTTGGACATGTTCAAGTAATTTACTCATCAAAGTTCAACTTAAACATTCTTTCCTGTGATTCCCAAACACAGGCTTATTTTTTTCTTTCTATTCTGTCCTTTGGAATATCATGCATATCTAATTAATTTATTGAATATTTTTTTTAGTTGTAAGGTTTACTAGAAGGTTATAAATACCTCTCATTTATTTATAAGGGTTGAAACATACACCATCATAAACATTAATTGAATACTTGGAATTATTATTGGAGGAATTTACATTGAATTGGTCTTGTAAGATTGATAGTACTAGAAAAGATTGAGATATAAAACAGTAATGCGTGTAAGAATCAGAAAGGCATTTAGAATATAACTAGTAATGGGTGATACATTTTTAATGCTTATAAAGTAATAAACATAGTTCCAAGAAATTTCCAAATGTATTATTTATTTTCCCTATCATCTTATGGAATATATAATGCTACTCTCACTATTTTGTTATTATTGTTGTTCAGTTGTAAATTCATGTTCTATTCTTTGTGACCCCATGGATCATAGCCTGACAGTCTCCTCTGTCCTTATTGAGCCATATATCTAGTGAGTGTTAAAAAGGATTCAAAATCAGGACTCTCAATTATATCTGTATCCTTAGATAGATGATTTGGCAAGTGATCTGGTAAGTTTTGCTAAAGTTTTGGCCTAGACCTCATTTGATGGATAACAAAAGGCCATAGAAGATATTTTAACATGGGAATGATATGTTTAAGTGATATATTATGAAAATATTGTTTTTGTATGAAAATTTGTCTGAGTTACAAAGAAGCTTGAGGCAGGGAGAGGATACAGTTTGTAGGTCACAAATTTATTGTTATTCATATGTATAAGGTAATGCCATTTTAAGTTCTGTTTCTCAGTGGGCATATACTTCGTTATTCTATGAATCAAGAAGCATACAATAAAGAAAACAGACTGAAATTAAAACAATAATACTTTTTCATGTAGGTCAAACAAATTGAGAAAATTGAGGCCCAGATATTGCTTGAGATCATATGAGAATTTTAATGACAAAGCCTCCATAAGGAGAACCCAGTTTTCTCAATGCTAGTATACTTCTTCCAATTAAAACACCAGTAGTGATAAGTAGGAAAGTTCTTAATCTAGAAAAGCTGACATTTAGAAAGGATCTTCAGTGAATAATTAATATGATGTCAATTTAGATATCATTCTTTAAACTAAGAAACGTGTTAGTGCATATTAAATATGCATGCTTATGGAAAGTAAATAGGTGATTTTCAAGTACTTGGGCTTCCCTAGTAGCTCAGAGGTTAAAGCGTCTGCCTGTAATGCAGGAGACCTGGGTTCGATCCCTGGGTCAGGAAGATCTCCTGGAGAAGGAAATGGCAACCCACTCTAGTATTCTTGCCTAGAGAATCCCATGGATGGAGGAGCCTGGTGGGCTACAGTCCACGGGGTCACAAAGAGTCGGACACAACTGAGCGACTTCACTTTCACTTTCTTTCACTTTCAAGTACTTTGTTTTGTTTTTAGCACTGTTTCAGTATTCATATTGAGTTTCTAAATTTTATAGGCCTTTTAAATTATTGTGTTTATTCTTATATGTTCTGGAGTAGAGAAGACAATTTCGCATTTCATTTATTTACGTGTAAAATATCACAAATCCATCATGCTAAAATTGTAGTACATCTTTGGACAAGGAATATTTTAATGATTTCCTCACATATATTCTAGCAACCCATTTATTATAAAAATGAATCTTATGCAGGAAAACTCAAATCCCAAGTGTAAACCAGGTTAAATCTATTTTCTTCCCTCTCAAGATGCAGAAAATGAAAGTTATTAGTGACATTTGAACTTCTATACTGTCTCTCATTTCTAAGTTATGTTAGTAATACTGAAAAATCCTGTTCCATAAAAGTAAGTCTTTTACAAGATTCATGGATTTTTCTAGTGAGCCTTTCACCTTTCAGACTTTTTCAAATGTGGTTTATATCAATCGTGACACAAAATCATTATGGAATAACCTTGGTTCATGGGAAGTGAACGGGTGGTCTCTGTTAAGTGTCCCCATATTGTGGACTACACAATAAATACCACTATGGCTCGTTTCAATACTGAAGTCAAAGGTTGAGTCTGAATAGAGATGAAATTCTATTACATAACTTGAAGGAACAATCAAATTCCCTCAGCCAAAAGTAATATCTTCTTCATCAAAGTTCTCACAGTAATTTACCTGCCTAGGTTTTATGGTGCTTCCCACTTCCTACCTTGTAGTTTAGCTATTCATAAACATATGTTCACACAAATCTTTGAGGGCATGTTTTTTATTTACCTTGCATTGCATGGGCCACATGACATAGTTGTTAAAATTCATATTTATAACTTTACCAAACTTTGTTAAACATGGTGAATTAATCTTATTAAAATGATTTTTTTCTGTTGCAAACAGAAAGAGGGTAATTTCAAATAATACATATGACCTTTTGCTTAAAATTATTGTTTTCCAAATTGAATCAGAGATCAATGAGAGAAACAGATTCATAAGAGATACATGTTAAGAGAATCGTTGAAAGGGACTGATGCATGCAAATGTGAGAACAAGCAAGGTAAATATGAATTCTGTAGAACACAACATCAGGAACATTGTACAGGGACCTATCCACAGGGGGAACTTTTTTTTGCAGGGATGCCTCAGTCTGCTCTTTAAGATTTTTGAGCTAATCTAATTGGGCCCATCCAGATTACCTAGGATCATCTCCCTTAAAGTCAACTGACTGTGAAGGTTAATCACATCAGCAGAGTATCTTCACATGAAAACCTAGATTACTTTTTGATTGAATAGCCAGAGATTATAGCTTAGCCAATTTGATACATTGCATAGGTTTCACTGACCATTACATCAGTTGATGAAAGCAATAGTGTTCATGTCAAATACTACATGCTAATTAGGAAATGTAAACCAGTTATTTGACCAACATGAATAACTAAAATGCCAGCTTATACAGAGATCCATCAAATATCTCTTCCACTTAAGATATTATCTAGGGTTAGCCAAACTCTTAAGTTTTCATTTCTCCAAATCACTAAGTCTGCCCAAGATTTTGCATACCAGCTGTAAGATGGAAAGTTCATAGGATTACGCCCACTTTGGAGCAACATATTGTTAAGATATGTTTTCTCATAAGCATGTATGCATGTCTGTAACCCATTTTCTAAGTTGATTTCCCTAACCTTAACATCCAGCTAAAAGTTCCTAATTATGTCTTGAAACTACTTGGGCATGTGATGATTAAAATTTTACCCAATACCTTAGGGTATTTCCAAGTTTCTTTTTGAAATTTTCTCTGACAGATTTCTTACCAAGCAATACTGAACATCCCTGTTTATCATAAGAAGTTCTTTGAATTAACTTTTTTGTTTTTGAAAACTTCGTAAACTATCTTTCTCAAATATGGATATATCATTATTACTGTCCTTAAACATTTTGATTTCTTTAGCCTTCGAGAGCTTTCACTTCAGTTCACTTCAATTTATATCAGTCATGTCTGACTCTTTGACCCCATGGACTGCAGCACACCAAGCCTCCCTGTCCATTACCAATCACAGAGCCTGCGAAACTCATGTCCATCTGAGTCAGTGATGCCATCCAGCCATCTCACCCACTGTCCTTCCCTTCTCCTCCCGTCTTCAATCTTTCCCAGCATCAGGGTCTTTTCTAATGAGTCAGTTTTGCATCAAGTGGCCAAAATATCGGAACTTCAGCTTTAAACAGGATTAAATGACTTCAAATCTTGTAAATATTTTCTACTAGGAATTGACTAGACCATTTTTCATAGTAGTAAATAAGTTGTAATNCCAAACTCTTAAGTTTTCATTTCTCCAAATCACTAAGTCTGCCCAAGATTTTGCATACCAGCTGTAAGATGGAAAGTTCATAGGATTACGCCCACTTTGGAGCAACATATTGTTAAGATATGTTTTTTCATAAGCATGTATGCATGTCTGTAACCCATTTTCCAAGTTGATTTCCCTAACCTTAACATCCAGCTAAAAGTTCCTAATTATGTCTTGAAACTACTTGGGCATGTGATGATTAAAATTTTACCCAATACCTTAGGGTATTTCCAAGTTTCTTTTTGAAATTTTCACTGACAGATTTCTTACCAAGCAATACTGAACATCCCTGTTTATCATAAGAAGTCTTTTGAATTAAATTTTTTGTTTTTGAAAACTTCGTAAACTATCTTTCTCAAATATGGACATATCATTATTACTGTCCTTAAACATTTTGATTTCTTTAGCCTTCGAGAGCTTTCACTTCAGTTCACTTCAATTTATATCAGTCATGTCTGACTCTTTGACCTCATGGACTGCAGCACACCAAGCCTCCCTGTCCATTACCAATCACAGAGCCTGCGAAACTCATGTCCATCTGAGTCAGTGATGCCATCCAGCCATCTCACCCACTGTCCTTCCCTTCTCCTCCCGTCTTCAATCTTTCCCAGCATCAGGGTCTTTTCTAATGAGTCAGTTTTGCATCAAGTGGCCAAAATATCGGAACTTCAGCTTTAAACAGGATCAAATGACTTCAAATCTTGTAAATATTTTCTACTAGGAATTGACTAGACCATTTTTCATAGCACTAAATAAGTTGTAATAGACTTTGAGCAAGAGTGTTATTCCTTTGTTTACCATTATTGTCTGAATAATGAGCAAAATATGCCAGCAAATAAGCACTGCTGCTGCTGCTAAATTGCTTCAGTCATGTCCAACTCTGTGTGACCCCATAGACAGCAGCCCACCAGGCTCCCCTGTCCCTGGGATTCTCCAGACAAGAACACTGGAGTGGGTACAATGATCATTAATACTGTACTATCCCAACAGAACTTTCATATCTCATCATTGAACCTCACGCAGAAGATGAAAAGTATTCAGTATCAAAGACTGTGTAAAGCTGATGCACTTAGAAGATGATGGACCTTTGACTAATTATTTTCTATGCTCCTTTCTGAAACTCCAATATTTTTGGCCATCTGATGCAACAGCTAACTCATTTGAAAATACCCTGATGTTGGGAAAGATTGAAGGCAAGAGGATAAGGGAATGACAGAGGATGACTCAATGGACATGAGTTTGGGTAAACTCCAGGAGTTGGTGATGGGCAGGGAGGCCTAGCGTGCTGCGATTCATGGGGTCGCAAAGAGTCAGACACGACTAAGCGACTGAACTGAACTAATGCTCCTTTCTGTACAAATTCACGGATATTATATAATATATTACTTTGATTTTATTATAGGCATCTGAAAAAACTTTAAAAACTCCAGAGGTTAGGTCTGCTTTCAGATACCACACAACATTATTATCTTAGGGTGAAAGATCATATCATGTGAATATCTTTCTAAATATTCTGGGCATTGTTTTCATCTAATCTTTCATAATTGATATTTTTCTGTTTGATCTCAGTGGGAAATTATGGTTTCTGTCTATGTACATTGATATTCCAGAATTAATGTTCTTTGTCAATGATTGAACTGTGTAGCTGGTGATCAGTGTTTGTAAACATAGGCAGAATTAAGAATGCAATTTTTTTCAAAGTATAATATCACTTTATTTCTGGATGAAGAAGTATAATACAGAAGCAAAGTTATTTTGCTCATAGAATATATTTTCATCTTATAAGAGAAAGTGATTATATTTAACAAAATTACCCAGTACATAATTGAGACTACAGGAAGAAAGAAAAAGAATATGTTCATATTCACATAGTACATTGTTAGAGATGAGATAGTTTTAGACCAAAAAATCTGATATTCAGTTTTTAAGGAAGATAAATAAAGAATTTTCTGCTTTATGTTTTCATAGTGCAATTTTATAATCTGTTGTTTTACTTGACCCTTACCAAGAGGACTCCAGTTCTTGAAGTCCATAATTCTAATCCCTGTATTAACAACAGGTAGTAAAATAAAAGAATGAAAGAGTAGAAAGTGATCTGTACTATGCTGTTGCTACTATTGCAAAAAGGCAGGGGAAGTTTATCACAACAATACTTGTTCTGATGTAATGGCAAATAGTAGGTTTCATAAAAATATCAATCTTCTCAATGTTAATGTGAATCTATATAATCTGCTGTTTCTTATTCTTATATTTGTTGTTATATTGTTCTCCATGACTTGCATTTTCATCTTATTAATATCCCTTTCAATAACTAGAAGACTAATGTGTTATTTCTCTTCTATTGTTATTCATGTTTCTTGCACTCCATCCCAAGTTTACCCACTTAATTCCCACCCCAAGTTTACCAAGATTTTTGCCTAGGTATTTAAGGTTTAGGCTTTTACATAGAGATATTTTATCAAGGTTCATATAATTTACATATTTAGCTTCATTTAAGGATCAAGGTATTGCAGTCACCATCTGCAGTGATTTTGGAGCCCCCAAAAATAGTTTCACTGTTTCCATTGTCTCCCCATCTATTTTCCATGAAGTGATAGGACCAGATGCCATGATCTTCATTTTTTGAATGTTGAGTTTTAAGCCAGCTTTTTCACTCTCCTCTTTCACCTTCATCAAGAGGCTTTTTAGTTATTCTTTGCTTTCTTCCTTAATGGTGGTATCATCTGCATATCTGAGGTTATTGATATTTCTCCTGGCAATCTTGACTTCAGCTTGTGCTTCATCCAGCCCAGCATTTTACATGGTGGTATTATTTGCATATCTGAGGCTGTTGATATTTCTTCCAGCAATCTTGATTACACCTCATGATTCACCCAACCTTGCATTTTGTATGATGTACCCTGCATAGAAGTTAATTAAGGAGGGTGACAGTATACAGCCTTCATGTCCTCCTTTTCCAGTTTTGAACCAGTCCATTGTTCCATGTCTGGTCCTAACTGTTGCTTCTTGATCTGCCTACAGGTTTCTCAGGAGACAGATGATTGGTCTGGTATTCCCTTCTCTTTAAGAATTTTCCAATTTGTTGTGATCAGCACAGTCAAAGGATCTAGCATGGTCAATAAAATGGAAGTAGATGTTTTTCTGGAATTTCCTTGCTTTTTCTTTGATCCAACGGAGGTTGACAATTTGATCTCTGGTCCCTCTGCTTTTTTAAGGCTTCCCTGGTGGCTCAGATGGTAAAGAATCTGTTGCAATGTTGGAGACCCTGCTTCAGCCTCTGGGTTGAGAAGATCACATGGAGAAGGGAATGGCAACATTCTTCAGTATTTTTGCCTGGAGAATCCCATGGACAGAGGAGCCTGCTGGGCTATAGTCTCTGGGGTTGCAATGAGTCAAACATCATTGAGTGACTACACTTTCTTTACTTTTTCTTTCCTTTGCCTTTCTAAATCTAGCTTTTATATAAATCTGGAAGTTCACAGTTCACATACTGGTGAAGCCTAGCTTGAGTGATTATGATCATTGCCTTGATAGCATGTGAAATGAGTGCAGTCGTATGCTAAGTTGAACATTCTTTGGCATTGTTCTTTGGGATTAGATTGAAAACTGACCTTTTCCATTCCTGTGGCCATTGCTGACTATTTCAAATTTGCTACTATATTGAGTGCAGCACTTTAACATAAACATCTTTTAGATGTTTATATAACTTGGTTATATTACTAAGTTATTTTATATAACTCACCTGGAATTCCTTCACCTCCACTAGCTTTGTTCCTAGTAATGGTTCCTAAGGCCCACTTGATTTCACACTCCAGGTTGCCTGGTTCTGGATGAGTGATCACACCATCATAGTTATCTGGGCCATGAAGGTTTTTTTTTTTTTTTTTCTTTTGTACAGTTCTGTGTATTCTCACCACGTCTTCTTAATATCTTCTGCTTCTGTTAGATTCTTGCCATTTCTGTCTTTTCTTATGCCCATCTTTGGTGAAATTTTCCCTCAGTATCTCCAATTTTCTTACAGAAAAGTATTTTTCCATTCTATCATTTTTCTCTATTTCTTTGCATTGTTTACTTAAGAAAGATTTCTCTTCTCTTCTTTCTGTTCCCTGGAACTGTGCACTTGGTTGGGCTTATTGTCTTTTCTTATGCCCATCTTTGGTGAAATTTTCCCTCAGTATCTCCAATTTTCTTAAAGAAAAGTATTTTTGCATTCTATCATTTTTCTCTATTTCTTTGCATTGTTTACTTAAGAAAGATTTCTCTTCTCTTCTTTCTATTCCCTGGAACTGTGCACTTGGTTGGGCTTTCCTGTTGGTTCAGACAGCAAAGAATCAGCCTGCAATGCAGTAGAATTAAGTTTGAACCCTGGATAGGGAAGATACTCTGGAGAAGGGAACGACAAACCAGTCCAGTATTCTTGCCTGAAGAATTCCATGGACCAAGGATCCTGGCAGGCTACAGTCCTTGGAATTGCTGGGGTCAGCCATAACTGAGCTACTAACATTTCCACTTTCAGTGCATTCAGTTGGGTATATCATATCTTTCCCTTTCTCCTTATGCCTTTTGCNCATAGGGAAGATACTCTGGAGAAGGGAACGACAAACCAGTCCAGTATTCTTGCCTGAAGAATTCCATGGACCAAGGATCCTGGCAGGCTACAGTCCTTGGAATTGCTGGGGTCAGCCATAACTGAGCTACTAACATTTCCACTTTCAGTGCATTCAGTTGGGTATATCATATCTTTCCCTTTCTCCTTATGCCTTTTGCTTCTTTTTCTCTCTGCTATTTTAACTCCTCCTTAGACAACCACTTTGCCTTCTTGCACTTCTTTTTCTTTGAGATGGTTTTAGTCACTGACTCCTATACAATGTTATGAAACTCTGTCCATAGTTCTTCAGGCACTCTATCTACCAAATTTATTCCCATGAATCTATGCATCATCTCCACTGTATAATCATAAGGGATTTGATTTAAGTCATATCTGAATGGCCTAGTGGTTTTCCCTGCGTGCATGCTAACTCACTTCAGTTGTGTCCGATTGTTTGTGACCCTATGGAATGTAGCCCACCAGTCTCCTCTGTCCATGTGATTTTTCAGCCAAGAATCCCTCAGTGGGTTGCCATGTCCTCCTCCAGGGTATCTTCCCAACCCAGGGATTGTACCTATATCTAATACTTTCTTGCACTGGCAAACTGGTTCTTTACCAGTAGTGCCACCTCAGAATCCTGGCAGTTGCCCCTACTTTCTTCAATTTAAGCATGTATTTTGCAATAAGGAGCTCATGATATGAGCCACAGTTAGCTCCAGGTCTTATATTTTACTGACTATATAGAGCTTCTCCATCTTCAGCTTCAAAGAATACACTCAATCTGATTTCAATATTGACCATCTGTTGATGTCCATGTGTAGAGCCATCTCTTGTATTGTTGGACAAGAGTGTTTGCTCTTGACCAGCATTTTCTCTTGACAAAACTATTAACCTTGCTGTGTTTCATTTTGTGCTCCAAAGCCAAACTTGCCTGCTATTCCAGGTATTTCTTGACTTCCTACTTTTATATTCCAGTATCCTATGATGAAAATGAAATCTTTTTTTTTTTTTTTTTAATGTTAGTTCTAGAAGGTCTTGTAGGTCTCCATAGAACCATTTAACTTCATCTTCTTTGACCTTAGTGATTGGAGCAAAGACTTGAATTACTGTGATATCGAATGGTTTGCCTTGGAAACAAACTGAGACCATTTTTTATGTTTTTGAGATCGCATTCAAGTACTGCATTTCAGAATTTTTTGTTGACTATGAGGGCTAATCCATTTCTTCTAAGGGATTATATTCTAAGGATATTTTTCTGGCTTCTCAATTCTGTTGCATATACCTACATCTATTGTTATACCAGCATCACACAGTGTTGATTATTGTAATTTTACATTTCATCATTAAGTTTTGAAGTTGGGCAGTGTAAGTCTACTGGTTTTGTCTTAAAAAGAAGCTGCTGATATTTTGATAGAGATTTCATTGAACATATATAGTCAACTGGGAGAATTTTATCTTAACAATATGGAATTTTCTATTTGATGAACATGGAATATGTCTCTACTTATCTAGAGCTTTAAATTCTCTTAGTAATATTTTACTAAGTGATGGAAGTAAGATCTGATGCTGTACAGAACAATGTTGCATAAGAACCTGGAATGTTAGGTCCATGAATCAAGGTTAACTGGAAGTGGTCCAACAGGAGATGGCAAGAGTGAACATAGACATTTTAGGAATCAGTGAACTAAAATGGATTGGAATGGGTGAATTTAATTAAGAAGACCATTACATCTACTATATTGGGCAAAAATATTTTAGAAGAAATAGAGTAGCCTTCATAATCAACAAAAGAGTCTGAAATGCATTTCAGTTCAGTTCAGTTGCTCAGTTGTGTCCAATTTTTTGTGACCATATGAACTTCAGCATGTCAGGCTTCCCTGTCCATCACCAAGTCCAAAGGACTTTCTCAAACTTTTGTACATCAAGTAGGTGATGCCATCTGACCATCTCATCCTCTGTCGTTCCCTTCTCCTCCTACCTTCAATCTTTCCGAGCATCAGGGTCTTTTCCAGTGAGTCAGTTCTTCACATCAAGTGGCCAAAGTGTTGGAATTTCAGCTTCAACATCAGTCCTTCTAATGAATATTCAGGACTGATTTCCTTTAGGATTGACCGACTGTATTAACTTATTCATTGATTGAAATGCAGTACCTGGGTGCAATCTCAAAAATGACAGAATGATCTCTGTTCATTTCCAAGGAAAAACATTCAGTATCAAAGAAATCCAAGTCTATACCCCAATCAGTAAAGCTGAAGATGCTGAAGTTGAATGGTTCTAAGTTTGAAAGTAAGTCAGTCAACACTGGATTCATTTCTATGAATCACCTTCTGAAACTAGTAAATCAATAAAAGTCTCATCAAACAACCATCCCTAGGCTAACATCAGTTTCCTCCTGCTGCAATACAACCAGCCAAAGAACAATTGTTCAACCAAAATATTCATAAATAATTAAAAGTCTACTCTGTTTTAAGAGGCTGTGCTTAACCATTATAGATTTCCTTCATTTTAAATAACATATTAATCTTATTGTTTCAAATACTGTGTGGTAGTCTCTGTCTATAGCTACCTCTATTTAAATAATCACAAGATTGTCTTTATTAATTTTCAAATGTTAATTATCCATTCATTTGTAATCCTTGTAACCAGAAAGTTATGCAATTTTTTCTTAACATTGCCTCTACTAGTAGACATGACACAGTCTATTTTTTACTTAGAAGACCATGCATCTTTCTCTTCACTTTGTCTTCCCTCACTTTACCTCTCCCTTTCCCTTTCTCTCAGTAACCTACATCAAAGACAAATTGACCTATTATAGTGTAATTCAGATATGGATTTCCATAATACCCCAAGAAAATGATAAATATATAGATATAACTTAATGCTTACCTATTGTGTAACAAATTTATATTCACAAATCTGAAACAATTAGAAAGTAATCTATTGTTTCAAAGAAAATGCTCCAGCCATTTCTCAAATAAAAGGTAAAATATTTTATGACTCAACTTTATAAATATACAAGAAGTGCAGCTG
Source organism: Oreotragus oreotragus (assembly GCA_006410675.1). Taxonomy (NCBI): domain Eukaryota; kingdom Metazoa; phylum Chordata; class Mammalia; order Artiodactyla; family Bovidae; genus Oreotragus; species Oreotragus oreotragus. The sequence continues at coordinate 103,996 of SJYX01013025.1, read as the reverse complement.
CTGCTGCTGCTAAGTCACTTCAGTAGTGTCCGACTCTGTGTGACCCCATAGACGGCAGCCCACCAGGCTCCCCCGTCCCTGGGATTCTCCAGGCAAGAATACTGGAGTGGGTTGCCATTTCCTTCTCCAATGCATGAAAGAGAAAAGTGAAAGTGAAGTCGCTCAATCTGTCCGACTGTTAGCGACCCCATGGACTGCAGCCCACCAGGCTACTCCGTCCATTGGATTTTCCAGGCAAGAGTACTGGGGTGGGGTGCCATTGCCTTCCCCGCAAGAAGTGCAGAAAATTATTATAAATCAAATGAGCTTTAAGAATCTTGGATTATTGTAAAAATATTTAACAGTTTGTAAAATTTTAGCAGATGATGTGCATCTTATTTCAATGTTTGTACTTATTTTAGATTTTATGAGGGTGTTTTGAATATTTCTGAGATAATAAAACATCTCTTCAGAAGATATTCTTATCAAATAATTCTTGTTAGGCTGAAATATATCTTAATTCATTGACATACTTGGTTTTTTCATGACAGACAGTCCATACCCACTGAATGTGCGTGCTGCTCTAAAACTTTATTTTTTTCTCATTTTTCATTATGATTTATCAAATTTAGGAAAGAAGTATGCTTTAGCAATTTATATTAGCATACTCCCTTTAAAGAATATGAAAGAAAGCATGTAGAATGATTGTATCACCTCAACAAACAAAATTACCTTATAGACCATGGCATTATGTATAGAAAAACATCTAATAGTTATCATGTGTACTAAGTGAAGGTATAATTAACATAACTTATAACTGGATATTAAAATACATCATAGCCACAGAAAAATATATAAAGTGATTACAAAGGACAATTGATAGCATCACTTTATTACAAATTATGAGAATGTGCTTTTTAAATGAGCATGAGAAAAGTTCCTACATTAGATTATTGATCAAATAAACACATTGTAGGTTTCACTAAACAGGAAGGCAGAGTAAATAAACTATGATATATTTTGGGACTGTATGGGTTCTCAAAAAGATTTCTAGTTAAGTTTGATTAATTTATACCTGGTGTATTTTAATTATTCCTGTATAAATGTTATCAGCATAAAGTGTTTTTTTAATCTAAAAAAATCTAAGAATCTTGTTATATTATGTGATATGTTAAGGAATATCCATCTATCATTTCTCTAAACCATGAACCCACATCAGTCACTCTTACTGCCAAACTTGCTTTCTCACAGAGTAAGTTATAACTTATAGTGGGGATACTACTAAAAGCTCCAATTTGTCACTGCTGTTTGAGTCCCTTTGATTATTTACTTGATAAATATGGAGGAGTAGAAATCACTCCTCTCATTCAAATGGAGTGGCTCTAACATAAAATTAACCTTTAAAATTAATTAGCACATGGCTTAAGATCAGATTATTTATAGCACCTCTCCCTTACCTCCTGACCATCAGAGAAGAGCTTCGTCTTCATGAATACTATACTTAAGGCTACAACATAAGAAATGAAGTATAGTTCCACAATTTTGGAATCCTTCTAAATATGCTGTAGTTTAAGTCTTTTGATTTTTAGCCTAAAATTTAGTATATATAAGATTTAATATGATTAACTTTATATTAAACAACTTCTGGTAGTTGTAAGCATTAATTGGATAAAGTACATCTATATCTCAAAGTGATTTTTAAAAGAATAAAGAGTTTGCACAACATCATCTATACAATACAGGGCATTCAGTAAAGGAATAGCAATCACATACACGTTTTATGCTGGGGTAATAATAAATAGTGTTCTTCAAAATAGTGTGACATCCACATGTTTCAAACTAGAGATATCTTACCACTGTGAATGTTAAGACACAGAAGTCTTTTTCTTCCCCAAAAGAATTATGATCATGCGCAATCTATATTGCTTTGAAGATGAGGAAAGAATATGCCTTAATGAGGACCAGAGATCTTCACTTGGTCATACTAGCCAACAAATCATAGAATTCTTAGATAAAATAATTGCAAATTGGTATAAAAATTAAACATTATATTAGAGGATTGGTTTCAGTTAAGACTATGTTATCTACATATTATGTCTTATATAATATGGATCTTAAAAAAATCAACAGTAATCTTTTACTGTCTTATATAGAGTCCTAAGTTAAAGAATTTTTTCAAATAGAATCCTAGATGGAGACCAAAAGAGTTAAAACATTAACTAGTACTCAGGTCATAATTTTGTTGCTTAAACTGGGAAACAGTAGATTTTATAAGTGATAAAAACATATAACATTTAAATGTTACATTATACAGCATTTATTGTTCAAAACATGGAATGGATATTATTATTTCTCTGATTATTTTGGAGTGAAAGATTCTAAGCAGAAATCATACAAGTTCATTGCCAAAGGTCAATGAGTTTATAAAGTAGCAGAGCTAGAAGTTGAATCCAACCACTCTACCTCAGAATACATGATCATAATCTTTACATAAGGCAAGTGGCATGGTATTTCAGTGAAATATTTTATCCTTTAGACATGATATAGGCAGAGAATTAGAGGCTGAAGCGCCTCTGAAAGGTAATGAAGATCTGTAGGTATAAAAATCGACTTCTGGAAAGGAATAACATGTTCTTGTAGAGCCACAGGCTTATCTCTTAAGAGGGGAAGAAAGCTATACACTTGGGCAAGAAAAGACAATGCCTTTTCAGGGAAGATACAGTTGATGCCACCCTTATGGCAGAAAGTGAAGAGGAACTAAAAAGCTTCTTGATGAAAGTGACAGAAGCTCAACATTCAGAAAACAGATCAGGGCATCTGGTCCCATTACTTCATGGCAAATAAATGGGGAAACAGTGTCAGACCTGTCTCGTATACACATCTCAAGTGGCCAAAATATCGGAACTTCAGCTTTAAACAGGATCAAATGACTTCAAATCTTGTAAATATTTTCTACTAGGAATTGACTAGACCATTTTTCATAGCACTAAATAAGTTGTAATAGACTTTGAGAAAGTTGATTTCCCTAACCTTAACATCCAGCTAAAAGTTCCTAATTATGTCTTGAAACTACTTGGGCATGTGATGATTAAAATTTTACCCAATACCTTAGGGTATTTCCAAGTTTCTTTTTGAAATTTTCTCTGACAGATTTCTTACCAAGCAATACTGAACATCCCTGTTTATCATAAGAAGTTCTTTGAATTAACTTTTTTGTTTTTGAAAACTTCGTAAACTATCTTTCTCAAATATGGATATATCATTATTACTGTCCTTAAACATTTTGATTTCTTTAGCCTTCGAGAGCTTTCACTTCAGTTCACTTCAATTTATATCAGTCATGTCTGACTCTTTGACCCCATGGACTGCAGCACACCAAGCCTCCCTGTCCATTACCAATCACAGAGCCTGCGAAACTCATGTCCATCTGAGTCAGTGATGCCATCCAGCCATCTCACCCACTGTCCTTCCCTTCTCCTCCCGTCTTCAATCTTTCCCAGCATCAGGGTCTTTTCTAATGAGTCAGTTTTGCATCAAGTGGCCAAAATATCGGAACTTCAGCTTTAAACAGGATTAAATGACTTCAAATCTTGTAAATATTTTCTACTAGGAATTGACTAGACCATTTTTCATAGTAGTAAATAAGTTGNCCGTCTTCAATCTTTCCCAGCATCAGGGTCTTTTCTAATGAGTCAGTTTTGCATCAAGTGGCCAAAATATAGGAACTTCAGCTTTAAACAGGATTAAATGACTTCAAATCTTGTAAATATTTTCTACTAGGAATTGACTAGACCATTTTTCATAGTAGTAAATAAGTTGTAATAGACTTTGAGTAAGAGTGTTATTCCTTTGTTTACGATTATTGTCTGAACAATAATGAGCAAAATATGCCAGCAAATAAGCACTGCTGCTGCTGCTGCTGCTGCTAAATTGCTTCAGTCGTGTCCAACTCTGTGTGACCCCATAGACAGCAGCCCACCAGGCTCCCCTGTCCCTGGGATTCTCCAGACAAGAACACTGGAGTGGGTACAATGATCATTAATACTGTACTATCCCAACAGAACTTTCATATCTCATCATTGAACCTCACGCAGAAGATGAAAAGTATTCAGTATCAAAGACTGTGTATAGCTGATGTACTTAGAAGATGATGGACCTTTGACTAATTATTTTCTATGCTCCTTTCTGAAACTCCAATATTTTTGGCCATCTGATGCAACAGCTGACTCATTTGAAAATACCGTGATGTTGGGAAAGATTGAAGGCAAGAAGATAAGGGAATGACAGAGGATGAGATGGTTAGATGGCATCACCTACTCAATGGACATGAGTTTGGGTAAACTCCAGGAGTTGGTGATGGGNACTTAGAAGATGATGGACCTTTGACTAATTATTTTCTATGCTCCTTTCTGAAACTCCAATATTTTTGGCCATCTGATGCAACAGCTGACTCATTTGAAAATACCGTGATGTTGGGAAAGATTGAAGGCAAGAAGATAAGGGAATGACAGAGGATGAGATGGTTAGATGGCATCACCTACTCAATGGACATGAGTTTGGGTAAACTCCAGGAGTTGGTGATGGGCAGGGAGGCCTAGCATGCTGCGATTCATGGGGTCGCAAAGAGTCAGACACGACTAAGCGACTGAACTGAACTAATGCTCCTTTCNACAAGTACATGAATGCCAATAGCCTTAGATATAAAAGTTTAAAAGGGAAATATGCATAACAACTATTATACATTAAGAGAGTTCTTACGAAACTCCATATTGTCGGCAAACTATACAGAAAAACCTGTAGTTTATAGTTTGCTTATTTCAAGTTATTATTCACTAAACAGGATCCTCTGATCAAATCATATTCTACATGTAAACAGAATTTTAAAAACTAAAAAGCAGAATACCATTGAAATCTGATTGCTAAGAGAAACAATGAAGTCTTTAATGAAGATCATATGTTTCTCTGAAGTAAACTAATTCAGGGCCTAAAAGAAACTTTAATATGCTTTAAACTTTCTTTTGTTTTACCCTTTTGTTTATGAAAAGATCTATATTACTACACATGTATATATTACTGCACTCAATATATTTGTTGTAGGAAATAGTTTGTGTACTTTAATATACTGATGTACAAAGCCAATATAGGCAATAGTGAAAACTATATCAGGGTTTATCAGATGTGATTGAGGCCAAATTAGAGTTAATTTTTCATATCAAATAATCTCAGCTGCCCAAACAGGTATAAGGACACTTACTCAATGTTAAATATTAGCGCCCTAACCAATATTGTGGGCTTCTCAAGTGCCTCGGTGGTAAAGAATCCACCTGCCAATGTGGGAGATGCAGGTTTGATCCCTGGGTAGGGAAGATCCCCTGAAGAAAAAAATAGCAACTCACTACAGTATTCTTGCCCGGGAAATCCCATAGACAGAGGAGCCTGGCGGGCTACAGTCCATGGGGTCACAAAAGAGTTAGACATGACTTAATGACTAAAACAACAACCAACGTCTTAAGTGCTCCTGGAGATACACAAAGAATATGTAAAATAGAATAAATATCAACTAAATGCATAACTAAACCAATGGATTATCAGCCTGAATCTAATTTCAAATAAATTATCACTTTAATTATATGTAGTAAAAACATTTTCAAAGTAGATTTAGTTTTAGAGTCAATAGTCAAATTTAATTATAAAACGTTTGAGAAGCACATGGTGAAATTGTCTACATTACATGCCTTTAAATATTTACTTCCCTAAAATTAAGAAGATACACAGTAATAAATAATTTTCTAGAAAATAGACTGTAGTTTATTAAAAGGCAGAAATTACTTTGAAAACATCAGATTTGTTCATAGTTTTAATACTTCTAATAAAATGTTTCCATTTTTTATTTGCTCTATATAATGTCTTTCATAATATATTTTTCCACATTAAGTGAAATATTTTATGAAAAATTCTTTGGTAATATTTAATAAGACAAACTATGATAACATCCTGGTGGCTCAGATGGTAAAGCATCTGTCTACAATACAGGAGACCCGGGTTTGATCCCTGGGTCGGGAAGATCCCCTGGAGAAGGAAATGGCAATCCACTCCAGGACTATTGCCTGGAAAACCCCATGGACAGAAGANAAATATTTTATGAAAAATTCTTTTATAATATTTAATAAGACAAACTATGATAACATCCTGGTGGCTCAGATGGTAAAGCGTCTGTCTACAATACAGGAGACCCGGGTTTGATCCCTGGGTCAGGAAGATCCCCTGGAGAAGGAAATGGCAATGCACTCCAGGACTATTGCCTGGAAAATCCCATGGACAGAAGAGCCTAGTAGGCTACAGTCCATGGAGTCACAAAGAGTTGGACACGACTGAGCGACTTCACTTCACTTCATGATAACATCATCAATATTCTTTGCTCATGAATAGTAGAGATAGGAAAGTATTTTCTTGAAAAAATAGTTAGATACTTTTAGAAAATATGTGCCCCAAAACTTCTTAAATTTATTTCTTAAATATTGTTAACTGGAATGAAAAGTAGGCATTTGAATAATTTTCTGAAAAATTTACCTAGTAATTATTACCTAATTTTTAAAACTATTTTAAAATAGTTACTAATAACATTGTATTATTTTCACCTCTTGCCTTAAGAAGGCCCTAAAAAAATAAAAATGTGAATACTATACAGATTTGATGGATTTTCTGAAATCAGAAATATGTATTTCAAACATGTCTGAGACATTCATGTGCAGTGTCAGGTTTTATATTATTCTCATTTTTCAGACTCTGATTTATTGTACACCTATGCACAGGTTTTCTCAACATTAATAAAATGTCAGTGTTATCAAAGCATCTGTATTATTAGGTTGGAATTTGTTTAAAGAATAGCTTCTTGGCATATTTTAACATTTTAGTTATGTAATGATTTCTTTTGATACTCTATATGTAATAGTCACTTTTAAAATGTCAAATTTACAAAAATCTCTAATAATCCATCTATCAACTGGCCACCAATAAATCCTGGAGTCTATCCATATTCCAAAGTATAGTGGCCATTTCTTTCTAATAATGTATGTTTTGAATGTGATTAGGTGCACTGGTCTGGACTTCAACAAAAAGAAGAAATGCTATAGAGTGTAACTTGTCTGGGATCACCTTAGAGTATCAGCCATTCAGCTCACTGTAAGTGTTCACTGAAGCACAACGTCTGACAATGTGGGACAGTCACCCACTGCTGAGAATCAACAAAAGCTGCAATGTCAGAATTCACCAGCGCAACTGGCAAATCTTTCAAATTGTCATAGTCCTTTCCCCTCAGGGAGGGCCCTTAGAGATGGTACATGTTGTCACTTGTAAAATTAGAATTGTCTTATAGAAGTTCATCCTGATGCCATGTTTTTAAGTCAGTTTATTC
>SJYX01013025.1:84119-95665 GCA_006410675.1 Oreotragus oreotragus | reverse complement strand
TTTTTTGAACTTTAAGCATGAAGCATAAATCAGATGTTTCTAGAGAGAATGTAGAGATTTTCAGCAAAGTAAAAGATTTCCTTTATCATTAGACTTCCACCTGCAACACTGTAAAGTCAAAGGAAATCACTTCTATAACTAAGATATAGTGAAAAGTGAAGTCGCTCAGTCATGTCTGACTCTTTGTGACCCTATGGACTGTAGCCTAACATCCATGGAATTTACCAGGCAAGAGTACTGGAGTGGGTTGCCATTTCCTTCTCCAGGGAATCTTCCTCACCCAGGGATCAAACCTGGGTCTCCCACATTGCAGGCAGACGCTTTTACCATCTGAACCACCAGGGAAGCCAAGGTATTGTTATTCTACTACAGAGAAATACAGAAAGCTATTATAGGCAGATATTCAGATCTTCTGTCACCCAAGAATCTGATCTGAAGCATATATTGCTCAAATAGCTAATGAAATGACAAATGACATCAAAAGAAATAAAGAGAACAAAGCCTGGTGATAAATGAGTCTTGATATACATATCTCTGTCTCTATAGCTTACAAGAAAGATACAGATATAGATGAACTTAAAGATATGTCAGAAGTATATAAATACAAGGGACATAGTAAAAGTAAGATTTTAATAAGTACACCACTAACTTAGCAAAATTTAGGAGTTGAGAAGGGAATTTCAGGAAACCTTTCAATAAACTCATTGAGGAAACAATAAAGAAGGGAAACAGAGGAAGGAAGGTAAATATCACCTAACGTTGTAATGGGTAAGTTGTGTGTGGGATCTTGAATAAGTACATTGTGTGAAGCAAGGTACCCAAAAGGAAGAAACAGTCCTGTCTTGTATACAAAGAATATTAGAATCATCTGTGCCTGCTCAAAACTGCAGAGAAAGTCATGAATTCATGAGGAAACAAGGTACAAGAATGGAGAACAGCAAGAAAATACATGTGAGATTTCAGTTATTCTAAATATAACCATAATATTCTGCTAGATAAATAAGAACATGCCTAAAGGTACTGGTCATGAATTTAAAGGGAGGATACCCAGCAGGGATGCCTTTCTCTAGTTAAAGTCAGTTGTGGAGGCACAGATATGAAATAGACAGGTTCAGAATTTACCAAAGGCTAAATTTCCAGGAAAAAAAAAAAAATCAAAAGAGCTGAAGATATATACATGGGAGAGATTATAATAGGTTGGCTATAAAATAGGAGATGTAAAAGGGGAAAGAAAGAATAAAAAGTGGTAGAATAACTGAATTTTAAGTCTTGGTAAAGTACAAATATTAGTGGAATTGAGGTATTGAAGGATGTTAACAGGAAAAAAACTAGAATATGATCATTAGAGATAAGAAAATGAGAGACACCCTGATTTATGCTGCTGTTGATATAAACACAGATTTCAGGATGACAATATGATGAAGCTAGGATGGAAAGATAATTTTAGAAGATAGGTTTGGTAAAGTGAAAATGTATGCTAAGGTAACTAGAATATGAGAAAATAAATATACACTTAAAATTAATTGCAGACATTAATATACTAATATATTAGACCCAACATTCAAGAAACTAAGGTCATGGCATCCAGTCCCATCACTTCATGGCAAATCACTTCATGTGCTTAGTTGCTCAGTCATGTCCAACTCTTCACAACCCTATGGACTGTAGCTTGCCAGACTCCTCTGTCCATGGAGATTCTCCATGCAGGAATACCGGAGTGGGTTCCCATGCCCTCCTCCAGGGACTCTTTCCAAATCAGGGATCAAACCCAGGTATCCCGCATTCTTTATTGTCTGTGTTACCAGGGAAGCCCTCATGACAAATAAATAGGGGAACAATGGAAACAATGACAGACTTTATTTTATTGGGCTCCAAAATAACCGCAGATGATGATTGAAGCCACAAAATTAAAAGATGCTTGCTTCTTGGAAGAAAAGCTATGACAAAACTAGACAGTATATTAAAAACAGAGACATCATTTTGCCAAAAAAAGGTCTGTATAGTCAAAGCTATGATTTTTCAGTAGTCATGCTGGAGAAGGGATTGGCACTTATTCCGATATTCTTGGGCTTCCCTGGTGTCTCAACTGGTAAAGAATCCTCCTGCAATGAGGGAGACCTGAGTTTGATACTCTGAAGATCCCCTGAAGAAGGGAAAGGTTACCAACTCCAGTATTCTGGCCTAGAGAATTCCATGGACAGTATAGTCCATGGGGTTGCAAAGAGTCAGACACAATTAAGCTACTTTCACTTTCATAGTAATTGCTTTCATGTATGGATGTGAGAGTTGGGCCATAAAGAAGGCTGGGTATCACAGAATTGATGCTTTTCAACTTTACTGCTGGAGAAGACTCTTGAGAGTCCCTTGGACTGCAAGGAAATCAAACCAGTCAATCCTAAAAGAAATAAACCCTGAATTTTCATTTGAAAGACTGATGCTGAAGCTCCAGTACTGTGGCCACCTGGTGCGAAAGGCTGATGCTTTGGAAAAGACCCTGATGCTGGGAAAGATTGAAGGCAGGAAGAGAAGGGTGCAACAGAGGATGAAATGGTTGGATGCCATCACTGACTCAATGGACCTAAATTTGAGCAAACTTAGGGAGACAGTGGAAAACAACCTGGAGTACTGCAGTCCATGAGGTTGCAAAGAGTCAGACACGACTGAGTAACTGAACAACAAATACTACAATTTTAAAAAGGCAAAAGAAATATGACATAAAAACCTAGCTAGAAATTTATATATAGCTATTTAAACTATATAAAAACATCCAAAGTAACCAAGTAACCAGAAGTATTAGATAACAGTATATTTATACATAAATTAGCATACTTGCATACCCCATAGATATATTAATAATTTTTCATGTTGATAGACTATTAGAAAATGATTATAGAAAAATGATTATTGAATGTTTTGTAAAAAATAGTTTAGTATTAAGAATTTCAAAAGAAAATAACATGTTCTAGGGAAATTTTTAAATTACTGCATGTTAATATATTATAAATTTTTAACCTGTTTTTGTTGTGTGCTCTTTTAAATCAAAGTCAAATTTAAAAAATATACAAATTGAAAAAATATGTAGAATTGTCACTGTTTGCAGATGATATGATACTATACATAGAAAATCCTATAGATGCTATCGGGAAACTACTAGAGCTCATCAGTGAATTTGGTTAAGTGGCAGGATATAACATTAATACACAGAAATCTCTTGCATTTTGCTACACTAACAACAAAAGATAAGAAAGAGAAATTTAAAAATCCCATTTATCATTACATCAAAAAAGTGTAAAATGCCTAGAAATAAACCTATCTAAGTAGGCAAAAGACCTGTATTCAGAAAACTATAACATTCTCATAAAAGATCAAAGATGAAACAAATATATACTATGTTGTTGGATTAGGAGAATCAATACTATAAAAATTACTCTACTACCAAAAATCCTCTATAGATTCAACGCAACCCTTAACAAATTCAGTGACGTGTTTCACAGAACTAGATTTTTTTTAAATTTATATGTAAATGCAAAAGACCCTGAGTAGCAAAAACAATCCTTAGAAAGAAAATAGAGCTGGAGGAATCAGGCTCCTTACTTCAAACTGTACTACAAAGAATACAGTCATCAGAACAGTATGATACTGGCACAAAAACAGAAATGTATAAAGATAGAACAATAAAACAAGCTACAAAGTCCAGAAATAAACCCACACATCTATGGTCAACTAATCTATGATAATGAAGCAAAAATATACAATGGAAAAAAGACAGCCTCTTCAATAAGTGGTGCTGGGAAAATTGGACAGCAACATGTAAAAAAAAAAAAAAATTAGAGCATTCTCTTACATCATATACAAAAATTATCTCAAAATGGATTAAAAACATAAATGTAAGACCACACACTATAAAACTCTTAAATACAAACATAGGTAGAGCACTTTTTGGATTCACCTCCTAGAATAATAAAAAATAAAAATGAAGACAAATATAAACTTAGTCAAAACAAAGAACTAAAACCATTTGCAGCAACATGAATGGTTCTAGAGATTATCATACTACATATATCATACTACATAAATAAAACTGAGAAAGGCAAATATCATATGGTATCACTTATATATGAAATCTAAAAAAAAAAAAAAAAAGATACAGATGAGGTAGGTTTTAGTCACTAAGTCATGTCCTACTCTTGCGACCCCATGGACTGTAGCCTGCCAGACACCTCTGCCCATGGGATTTCCTAGGCAGGAATCCTGGAGTGGATTGCCATTTCCTTCTCCTGGTGACCCAGAGATTAAACCTGGGTCTCCTGCATAAGAGGCAGACTCTTGACCAACTGAGTTGAGAAAACAGACTTCAAAAACAAACTTACGGTTAGCAAAGATTGGAAAAAGGATAAATTAGGAGTTTGAGATGAAAATATACACAGTACCATATATAAAATAGATAATTAATAGGGACCTACTGTACACTACAGGGAATACTATTCATTATTCTTTAATAACCTATGTGGTAATAGAATCTGAAAAAGGATGGAATATGTTTCTTTATAACTGAGTTACTTTGCTATACGTCTGAAACTAACATAATATTGTAAATCAATTATATTCCAATAATAAATAAAAATTAAACTGAAGCCAAAAATCCTGCAGATATAAAATTCTTTTTGTATCTACATTTCTTGTATTGTCTACACTTTACTTCTCCATGCTTTTTCTTTCATCCCAGAGTAATTTTTTGCTAGTCATCTGGGTTCTTATTTTTCTTTAGTATCAGTACAGTTCATTAAATCACACAGTAATGCCTGACTCTCTGTGATCCCATGGACTGCAGCACACCAGTCTTCCCTGTCCATTACCAACTCCTGGAGCTTGCTCAAATTCATGTCCATTGACTTGATGATGCCATCCAACCATCTCATCCTCCATCATCCCTTCAGTCTTTCCCAGCATCAGGGTCATTTCCGACGAGTCAGTTCGTCATATTAGGTGACCAAAGTATTGGAGTTTCAGCTTCAGCAGCAGTCCTTCCAATGAATACTCAGGACTGATTTCCTTTAAGATTGACAGGTTTTATTTCCTTGCAGTTCAAGGGAATCTCAAGAGTTTTCTCCAACACCACAGTTCAAAGTATAAATTCTCTGGTGTTCAGCTTTCTTTACAGTCCAACTCCCACATCCATAAATGACTACTGGAAAAACCATAGCTTTGACTAGAGGGACCTTGGTCAGCAAAGAGTAATGTCTCTGCTTTTTAATATGCTGTCTAGGTTTGTCATAGCTCTTTTTTCAAGGAGCAAGTGCTTTTTAATTTCATGGATGCAGTCACCAACTGCAGTGATTATGGAGCCCCAAAAAATAAAGTCTGTCACTGTTTCCATTGTTTCCCCATCTATTTGCTATGGAGTGATGTGACTGGAAGCCATGATCTTGGTTTTCTGAATGTTGAATTTTAAGTCAGCTTTTTCACTCTCCTGTTTCAATTCCATCAAGATGCTTTTTAGTTCCTCTTCACATTCTGCCATAAGAGTGGTGTCCTCTGCATATCTGAGATTATTGATATTTCTCCTGGCAGTCTTGATTCCAACTAATGCTTCATCCAGTCTGGCATTTTGCCTGATGTACTCTGCATATAAATTAAATACACATGGTGACAATACAGCCTTTTCATAATCCTTTCACAATTTGGAACCAGTCCATTGTTTCAAGTTTGGTTCTGTTACTTCTTGACCTGCAAACAGATTTCTCAGGAGGCAGGTCAGATGGTCTGGTATGCCCATCTCTTGAAGAATTTTCCACAGTTTATTGTGATTCACACAGTCAAAGGCTTTGGCATAGTCAATANTGGAACCAGTCCATTGTTTCAAGTTTGGTTCTGTTACTTCTTGACCTGCAAACAGATTTCTCAGGAGGCAGGTCAGATGGTCTGGTATGCCCATCTCTTGAAGAATTTTCCACAGTTTATTGTGATTCACACAGTCAAAGGCTTTGGCATAGTCAATAATGCAAAAATATATTTTTTTTTCTGGAATTATCTTGCTTTTTCTATGATCCAACAGATGCTGGCAATTTGATCTCTGATTCCCCTGCCTTTTCTAAAACCAGCTTCACATACTGTTGAAGCCTGACTTGGAAAAAAATCAGTTTATTTTGCTAGTGTGTGAGATGAGTGCAATTGTGAGGTAGTTTGAATATTCTCTGGCTTTGTCCTTCTTTGGGACTGGAATGAAAACTGACCTTTTCCAGTCCTATTGCCACTGCTGAGTTTTCCAAATTTGCTGGCATGTTATGTGCAGCACTTTCACACTATCATCTTTTAGAATTTGAAATAGTTCAACTGGAATTCCATCACCTCCACTAGCTTTGTTTGTAATGATCCTTTCTAAGGCCTACTTGATGCTGCATTCCAGGATGTCTGACTCTAGGTGAGTAATCACACCATCTTGGCTATCTGGGTCATGAAGATCTTTTTTTGTATACTTCTTCTGTGTATTCTTGCCACTTCTTCTTAATAACTTCTGCTTCTGTTAGGCTCATACCATTTCTGTCTTTATCATGCCCATCTTTACATAAAAAAGTTCCCTTGGTATCTCTCAGTTCCTTGAAGAGACCTCTAGTTTTTCCCATTCTGTTGTTTTCCTCTATTTCTTTGCACTAATCTTTGAGAAAATCTCATATCTTCTTGCTATTCTTTGGAACTCTGCATTCAAATAGGTATATCTTCCCTTTTCTCTTTGCCTTTCACTTCTCTTCTTTTCTCAGCTATTCATAAGGCCTCCTCAGACAACCATTTTGCCTTTTTGTGTTTCTTTTTCTTGTGGTTGGTCTTGATCACTTTCTTCTGTACAGTGTCACAAACCTCCATCCACAGTTTTTCAGGCACTGTGTCTATCAGATCTAATCCTTTGAAACTGTTATTCACTTCCACTATATTATCATAAGGGATTTGATTGAGGTCATACCTGAATTGTCTAGTGGTTTCTCTACTTTCTTCAATTTAAGTCTTAAATTGGCAAGAAGGAGTTCATGATCTGGGCCACAGTCAACTCCCGGTCTTTTTCGCTGATATAGATCTTCTCTTTCTTTGGCTGCAAAGAATATAATTAATCTGATTTTGATGTCAGACATCTGGTGATGTCCATGTAAGTCTTTGCCCTGCTTCATTTTGTACTCCAAGGTCAAATTTACCTGTTACTCCAGGTATCTCTTGATTTCCTACTTTTACATTCCAGTCCTGTATGATGAAAAGGACATCTTTTGGCGTGTTAGTTCTTGAAGGTCTTGTAGGTCTTCATAGAACTGTTCAACTTCAGTTTCTTCAGCATTACTGATTGGGGCATAGACTTGGATTACTGTGATACTGAGTGGTTTGCCTTGGAAAAGAACAGAGATCATTCTGTCATTTTTGAGATTGCACCCAAGTATTGCATTTTGGACTATTTTGTTGACTATGAGGGCTACTCCATTTCTTCTAAGGGATTCTTGCCTACAGTAGTAGATATAGTGGTCATCTGAATTAAATTCACCCACTCCAGTCCATTTTAGTTCACTTATTCTTAAAATGTCAGTGTTCACTCTTGCCTTCTCCTGTTTGACCACTTTCAATTTACCTTGATTCATGCACCTACAAGTTCTTTTGCAGTACTGTTCTTTACAGCATCAGACTTTACTTCTATCACCAGTCACATCCACATCTGGGAGTTGTTTTCAGTTTGGCTCCATCTCTTCATTTTTCTGGAGTTATTTCTCCATTTTTCTCCAGTAGTATACTGGGCACCTACCGACCTGAGGAGTTCATCTCTCATTGTCATATCATTTTGCCTTTTCATACTGGTCATGGTGTTCTCAAGGCAAGAATATTGAAGTGATTTACCATCCCTTTTATTTGTATTATTTAATACACAAATTATAAAAGCCCTTATTGTAAGTAATTTACTTGTTAATATCATATGTCTCAGGATTTTGTCTGTCTTTTTATCTTGTAATTCTTGATAACTCTTTCAAATTTAAGATTAAGAATTAACCCCTTAAGTGGCTACCAGTACTCATTATGCTTGTTTTTTTTTTTTTTTNAAATTATAAAAGCCCTTATTGTAAGTAATTTACTTGTTAATATCATATGTCTCAGGATTTTGTCTGTCTTTTTATCTTGTAATTCTTGATAACTCTTTCAAATTTAAGATTAAGAATTAACCCCTTAAGTGGCTACCAGTACTCATTATGCTTGTTTTTTTTTTTTTTTTCTCTCTCAAAGTGAAATAACAGTGCAGCTTTAGATTACAGTCTCGTCTAGTTATGGCTGCTTTAACTCTTAAGCAACAGTATTTTGGAAATAGACATATTCTTGAAGGTGAGAAATATAAATTACAAATTTATCATTTTCATTTATGACATACATAAAATTTTTGTTGCCATTTTCTCCTCCATTTCTCCTGATTTTCTAAAAATCAGGTATGGTTTTTCCTGTTCTGTTCTCTCTCCTCTTAGTAAATAATGTGTTAGTTTATAATTACCTATGCTATAGCCTTTTCTTCTAGAACACCTAAGTGTGTTTTATGTTTTATTGACAAATCTTACTAATATGGTATTAAGTCATCTCATTTTAGCTTACATCCATCTAATCACCTTCTTTTATCTGGGGTACATGTCAGTTAAAGCTCACATTCTCCTTTAACATTTAAAAGTGTGAAATAGTAAGGGATAGTGATACATGTTTGGTCTTAGAATGAAAGGTAGAGAAAGTTAATCCACGTAGACATGAAACAGTTTAAAATGCTTAAAGACAAAAAGTTTCCCAGGCTATAAAATCACAAAATACATTATTTATAAACTGATTATTTGTATTGATGGGTAAAAAATACCTTGATTACCTAGTGTAATTATGTGCTTAATAAATGTATTCCTTGCTTCTTAATTATAATCATTTCTAAGGTACTAACTAAAAACACTATCCTGGATAATGTAAATTATAATAAACAAGCATTAATCCAAGCTGGGCATCATGCCCAGAGAACCAGCTTAGTGAAAATAGTCAGCTCCAAAAAAAGAAGGCTAGTGAAAAAGGGTTGCTAAGTATTAAATAACTACAGGTATACACACAATCTATCCATTTGAATAATAATCTTTGAGAAGCATTTTTGTGTACTACGGAGCTCAGCAATTACTTGTTTAAAGCTGGGGTTGTCCTTGACTAAGTTTATAAACTCTTTTTAAGAGTGAAACCTAAAATTTAAATTACTATAAATCTGGGGAGGTAAAAGTACAGTTGTATAAGAACTGCAGTTTCTATTGAAAGCTTATAATAGTGGGAACACAGGTTTTTATGAGGAGCCATAGCTAGGCACTGTTAGCAACCAGCAAAGAATACCATAGAGAAATTTCATTTCCCTCCAGAATCTTAAGGTATCAGGGCAATCTTTTCATTGCTTTTCTTTCCTCACACACTTTGAATGATAGTAGCCTTATTATCAGTGAAATATCTTACAGAAACCACTTTGGAGCGAAGGTTAATCTGAAATGTAATATGAAGGGGGAAATTACAAGAGAGGAACATTAAGTTACTATTATTGGTTCTACATGGAGCTGAATACATTCATATCAAAAACAATGTTTTTAACCTTAGCTACATTGTTACAATTATAACAAATCTTATATAATGCACAAATGAAGACTTTTGATATAAGCCTTGACTCTAATATAGCTGCAATATGTGAAAAAAGAAAGTAGGAGAGAAAAATGAATGAGGAGGAGAAAAGGGGAGGAAGAATGGTAAAGTACAAAGAAAAAGAAAAAGGAGGAGGAAGGAAGAAGTGAATAGGAGAGAGATGTGAATTAAAACACTTAAAAGTACCAAAGATTAGAAATGCTAACTACAGGATGCAGCTCTAATAAAAGACAAAAACTAGGAAAGAACTATAGAAATCAAAATTGCCACCAATTACCCAACTGGTGACTAATGAAAAAAAAAAAAAAAAGCATGAATTATGATGCCACAATTTATAAACCAAAAAAGTTAATATTATGCAAAATGAAATTATATCCATACACCTGATGCTGCTACAGATTCTTCAGAGTGATGGAAATTGGTGCAAGTTAGTATGTCATGTATAGAGTTAGATCCTTCTATATATTTAACTTAAGTAACCTTTGAAAGACTTTATAGCAAATTCCATGTGAATAATTTTAAATATGTTATTCATTTTTATGTAGCATTTATGTAGTAAATACAATCATTTTCTTATTAAGTTATATTCATTTTTAGTACATTTTCACTAAAATAAAGCAAACAACAATAAGTGAAAGTTTCAAAAATAAAAACATACCCACCAAGTTGTGAAGTGTTTATATGTAAGATTTTTAATGAGGTATTAAATATCTCATAATGATGTAGCAAACTGTGCTATGAGTGAATATCTCATAAAATTATTGTGACTACTGAATCGGAAAAATCACCAGTTCTTATCACACTATGGGACATGCAGAAGCATTCTCCGACTGTTAGCCACCTCATAGTCCATACTAAGTAATATTAGTTTACTAGTAATAGTTAAAATATTACTTTCTGAAAACTTGACATTTTAAAAACAAAAAGTTCAGGTTTAAAAATTAATTTGGACAAAACCATTTAAATCCTTGACTGTGTGTGATTTTGAGTAATCATTTGAAAGAATTTTCAATCTTAAAATAACCTTCAGGAGCTTATCTATCATCACTAACAGTGCCCACTGATGTACTGACCAAAACTTTTAAAATTAACTACATAGTTTTCTTCATAATATTCTTTCTGAGTTTAGTGATATTTCAAAAATGTTCCACCCAATCTAAAATGCAGGAACAATATTTAGTGATATTACTAAAATGTTCCACCCAATCTAAAATGCAGGAACAATTTGTTAACAATAAAGGAAAAACTACTTCAGAAATTTTTATTTCCTCACAAAATAATTAAATCTTCCCAAAAGACATGTCTTGTATCACCCCAAATTTTACTGCAGTTACATCAAATGTTCCATGAGTTTCAGCTTCATCTTTAATACAAATCAAAGGAGATTCTATGCAGGGAATGTTTCTGTTAAATGCTGGTTAAATTAAACTTAGTTCCACTTTAAATATCAAAGAAAACCAAGAATCTATTTTAAATTGAGACAACTGTCAAAGTTATCTGTTCTCTAATTGCCTTCACAAATGCAAAGTTTCCCACTGCCAGAGTGACAAATTACCACAAATTTATTGGCTTAAACATAAATCCCTTACCATAGTGTGAGTTCACAAGTCAGAAATTATCTCACTGCCCTTCAAAATCAGGGTTTCATCGTGATGTGCTCCACTTTGATATTTTGGGGAAAAAAACCCTTTTCCCTGCTTCTTTTACATGTTAGAGGCAGCCTACACTCCTTTGCTTATGTCTTCTTTCCACCTTCCAAGCCAGCAATTGCATTGTTCCATTCTCTGCTTCCATGTCACATCTCCCCTGACTCTTCCTCTTCCTTTTCCAACTATAAGGACCCTTGAGACTATACAAAGCCCCAGAGTTCTTTCATAAACACTGAG
>SJYX01013025.1:51356-83792 GCA_006410675.1 Oreotragus oreotragus | reverse complement strand
TTGATTAACCCTGTCTTATTAACAGAAAATAGTGCTTTGAAATAAATTTAACATTTTATTTGGTATACTTATGAATTTAATATTTTCAAATACATATAAGCAAATTTGTCAGAGGTTTCACTGAAAAATCAATATTTATACCATATTTTCAACTATTTATAGTACAGGTTGATACTTTTTAACTGTGGTGTTTAAAGAAAACTGAGCCCTGAAGTATTGATGCTTTTGAACTGTGGTGTTGGAAAAGACTCTTGAGAGTCCCTTGGACTGCAAGGACATCCAACTAGTCCATCCTAAAGCAGATCAGCCCTGGGTGTTCATTGGAAGGACCAATGTTGAAGCTGAAACTCCAATACTTTGGTCACCTGATGCAGAGAGCTGACTCATTCGAAAAGATCTTGATGCTGGGAAAGATTGAGGGCAGGAGGAGAAGGGGACGACAGAGGATGAGATGGCTGGATGGCATCACCAACTCAATGGACATGAGTTTGGGTAAACGCCAGGAGTTGGTGATGAACAGGGAGGCCTGGTGTGCTGTGGTTCATGGGGTTGCAAAGAGTCGGACATGACTGAGCAACTGAACTGAACTGAACAGAAATGTGATGTTGCAGAAGACTCTTTAGAGTCCCTTGGACAACAAGGAGATAAAACCAGTCAATCCTAAATGAAATCAACTCTGAATATTCATTGGAAGGACTGATGCTGAAGCTCCTATACTTTGGCTACCTGAGACAAAGAACTGACTCATTGGAAAAGACCCTGATGCTGGGAATGATTGAAGGTAGGAGAAGAAGGGGATGAGATGCTTGGATGGCATCATTAACTCAATGGACTTGAGTTTGAACAAGCTCTGTGAGCTGATGGTTAACAGAGAGGCCTGGTGTGCTGCAGTGCATGGGATCACAAAGAGTCAGACTTGACTGAGCAACTGAACTGACTGAATTTTAGCATCAAATGATAAAGAGATTGTTATTGTCAATGTTTGTGTCCCCCCAAATTCATATGTTGGAATTCTAACACCCAATGTGATGCTGTTAGGAGGTGGGTGCTTTGTGGGGTTGATTAGGTCATGAGGATGGAGCCTTCTTGAATGGTGTTAGTGCTCTTGTGAATGAGTCCCCACAAAGCTCCTTAGACCTTTCTGTCTTGTGAGTATACAATGAGAAGTCTGCAGCCTGGAGGAGTGCCTTAATTCAACCATGCTGGCACTCTGATCTCAGACTTCCAGTCTTCCGAACTATGAGAAATAAATATCTGCTGTTTATAAACTACCCTGTATGTGATATTTTGTTATAGCAGGCAGAACTAAGATAAACATACTTACATGAGCAAACAAGACAGAAGAGGAGACAGAGCAATATCAAGCAAATATGTCATAAATTAACTGTCATGTTCAAATAAGTTATACCAGTGAATTCAGGGTTTTTTTTTAATAGTTTTAAGTTTCACATTTGAAAGCTTGCTCTATTTATCTTGCTACATAATCAAGAATTATGGCTTATATTTTCCAATTTACATAAATGATTTCATACATTCTTTGACAGCTTTACTGCATTACGTTTCTTGACACATTTCCTCCTATTTGGGAATTGAGGGACACATTGCCTTCTGTTCCCTCACTAAGACAATAGTCATGAAGATGGATTATGTAAATTTTAAATCCCAAAGCACCAGACACTTGTCAGAACCTGAAGGATATGGTCCTTACAAGACTATGTAATGATACATATAAAATCAGCACATTGCCCCTGATAGTAAGAGGCACTTAGCTGATTTAAGGGTGGCCCCGGTGCAGAATTGCCCATAAACATAAACAGGAAAATCCTGGAGGGAAAGCATATTTCTGGCCAGAGCACTTTGGAAAGCAGCCCATGCAAGGAAGAAAGTGTAAGATAAAATATCCCCCTCCTCCTCCTTTTTTTTTTTCTCTTTTTCCCACACAGGCTAAAAGGCTTCTTTACAAAAATGTCACAGTGCTCTACCAAAATTACTTTACTTTTAAAACTATAACAATTATAATAAACTTTCCCAAGTGCCCAGCCCTGAAATTGATATGCTTGTACTATTCCACACTATGAGACTGGCTGAAGTAACAAGTAGTTTATCTAATGTAATCCTTCAGAGTGTTAGCCCTCCAAACAATTGGAAGATGGTAACATGGATCCTGTCAGCTAGCTATTGCTATGTAATAAAATTGTCCATAACTCAGTGACTAGATTAAAACAACACTTTGTATTACTTACTCAAAATCTGTGCCTTGGTTGAGGAAGAGCTGGAGTGACTGGCTGGGCTGCTGTGATGTTTCAGTCTGTGGACTTGACTGGATCTGGTTCCTCACTGAGGTGTGGTCTCAGCTCTGTTCCATACATGTCCTTCTGTGGCAAGGCCAAGGGAGCAGCAGGCAACCAGGGAAAGCACTTGTCATGGAGATGGCAGAGGCAGAAGAGAAGGAGCAAAACATGCAAGGCCTCTTAGGGCTGACATTCTGTAAAGGCAAACCTACTTGTCCACATCAGTCAGTTGGCCAGAGTAAATTAGAGGGCCAAATGCAAATTTCAAGAGTCAGGGGGCATGCCCTGTCTTCAACGGGAAGGCACTACAAAGGGGTTCATGTTGGGGAACACGTGTATACCTGTCGCAGATTATGTTGATGTAAGGCAAAACCAATACAATATTGTAAAGTAATTAACCTCCAATTAAAATAAATAAATTTATATTAAAAAATAAAAAAGAAATATGTAAAATTGTCATTCTTGTCCAACTTTTTACTCACTATGCTACTTTTCTGTAGAAACCCTGCTTGATTTAAAAAATGGCTTTTCTGTTAAAAACATAGTGTTTCTCCTTTATAATACTTGGAATTTTAAAACATTGAGTTTAGAAGGCTAGTCTCTTTTGATATCAAAATTAAGTAATATGAAAAATAAATCAACTAACTAAATTGTTTGTCTTTTGTTACTATTTATCATTCACTTGTTTATATTTAATTTTAATGTTCAAAATGCGCATCTGTCATATACAGTTTTAGTGAATTCTTCCAATTTGCAGTTATCTAAATAGGCTTCAAAGAGACATAAGGAATAAAAATGGACTACATGGGAAGAATAATTGTAGTTTTTTTGGGGGGTATGACCAACTGCTATTGAGCAGCATCCATTCTTCCCTTCTGTCTAGGCACTTGGTCAGACAACATTGCTCAACCTCCTAAATTAGGTACAATCATGTGTACACATTCTTACAGGAGAGAATTTTAAGGGGAGGTGCAATGAAACCAGGACTGTGGTGGTGGATGTGTAACTGTATGCATTTGTCAAAACTATATACCAAAAAAGAGTAAATGTTTTAATGCAGATTTAAAAGATTAACCAGAATATCAAGGGACTCCAGAATGGAATGCAAACTTTGACTGATGAAACTAACTGCAAATCCCTGACTGAATACAGTTTGGGGAAAATGTGCTAATGACTGCAGAAAATAGTTTTTTAAGAGTATATTTTAAACTAGAGATAAAAAGAATTGTATATACACTGAACTTGGGAAAAATTTGTTTCTTACAGGTTTGCAATTCTGAAATTACTTCTCTTGTATTTTAAAGTTGAATAAATAAGAATGTTGCAGGTAATAAAAGCCAATCCTCTCATTGCCGGAGAAAAATGTTACAAAAAAGCAAGGGAATAGTAGGAAGGAAACTATCATGAAATATTTTTGTGATGAGATTTAAGTGGGAGACAGCATGAGTTTATATAAATAGACACAAAATATATGACTATATACACAGAGAGATAAATAAACATGTAAAGGTATATGTGTGTAAAGATATTAAAATAAAGTTATGTATTTTCTAACTGTACATGTTGAAAGGACCTACAGACAGTGATAAATCAGGGGCAATAAGCACACTCAGTATGCAAATTTTAGCTTCTAATGCCATTTTCCAATAAAAGGAATCAAAGTGACTTGGAGACATTGCTGTTTCTAGAGGTGAACATGAAAATTAAAAGATAAGTCTAGTGTATTTTATAGTGTAAGAAAGCAAGAGAATGAGAAAAAAAATGTTAAGCATTAAGCAAAAAAGCATATCAAAAGGACATTGTCAACATGAAAGAGCTGCCAATTGCCACAACTATTAATAGATTAATTTCAACAAGAACAAAATAATAATGGTATCAGAATCTAATTCAAAAAGTAAAATAATAATCTGTGACCCCTATGCTGGTAATATCATGGTTATTTTAAGGGTAGATAGTCTGAGTCTTTAAGCAATACCAAGGGGGAAGAATTTTATGTAATTTTGCTTTTCTTCTTGTTTTTTTTTTTTTAGAAAATGTACACTAAGAGAGAGAACAGCTGCTATAAATAATTAAAGTGTGATTATTCTGGGCCAAGATGGCAAAAGTTGTTAAAGCTAATGTGACATCTGTGCACAATGATTTTAATAGAAAACATTGTTCTCAAGTAAAGCTTTTTATGATACTGTTCAAATCAGCACAACCCCAAAATCACACGGTTAGAACTTTTGAAAGTAGACTTAGAAGAATTTATGAAACGTATTCTGGCTTCTCTCTTTTCTCGTTACATCAAGCATTACACACTAGTGGCTGTCACACCTATATACTTGTATAGACATCATGAGAAAGAAAATCCTCTGTTTCTGGGTTTCCTGCCCACAATGACTCATGTCAAGGGAGAGAATTTGAAAGTCAGTTTCTAAATGAATTACTTCAATTTGCAGGGAAAATTGATTTACAATGAGGCTCATAACCAGAGAGATTTAACAGAACTATGTTATACATGCTGAGAAGTCTGTACTCTGAATGCAAGGGGCAATACGACCAACACAGCTTCCTTATGATCCATGTCTAAGTTGTCCCCAGGTATAAATGACACTAGATTTCTTTTTATTTTACTTTTTCTCCAAGAAATTATATATACATGTGTGCAAAAAATTATTTTTATATTTATTTCATACTTTTCTCAGAGTAAGGAAAAAATACTAAATCTATTATTTTTTATTCTCTAGCAGTTCCCTCTAAATATAACTCTGAAAACAGGTTTTTTTAATTCTTCCTGAAATATGTATACACAGATACACATGTGTGTGTTCCTAGTTAAATATAAACATACTTTAAATATGGTTCTTCATGTTCTTACTTTTTTTTTTCACTTTTTAATGTATCTTGGAGATTTTTCCATATGAAATATACATAGTCATTGATAGAATGTGATTTTTAACATCTAAAACTAAATGAAACCTCACAGATTTCTTGGTATAGTTTTGTGATCACATCTCCATAAATAGAATGTTGGCAGTTCAGTTGCAATATCAAAGGGCAGGCATGAAGTGCCACTGTAGAGAAGGTGGTATAAACAGCATACTGAACTTGCAAATCATATGAGGGCAGCAAAGAGTATGAGAAACAAAAATAAAAACATTGTAAGTGAGAAATGTGGCAGAAACTATTTTAAATGGCAAAATAGGCAGAAGAATTTCTGAAGGGAATGCAGATTGAGCAATTGTGTTTGGAGATAGCTTCAAGTAGAAGCAGATGTGCCTCTCGGTCTAGAAAGGGACTACAAAGTACATCATTTTTAGCTAAAATGCTGTGCACCACAAATTGGTACTGGCCATGGGGGTGCTTGCCATCTACCTCTATAAGGATTAAATCATGTACAGCATTTTGTACTCTTTGCTGCCCTCATATGATTTGCAAGTTCAGTATGCTATTTGTACCACCTTCTCTACAGTGTCACTCCATGCTTGCCCTTTGATATTGCAACTGAACTGCCAACATTCTATTTATGGAGATGTGATCACAAAACTATACCAAGAAATCTGTGAGGTTTCATTTAGTTTTAGATGTTAAAAATCACATTCTATCAATGACTATGTATTTGTTTATATGGAAAAATCTCCAGGATACATTAAAAAGTGAAAAAAAAAGTAAGAACATGAAGAACCATATTTAAAGTATGTTTATATTTAACTAGGTACACACACATGTGTATCTGTGTATACATATTTCAGGAAGAATCTAAAAAAATCTGTTTTAAGAGTTACAGATCTCCAATACCTCCTGAAGGAGCTCAGGATGGAGAGCAGAAATGAGGCCCTCTGTGCCCCAGGAAAACTGGCAGGACAGGTGTTTAGATAGTTAGATATTCTTAGGAGCTGATTTTATGAGCCCAGTTCCTATATCTCCTCACATCTAGAAAAGCACTAAAATCCTTCACGGTGATGACTGTTTTTTGTGATCAGCAGAGGATTCATGAGACCAGAAGAAACTAAAAAATAAACAAGCTTGATTGTATGTACTCCCCCTTTACGAAAATCACATATATATTGCCCTTTCCCCCTCACCTCTTAGGAAGAGATTCTCAGAGCTATCTGAGGTGCTGTCTCCCAGGCTTCAGTCCTCATATTGCCTCAAATAAAACTTAACTCACAACTCACATCGTGCATTTTTGTAGGCCAACAATCATATCTCAGTGTTCAACACCTAGATCCCATGTTAGCAACAGTGGGAATCAGACACACGTGCAGCCAGTGGAGCTTCTCTAAATATGCTTTAGGTCTGACAATCAGAAGAGGAATTAAATGATGAATCATAAAACAATAAACATATTTAAAACCAATATTTCTCTGTAGTGGTAGGATAAAAAATTTTTTATGGGAAACCTCTCAACTGTTTGTCTTAATTTACTAGGAAGAAGTGAAAGCAAATGAGTTCAAATATTAAGTTCTCACTTATAAGAAAAATTACTTAGCCATCTTGATCCTCTCTTTTGATAAACTTTGAGTTAGACAAAATAAAAAACAGCCATCCAAAATATCCACACCCTTAACTCTATGACCTGTGAATACATCACTTTACATGGTATAGCAGGACCATTGTAGATATGATTAGGGTTACAGATGTTGAGATGGGATGATATGCGTTAACTAAAGTGGGCCCAACTTAGTCACATGACCTTTTTAGAGAATTTTTTTTTCAGGGAGAGGTGTGACAGCATAATAATACAAAAAAAGGCAGGGAGAAGGGACTCAACCAGCCATTTCTGGCTTTGAAGATGGCAGAAGGGACACAAGCTAAAAAATGCAGTGACCTCTAATAACAAGAAAATGCAAGGAAGATTTCCCCTTTAAACATCTAGAAAAGAATGCACTCCTGCTGACGTTATGATTTCAATTCAGTGAGATCTGACTTATACTTGTAAGTCTGTACAATAAGAAACAAATTTGTATTGTTTTAAGTCAGTGTTTATGGTCATTTATTATATCCACTATAGAAAACTAAACAATCTGCAAGAGCTGAATAATACTGAACCTATATTGGCTCTCACAAATCACTTCTTCCTTTTCTAGTAGTTCACAATTAATTCCATAGGCCTTTAAGATTTTGGAACAAAATTATGCCATCTTATACAGGTGATAAGTCCACTTCTGAGAAATAGCTTTTAGCTAGTAATTGAGGTTAGTAGTCTGTGATCATAAACTGTCAAGTTAATATACAACATTAGTTGTCCATCATAAACTGTGTGTGCTTGGATCTACTAAGCCACAAAATAGACATGCAACTGTGCAGAACAAACTTCCATGAAATAGAAGCAGTGTATACAAGGTTAGGTTTAAACAGGTGCTGACATCATGAATAAATTATTTGAACAAGTGGTGCTAATGTCTACAACACTTATTCCTGAAATGTTGCATTTTCTTTGTCAACATGAATACGTTGTTCTAAGGGGAATTAACTACATGGAATAAGAAATAATTTAAACCCAATTTCTTGATGGCCCTGAACAATATGCAACACTACCAAAAAGATCCATAGTAACATTGCAACCTTATTCCATTGGGACCCTTAAAGACAGTACTGAAGGAAAATTCACTTCATAGGCAGATGTTTTCCATTTAACCTGAAGCTTAAGATCTATAATTGTTCATCTAGTGTGTGCATGCTCGGTTGTGTTTGACTCCTTGAGACCCCATGGACTATAGCCCACCAGCCTCCTCTGTCCATGGAATTTCTAGGCAAGAATACTGGAGTGGGTTCCCATTTCCTTCTCCAGGGGATCTCCCCTACTGAGGGATCGAACTTGAGCCTCATACATTGCAGGCAGCTTCTTTACCACTTACCTACCTGGGAAGCTTGTATACAGGTAGGGATCGTGTCTTATAGAGCTAACTTACCCATTCATTCCCTTGAAAGACAACCTAGCTCTGAAGGTGCCATAAGGAACAGGCTTATCATAATCAATGTTGGTATTTTTACACTCAAAAAATTTGAACAATGGTTGACCCCAGTGTAGAATCTCAGAAAATATCTAACACTACTTTACTTAAAATTTTTGTAATTTTATATCCATTCATTAGGAATTATATTCTGGCTACTGTCACTGTTGAATATCCATTACTATTATCTGATATGCACTGTTCTCTACTGAGATCAACCAACCACCTGGAAGCAGCTCTATTACATTAAGATTATATTTGAAATAAGCTAAATTTTTTAATAAAGATTGCTTTAACACAAGCGAAAGATGAAGAATTTATATCCATTCATTAGGAATTATATTCTGGCTACTGTCACTGTTGAATATCCATTACTATTATCTGATATGCACTGTTCTCTACTGAGATCAACCAACCACCTGGAAGCAGCTCTATTACATTAAGATTATATTTGAAATAAGCTAAATTTTTTAATAAAGATTGCTTTAACACAAGCAAAAGATGAAGAATTTTCAAGGATGAGATTTATACTACATATTTACTATCATTTGTTCATAACCACATTCTATAACCACCACTTCCACCTCTTGTTCACTCACAAAGTTGAATTTTCCAAATAAAATTAACATGTGTGTTTCCATTTAACTAACACAGTTATTTGCATGTGTGACACATGCAAATAGTAAATAGTTTTTTACTACTGACGGTTTAAAATAATTCATATCAATCACTTAGTCAACAATATTTCTAAAGAATCACTAATTTCTCACTCAATTTACTTTCCTTAATCCTCTTCTATTCTGCCTTCTGTAAGTATTTTAACATGAAAAATGATTACTGTTAAAATGAAGGACTGAATGATAGCCATCATCTGGGAAGACCAGGTAAAACAGATACATCAAAATGAAGGACTAGATAAGTGGGAATGGAAAGGCAGTTTAATAAAGTGAAACTAAGTGAAATGAAGTCACCCAGTCGTGGGTGACCCCATGGACTGTAGCCCACCAGGCTCCTCCATCCATGGAATTTTCTAGGCAAGAGTACTGGAGTGGGTTGCCATTTCCTTCTCCAGGGAATCTTCCAGACCAAGGGATCGAACCTAAGTCTGCCACATTGTAGGCAGACACTTTGCTGTTTGAGCCAAAAGGATAGTCCACTCAACCATAGGGGAATGAAAAAATATCATTTGCAGCAATATAAAGGGATCTATAAATTATTATACTAAATAATGAGACAGAGAAAGACAAATATAATATCAATTGATGTAGAATTTTAAAAAATAATACAAATGAATGTATTTACAAAACAGAAATAGACTCACATATATAGAAAATGAACATAATTGGCAATGGGGATAGCAGTAGGGGGAGATAAATTAAGATTTGGGGATTAACAGATGTACACATTATAGAATAGATGAACAATAAGAACCTACTGTATAGCACAAGGAACTATATTCAATATCTATATAACTTATAATGAAAAAAATCTGGAAAAGAATGTGTGTGTATATATACACATATGTTGTTGCTGCTGCTGCTAAGCTGCTTCAGTTGTGTCTGACTCTGTGCAACCCCATAGACGGAAGCCCACCAGGCTCCCCCATCCCTTGGATTTTCCAGCTAAGAACACTGGAGTGGGTTGCCATTTCCTTCTCCAATGCATGAAAGTGAAAAGCGAAAGTGAAGTCACTCAGTCGTGTCCGACTCTTTGCAACCCCATGGACTGCAGCCTACCAGACTCCTCCATCCATGGAATTTTCCAGGCAAGAGTACTGGAATGGGTTGCCATTGCCTTCTCCATATAGGTATAGATATATGTATATATGCAATGCAAAACTGAATCACTTTGCTGTACATACATTAGAAAATAATACAACATTGCAATTAAATATGCTTTAATTAAAAAGGTTAAAAAAGAATTTGTGAGTATATGAATTAAACATACATACTTACATGTAATATAATATTAATCAGCCAATCTTGCCATTTGTGAACATGGCTAGACCTTGATGATACTACACTAAGTAAAGTAAGTCAAAAGCAAATGCCTTATGATCTCACTGATATGTGAAATCCAGAAAAACAAAAAAACAGAATGAACAAACTCATAAACACAAAGGACAGGTTGGTGGTTGACAGAAGTGATGGTTGAAAGGTGAGCAAAAGATATGAAAATAAACTTCCAGTTTATAACTTACAGTTAGTCGTGGGAATATAAAGTACGGCATGTTGATTATCGATAGTTAATAATATTGTATTGCATATTTGAAAGTTGCTTTTTGGGCTTCAAAATCACTGCAGATGGTGATTGCAGCCAGGAAATTAAAAGACACTTATTCCTTGAAAGGAAAGTTATGACCAACTTAGATCACATATTAAAAAGCAGAGACATTACTTTACTAACAAAGGTCCGTCTAGTCAAGGCTATGTTTTTTCCAGTGATCATGTATGGATGTGAGAATTGGACTGTGAAGAAGGCTGAGCACCAAAGAATTGATGCTTTTGAACTGTGGTGTTGGAGAAGACTCTTGAGAGTCCCTTGGACTGCAAGGAGGTCCAACCAGTCCATCCTAAAGGATATCAGTCCTGGGTGTTCATTGGAAGGACTGATGCTGAAGCTGAAACTCCAGTACTTTGGCTACCTCATGTGAAAAGTTGACTCATTGGAAAATACCCTGATACTGGAAGGAATTGGGGGCAGGAGGAGAAGGGGGCGACAGAGGATGAGATGGCTGGATGGCATCACTGACTCAGTGCACATGAGTTTGAGTAAACTCTGGGTGTTGGTGATGGACAGGGAGGCCTGGAATGCTGTGCTTCATGGAGTTTCAAAGAGTTGAACACAACTGAGCAACTGAACTGAACTCAGCTGAAGAGAGTTTCATTCCAATCTCAAAGAAGGGCAATGCCAAATAATGTTCAGACTTTCACACAATTGTGCTCATTTCACATGCTAGCAAAATAATGCTCATAATTCTTCAAGTTAGTCTTCAACACTATATGTGAGAAGAGAACTTCCAGATGTTTAAGCTGGATTTAGAAAAGGCAGAGGAGTGAAAGACCAAATTGCCAACATCCATTGGGCCATAGGAAAAAAACAAGATAATTCCAAAAAAACCTGTATTCTCCTTCATTGACTAAACTAAAGCCTTTGACCGTGTGGATCACAACAAACTGGGAAATTCTTAAAGAAACAGGAATACCAGACCACCTTATCTGCCTGAGAAACCTGTCATTTATTTATGTGTATGCAGGTTAACAAGGCAACAGTTAGAACCAGACATAAAATAACAGACTTGTTCCAAATTGGGAAAGGAGTACATCAAAGTTATACAATGTCACCCTGCTTATTTAACTCTATGCAGAGTATATCATACAAAATGCCAGGCTGGATGAACACAAGCTGGAATCAAGATTGCCAGGATAGATATCAATAACTTCAGATATGCAGATGATACCAGCCTTATAGCAGAAAGTGAAGAGGAACAAAAGAGCCTCTTGATGAAGGTGAAAGAGGAGAGTGAAAAAACTGGCTTAAAACTCAACATTCAGAAAACAAAGATCATGGCATCTGGTCCCATCACTTCGTGGCAGTAGACAGGGAAACAGTGACAGACTTTATTTATTTGGGCCCCAAAATCACTGCAGATGGTGACTGCAGCCATGAAATTAAAAGACATTGGTCCTTTGAAGAAAAGTTATGACCAACCTGCTGCTGCTGCTAAGTCACTTCAGTCGTGTCCGACTCTGTGTGACCCCATAGACGGCAGCCCCTCAGGCTCCCCTGTCCCTGGGATTCACCAAGCAAGAACACTGGAGTGGGTTGCCATTTCCTTCTCCAATGCAGGAAAGTGAAAAGTGAAAGTGAAGTCGGTCGGCCGTGTCTGACTCCTAGCGACCCCACGGACTGCAGCCTACCAGGCTCCTCTGACCATGGGATTTTCCAGGCAAGAATATTGGAGCGGATTGCCATTACCTTCTCCTGTATGGATGTGAGAGTTAGACTTTAAAGAAAGCTGAGTGTCGAGGAATTGATGCTTTTGAACTGTGGTGTTGGAGAAGATTCTTGAGAGTCCCTTGGAATGAAAGGAGATCCAACTAGTCCATTCAGAAGGAAATCAGTCCTGAATATACATTGGAAGGACTGATGCTGAAGCTGAAACCAATACTTTGGCCATCTGATGCGAAGAACTGACTCATTTGAAAAGACCCCGATACTGAGAAATATTGAAGGCAGGAGGAGAAGGGGATGACAGAGGGTGAGATGGTTGGATGGCATCACTGACTCAATGGACATGAGTTTGAGTAAACTCTGGGAGTTGGTGATAGATAGGGAGGCCTGGAATGCTACAGTCCATGGGATCACAAAGAGCTGGACAAAACTGAACGACTGAATTGAACTGAACTGAACTTAGAAAGTATATTAAAAAACAGAACCATTACTTTGCAACAAAGTTTGGTATTGTTAAAGCTATCGTTTTTCCAGTAGTCAAGTGTGGATGTAACAGTTGGACCATAAAGAAAACTGAGAACCAAAGAATTGACGCTTTTGAACTGTGGTGTTGGAGAAGACTCTTGAGAGTTCCTTGGACTACAAGGATATCAGACCAGTCAATCCTAAAGGAAATCAACCCTGAATATTCATTGGAAGGATTGATGCTGAAATTCCAATACTTTGGCCACCTGATGGGAAGAGCCAACTCAGAAAAGACCATGGTGCCAGGAAGATTGAAGGCAGGAGGAGAAGGGGATGAAAAAGGATGAAATAGTTGGCATTCAGTAGACATGAGTTTGAGCAATCTCCAGGAGTTGGTGATAGACAGGGGAGCCTGACGTTCTGCAGTCCGTAGGGTCGCAAAGAGTTGGACATGACCAGTGGACTGAACAACAACAGAAGATAGTTCCCATCACAAGAAAATAAAATTTCAAAACATAAAAAATGAGTTATTCTCCCTTTAGTATTTTTTAAAATGGAATATGAGGGCTATTAAAAGTTGGTAACTCATTCTTCTTTATTTACAGAATCAAAAATGTCAAGCAGTTGAGTTCCTGCTTGAGGAAAAAAAAAAAAATCTCAAAATGTCCTGTACTTTTCTTTCTAACTGCCATGCCTATTTTTTTCCAAAATCAAAATGTGATAAAATAAATGCATATATGGAATTTAAATCATCTGTTACTTTTTAGGATCAGAAATTCAACATAATGAGCACATAAACCCTTGATCTCTCTGGATGTGTTTGACACCACACAACATAAAATATTGGATTCAGGCAGGCTGAACACATTGTAGGAAATTTTATCTAGAAGAATGGAATATAAACCTTCAGCACATAACACCGAATGTTCTCTAGAATTAAAGTTATTACACCAAATAATTTACACAAGGCTTAATTATGAGCAGCATTCTTTAGAGACAAAATTATAAATAACAAAAATCAATGTATGATGTGGAATCTTTTTTTCAATATTATTTTTACTTTAAAGCCATCCTAGATAAGTGAATTCACAACCTGAATAAATCAAATACAAACGAAACTATTTTTCACATATTTTCCTCCCACTTATGCACAACCACTAACAATAAGTTGTACAGAAACATCAGAACTTGTGCACTAGTTGTAAACAAACAAGCGTTTTTCAACTTTGACTAAAAATGCAACGGTTAATATGATAAAAAGTGACTTTTGAGCTATGATTTATATATGGAAATAGAATAGTGTTTATTATTGATTTATTATCTTATATCATTTATTATCCTTTATTTTTCTCCTCAGCTTCTATAGGCCCAAGAAAGTAGAGTTTCTGTATGGAAATTTTGGGGAGTAGGCCTACCTAGAGTTGCTTTCCAAAATCTTATACACACCAGTATAAACAAAGTTTAAGGAGAAAGGAGTCTAATGCATTAGAGGAAGACTGAATTTGCATAAAAGACATTTACCTTAAATTGGAAATCTGTATTTCCCAGGGTTTGGGGTCAGACAACTAATCCCTGGGACCTACAGGTGGGGACCTTGAGTCCTGCCCTCTGTCAGGGTTGTGATGATAGGGCATGAGCTCAGAATCTCCCTACTTTGTATCAAAAATGCTGGATTTAACTATGAAAGATTCTTGTGACTCATGCATGACTCCAAATAAAGACACACTAGTATTAAAATAACTCAGGTAATGATCAGAAACCTGTTAACAAGGCCAAATTCCAGGGCACTTGAAAAAACCCTGGTTACACAGCTTGGAGCTGAATTTCTCAGAAGAGTGATATGAAAAAAAACTCAAAACCAACATTACAATAGACTTAATTTTGAGAAATAAGGACAAAATCTTTCATTCACTCCTAACTCTCCAGACTGAGATTCAAACACACATAGAATGATACTCCAAAATAAATAAATAAATACTTATCAAGCAGATATATTTGATTATCTAATGATCCACTAATATTAAAAGCACAATACAGTGATGATTAAGCTAGAAAATGCATAAGAAGTATTTATCAAATTGTGACCATTGCTTGTCAGCCTCCTTTTCTTTTCTCTTGCTTGATCACACAGGTAGGCAAGATCAGGAAACCCACCTCCACCATCAACCCTGAGACTTCCTCTTCTTAACCTCACACCTTACATATGATGAAATGTCACCCCTTGATTATGCTATATTCATGTGAAAGTGGACTTGGGGGGAAGAAATTAAGATTACTAATCAGTTCACCTTACAATGAGAAGATAATCAGAGTGGGCACAATTCAATAACATAAACTCTGTGAAAACAAAGATTTTTCTCTGGCTGATAACATAATTCAGAGACATTTAAAGCAGGAGAATAGAGTACCACTGGCTTGAATTTGGAAAGAGCCATATTCAAGGACTGAAAAGCAGCCTATGGGAGCTGAGAAAGGACTCCAGGTAACAACCAACAAGGCAACTGGGACATTTGTCTTACAGCCGCAGAGAACTGTATTAAGCCAACAACCTAAACAAGACTGAAAGTGAATTCTCAGCCAAAATGTCCAGATAGGATGTCAGTTCAGTTGACACAATTTTAGGTTTTTGAGGCCATAGGTAGAAGACACATTCAGTCAAATCCTCTATGATTTCCAACCTATAGAACACTGAGATAATAAATGGATGTTGTTTTAGATTGCCAAAACTGTGATAATTTGTTACACACTAATAGAAAGCTAACACAAATATGCCAGATATTTTCAGATACCATCTGCTTTTTCCATTCTGATGAAATTAGCTTCTGAGTACAGTGCCACTAAATATGATTGAACACAATATTAATGAACTAACTAGCTTGTGTTTTCAGTGATGTAGTATAATCTTAGTATTCATACACACTAACTTTTTCCATTTATAGTGGCTAGTTTTTTAAAAAGTTGTTAAAACACACAATATAAAATTTTGTATCTGAACCATTGTAGGTGTTAATTTCAGTGTTGTTAAGTATATTCACATTTTTGTGTGACAAATCTCCATAATTTTTCATCTTACAAAACTGAAACTCAACAGCCATTAAACAATAATTATCCAGTTTCACTCCCTGAGCCCCTGGCAACCACTATTCTACTTTCTATCTCTATGACTACTGTCAGTTCAATTCAGTCGCTCAGTCGTGTCCGACTGTTTGCGACCCCATGAATTTCAGCACCCAGGCCCTCCCTGTCCATCACCATCTCCCAGAGTTCACTCAGACTCACATCCATTGAGTCCGTGATACCATCCAGCCATCTCATCCTCGGTCATCCCTTTCTCCGCCTTCCCCCAATCCCTCCCAGCATCAGAGTCTTTTCCAGTGAGTCAACTCTTCGCATGAGGTGGCCAAAGTACTGGAGTTTCAGCTGTAGCATCATTCCTTCCAAAGAAATCCCAGGGCTGATCGCCTTCAGAATGGACTTGTTGGATCTCCTTGCAGTCCAAGGAACTCTCAAGAGTCTTCTCCAACACCACAGTTCAAGGGCATCAATTCTTCGGTGCTCAGCTTTCTTCACAGCACAACTCTCACATCCATACATGACTACTGGAAAAACCAGAGCCTTGACTAGATGGATCTTAGTCGGCAAAGTAGTATCTCTGCTTCTGAATATGCTGTCTAGGTTGGTCATAACTTTTCTTCCAAGGAGTAAGCGTCTTCTAATTTCATGGCTGCAGTCACCATCTGCAGTGATTTTGGAGCCCCAAAAAATAAAGTCTGACACTGTTTCTACTGTTTCCCCATCTACTTTCCATGAAGTGATGGGACTGGTTACTATGATCTTCATTTTCTGAATGTTGAGCTTTAAGCCAACTTTTTCACTCTCCTCTTTCACTTTCATCAAGAGGCTTCCTAGTTCCTCTTCACTTTCTGCCATAAGGATGGTTTCATCTGCATATCTGAGGTTATTGATATTTCTCCTGGCAATCTTGATTCCAGCTTGTATTTCTTCCAGCCCAGTATTTCTCATGACATACTCTGCATATAATTTAAATAAGCAGGGTGACAATATACAGCCTTGACGTACTCCTTTCCTATTTGGAACCAGTCTGTTGTTCCATGTCCAGTTCTAACTGTTGCTTCCTGACCTGCATACAGATTTCTCAAGAGGCAGGTTAGGTGGTCTGGTATTCCCATCTCTCTCAGAATTTTCCAGTTTATTGTGATTCACACAGCCAAAGGCTTTGGCATAGTCAATAAAGCAGTAAGTACCTCTAAATACTTCCTATGACTACTCTACATGCAATCATGCAGTATCTGTCCTCCTGTGACTGGTTTACTATGCTTAACATAATGCCCTTAAGACTCATCTATGTTATAGCATATGTCAGAGTTTCCTTCACAATAAAGGATTAATTATATTCTACTGTATGAATAGGTATATAATACATTTATTTGTTTGTCCATTGACAGACATGTGTAGTGCTTTTATGCTTTCAACTCTTGGCTATTGTTAATAATGCTGGCTGTAGATTACAACTGGACTAGTCATTATCATGAGTCATTGTTATGGTCATACCTTAATTATTATTATGGTTTTTTTTCCAAAGAAATATCTATACTTTTTCAAGTTAAAGAAGTCCTGTTTTCCTCTGGGTAGTTTGGGTAAAATTAAAAGAATACACTCAAGTTCTAAATTCAGCAATGTGCTAGCAATACAATCACCATTAAAAATAATAATATTATCAGTATCACTTACTGACTGCCTACTTTGTGAAACTTAGGTATAAGTAATGTAAATCAGAGCCATGACTTGAAAACACTTACAATCTAATAAGAAAACCTGGAAGAAATAAAAAACAAAAAAGATCAATTATAGCACATAGTACATATTGTAATACATAATAGATATACAATTATATATCTTTATTTTATGATAATTCACTTATATTCATATTTTAATTATCTAAATGTATTATTTCACAACTTAAATTCATAAATTACAACTTTACTTATCTGCTTATACTTATAATTCAAAAATACTATTATTCATGATACAGATAAATATGGATTAATTCTCCAAATCAGCAAATAACTATCACCTTATATCCAGAATGAGTAATAGTTATTTTAATTACCAAAGTATAGTTTGTATGAGTTACCTATTTATTAACCCAAAACTATCAGAGAAATCTGAAAGCAGTTTACCTTATACCTCAAACAACAACTCTAGATAATAAAATCCATTTCCCTTATGAAGGCATTTATAATAGCTATAAAGTCAAAATGCAAATAATGAGAATCTTGCCCTGTACTTGGCAATTCTTCAAGGCTGTGATTCAGAATATATTATGTGTCTTTATTTCTATTACATTAAGCCACTGAAACCGCACATGCACAGTAGTTATGACTGGCTGTACCATATAGGTAGAACAGCTGGTTGCCTGGGGCAGCAAAATATTAGAGGAGTAAAGTGTTTTGTGACTGTTTATTATGTGAGTGATTACTTGCTAGAAGGAGGGGACATTTTTCATATTGCCTAGAGCAATAAAAATCCTCAAGTTGACATTAGTTTTGTTCCTCTAGTAGGAGACACCAGGCATACAATACATAAATGAACATCTCAACTTGACATTGACTGTTAGTAAAGATGTTAACTTTATGTATCCTGGGTGCGATAAATGGCCCCTGATTAGTTTAAGTTTTTAATTTTCTAAATACCACAAGATGAGTTTACGTGAATATAAGAAGTGTTACTCTAAAATCTAAAACTTCCTGATGTCTTTCACTTTAAAACTCTGCTGTCATATACTATATAATCGATAAAGTAACATGAATTTTAAATTTGTCCATAAAAACACTGCAAAGGGAATATGCTTGAGACTGCTTTTAACCATCTTCTATGCAAAAATTAGTCTTCATTTTTATAATCCCCTGAACAGTGCCCAGATTTGCTTCTTACATTGAAATATGCTGGCTCATGAGTAAACAAAGGGAGTTGAGGGGAATCACTGTCATCAAAGCCTGCTTCA
Organism: Oreotragus oreotragus; assembly: GCA_006410675.1. Classification (NCBI taxonomy): domain Eukaryota; kingdom Metazoa; phylum Chordata; class Mammalia; order Artiodactyla; family Bovidae; genus Oreotragus; species Oreotragus oreotragus. The sequence goes on along the minus strand of SJYX01013025.1, from coordinate 65,118 downwards.
AAAGGTAGAAATAATGGCAAGTGAATGTGTTTTGATTACAACTTTGGAGCTAAAAGATCACTTTCCTACAAAAACAAGATGACTGGACAAGAAACATTTTCTGAGAATAGCTTACAGTAAGAAAAAGATAACTTTGTCTACAAAGCAAAATGCAAGAGAAATACCTAGTTCAGGCCATGACTCTCTTAACATAGAATGAATTTAAATCTCCAGAGGAAAGGTATTATGTAAGTGTACAGTGTTCACATCAACTGGGTAACTATGTAAAGTGTTGAGAAATTATATTTGAAAAAGGAAGTTGCTACTTTAATAAGTTTAACTCCTTATCTTATTAACTATGGATATAATTATCAAAATGCCACTATTATTGTCTAAACAGCAATGACCAAAAAAAGTTAGATTTTATTTTGAAAAGTTTTTTGGCACTCACCAAAAAGAAAAAAATAGCCAAAATGTTACACATGTGATAAGTAGATGAAGTAAGCATTAAAATATATAAAGATATATAATCTTAATTATTTTAGTGAGCACCATCCATGAAACAGTTTACCTATCTGGCAGGGTGTGTAGTTAATAAGGACAAATTACAACTTGCTTTAAAATATGCATTTTGAAAATGCAGATTGATGGAAAAGATTGCCAATAGTTCATAAAATAGGTCAACAATAACTGAAGGAACAACCACTGAAAAATTCCTACCATGACAGATGCTGGCCTGAGTGTACATTCTATTTTAGATTAGCACCATGATGATGTTGATAGACAATCAATTCTGTCAGTCATCATGGAAGTGATTGCTGATGGATTTTTATTGTCTTGGACTCAGGGACATCATCTTGAAAAAAACCTCTCCAGACTGAAATTCTTGACATGCAGTGAAAGTTGTGGGAGCACTGAAGACTACTGAAAGAACTGTCACTAAAGAACAATTGCTACAGAACGATCTATAGGATCAGGTCAGAGATTTGTGAAATGTTTACACAAGATGAAATGTCAGGGTTCTTTAAGTAGTTATGTGCAGCTGAGAAATTTATTTCTCATAAAAGTATCATTTCTCATAAAATTATAATTTATATTTGTGTTAAGATAAAAATTAAAATTCTGAATTTTGTTAGTCAATATTTATCATTTAAATGAAACACTATCATAATTGATTCAAAGTTCAGCAATGCTGTAGCATTCTAATTATTATTTGCTTAATATTCTAGACATTTGGAAGCAAAATAAGTTTGGCATAATTTATACATTTTAAATTGGCTAATATTAGAGAAATTACACACACACACACACGTAACCCCTTCATGGATCACTGCCTTGTCATGGTGAAGGAGGTTTGTGTAACTCAATGATGCTATGAACCATGCTGTGTAGGACCACCCAAGATGGTCAGGTAAAAAGGGAGAGTTCTAACAAAATGTGATACACTGTAGGAGGGAATGGCAAACCACTCCAGTATACTTGCCATGAGAAACTAATGAACTGTATAAAAGGACAAAAGTTATGACTCCAAAAGATGAGTCCCCCTGTGTGAAAAATGTCTAAATTGCTATTGGATAAGAGTGGAAAACAACTATTAATAGTTCCAGAAAGAATGAAGTGGCTGGGACAAAGCAGAAATGATGCTCAGTTGTTATGTCTCTGGTGATGAAAGTAAAATTAGATTCTACAAAGGACAGTATTGCATAGGAACCTGGATTGTTAGGTCCATGAATCAAGGTAAATTTGACGTGGTCAAGCAGAAAATGGTAAGAATAAACATCCACATCTTAGGAATCAGTGAACTAAAATGGATGGGAATGGGCTAATTTAATTCAGATGACCACTAGATCTACCACTGTGGGCAAGAATCCCATAGAAGAAATGGAGTAGCCCTCAGAATCAAGAAAAGAGTTTGAAATAAAGTATTTGGCTGCAACCTCAAAAATGACAGAATGATCTCTGTTCATTTCCAAGGCAAGCCATTCAACAACACGGTAATTCAAGCATATAACCACACCACCAATGATGAAGAAACTAAAGTTGGTCAGTTCTCTGAAGACCTGGAAGACCTCTTAGAACTTACACCAAAAAAAGATGTTTTATTCATTATTGGTGATTAGAATGCTAAAATGGAAAGTCAAGAGATACCTGGAAAAACAGGTAAATTTGGCCTTGAAGTAGAACATGAAGTAGGGCAAAGGCTAACTTACTTCTGCCAAGAGAATGCCTTGGTCATAGCAAACATCCTTTTTCAACAACATAAGAGATGACTTTACACATGGACATCACTAAATGGTCAATGCTGCTGCTAAGTCGATTCAGTCGTGTCCAGCTCTGTGCGTCCCCATAGACGGCAGCCCACCAGGCTCCGTGATCCCTGGGATTCTCCAGGCAAGAACACTGGAGTGGGTTGCCATTTCCTTCTCCAATGCATGAAAGTGAAAAGTGAAAGTGAAGTCACTCAGTCGTGTCCGACTCTAAGCGACCCCGTGGACTGCAGCCCACCAGGCTCCTCCATCCATGGGATTTTCCAGGCCAGACCAAAATCAAATACATTACATTGTTTGTAGCTGAAGCTGGAGAAGCTGTGTACAGACAGCAAAAACAAGACTTGGAGCTGACAGTGGTGCAGATCACCAGTTTCTCATAACAAAATTCAGGCTTAAACTAAAGAGAGTAGAAAAAACCACTAGGCCAGCCAGGTATGGTTTAAATCAAGATCCCTATGAATATACAGTGGAGGTGACAAATAGATTCAAAGGATTAGATCTATTAAGTGGTGTGTCTGAAGAACTGTGGATGGAGGTCTGTAATATTGTACAGGTGGCAGTGAACAAAACCATCAAAAAGAAAAAGAGAAGGAAAAAGGCAAAATGGTTATCTGAGGAGGCTTTACAAATAGCTGAGGAAAGAAGAGAAGTGAAAAACACGGGATAAAAAGAAAGGTGCATACACCTAAACTCAGAGTTCCAAAGAATAGCAAGAAGAGAAAAGAAGGCCTTCTTCAATAAACAGTGCATAAACATAGAGGAAAATAATAGATGGGGAAAACTAGAGATCTCTTTTGAAAAATTGGAAATATCAAGGAAATATTTTTCCCAAAGATGGGCACAATAAAGGACAGAAAAGATAGATATCTAATAGATGCTGAAAACATCAAGAAGTGATGGAAAGAATACATGGAAGAACTGTACAAAAAAGATTTTAATGAACCTAATAACTATGATGGTGTGGTCAGTCAACCAGAGCCAGACATTCTGGAGTGTGAAGTCAAGTGGGCCTTAGGAAGCACTGGTATTAATAAAGCTAGTGAATGCAATGAAATTCCAGTAGAGCTATACAAAACCCTAAAGGATGGTGCTATTAAAGTGTTACACTCAATATGTCAGCAAATCTGGAAGAACTAGCAGTGATTAAAGGACTGCAAAAGGACAATCCTCATCCCAATTCCCAAGAGGGGTCATACTAAAAAATATTCTAACCATCAGACAATTGCACTCAGATCTCCCATGCCAGTAAGGTCATGCTTAAAATCTGACAAGCTAGGCATCAGGATTACATGAACCAAGAACTTCCAAACATCCTCTGGGTTTCGAAAAAGCAGGGGAACCAGAGATCAAATTGCCAACATCCTTTGGATCATAGAAAAACCAAGAGAAATCTATAAAAACATCTACTTCTGCCTCACTGACTACTCTAAAGCCTTTGACTGTGTGAATCATGAAAAACTGTGGAAAATTCTTCAAGAGATAGGAATACCAGACCACTTTACCTGTCTCCTGAGAAACCTGTATGTGGGTCTAGAAGGAACAATTAGAAATCTATATGGAACAGCTGATTGGTTCAGGATTGCAACAGGAGTATGACAGGGCTGTCTGCTGTCACCATGTTTATTTAACCTATACATTGAAATTCATCAAAAAATTATTTGAATGCTGAGCAACTTCCACAAAACAACTTCTGAACACCAGCGGAGGACACCAGATACCCAGAAATGCAGTCCATTCTCTTTGAAAGGAGATAGGACAAAATATAAAAGAGTTAGGGATCGAGACCTGTCCTGGGAGGGAGTCATGAAGGAGAAGTTTTCACACAGTAGGAAACCCTCTCATAGGAGGGTCTGTGCGGGGGATTTTGGAATCTCAGAAGGCAATATAACTTGGAGAACACCACCACCACCAATAACAACAACAACAACAAAATCACAGAATACAGACCTAACTGCAACTACTGAAAAGAGAACTTTCTGTGAAAGGCTCCTACAACCTAACTTTAAGCATGGCTGGCTCACAGAACAAGTTAAGTTCAGTTCAGTCACTCAGTCGTGTCCGACTCTTTGCGACCCCATGAATCGCAGCACGCCAGGCCTCCCTGTCCATCACCATCTCCCGGAATTCACTCAGACTCACATCCATCGAGTTCGTGATGCCATTCAGCCATCTCATCCTCGGTCGTCCCCTTCTCCTTCTGCCCCCAATCCCTCCCAGCATCAGAGTCTTTTCCAATGAGTCAACTCTTTGCATGAGGTGGCCAAAGTACTGGAGTTTCAGCTGTAGCATCATTCCTTCCAAAGAAATCCCAGGGTTGATCTCCTTCAGAATGGACTGGTTGGATCTCCTTGCAGTCCAAGGGACTCACAAGAGTCTTTTCCAACACCACAGTTCAAAAGCATTGATTCCTCTGCACTCAGCTGTCTTCACAGTCCAACTTTCACATCCATACATGACCACAGGAAAAACCATAGCCTTGACTAGGCGGACCTTAGTCGGTAAAGTAATGTCTCTGCTTTTGAATATACTATCCAGGTTGNAAAGAAATCCCAGGGTTGATCTCCTTCAGAATGGACTGGTTGGATCTCCTTGCAGTCCAAGGGACTCTCAAGAGTCTTCTCCAACACCACAGTTCAAAAGCATCAATTCTTCGGCACTCAGCTTTCTTCACAGTCCAACTTTCACATCCATACATGACCACTGGAAAAACCATAGCGTTGACTAGACAGACCTTAGTCGGCAAAGTAATGTCTCTACTTTTGAATATACTATCTAGATTGGTCATAACTTTTCTTCCAAGGAGTAAGCGTCTTTTAATTTCATGGCTGCAGTCACCATCTGCAGTGATTTTGGAGCCCCCCCCAAATAAAGTCTGACACTGTTTCCACTGTTTCCCCATCTATTTTCCATGAAGTGATGGGCCTGGATGCCATGATCTTCGTTTTCTGGATGTTGAGCTTTAAGCCAACTTTTTCACTCTCCTCTTTCACTTTCATCAAGAGGCTTTTTAGCTCCTCTTCACTTTCTGCCATAAGGGTGGTGTCATCTGCATATCTGAGGTTATTGATATTTCTCCCGGCAATCTTGATTCCAGCTTGTGTTTCTTCCAGTCCAGCATTTCTCATGATGTACTCTGCATATAAGTTAAATAAACTTAAACTGGTATTAATCCTATCCACCAGTATATTTTTTAAAAAATCTCAGATGTATACTTTTCATGTCTCTAAGTTCATTTAAAAAAAAACTCCCCATTTCTTTCCTCATGCTTAATGCTTTTCTCTATTTTCTTGAATATATTTGTATTAGCTGTTTTAAAGTTCTTGTCCACCATTTTATCATCTGCACCTTTTCTGAGTCTGTTTTTATTGCTTGTTATTTCTCCTTGTCTGTATCCCTGGTAATTTCTCTTTGGATGCCAGACATTATGATTTTACACTGTTGTGTGCTGAATTTATTTTTTAATTTTTGTAAATGTATGGGAATTTGTTCTGGGATACAGTTATTTGAAAATAGATGCATTCATGGCCCTGGATGTTTTTAAAAATTAAAAAAAATTTTTTTTTCCACTCTGTAACTATACAAACTATTCACAGACCTGTGTGATCATTAAGGATTGTTCTGCCTGCGCCTTTCTAGTTGTTCTTTGCTTTGTTACACACATGCATTCATAAGTACTCAGCCAAAGTTTCAAGAAGAACTGCCTCTAGATATCAAGAGGCATATCTTTGTGCAGCTCTCTTCAGTGTTCTGCCTTGCCTTGGCCTTCTCAAAACTCTTAATTCTGTCTCTTCAACTCAGTGAGACTGCTTAGTTCTGTTTGGGTTCCTCATTCCTATGCTGCAGCCTGAAAACTCTCTCAGGCAATAAGCTAGGGGCAATCTTAAGGATGACCTCACTTATTTTCTTTTGTGGATCCTTATTCTGTGCTGCCTGTTGTCAAGTGTCTAAAATCCTTTGTTTCATATATTTTGTCTATTTTTCCCACTTAAGGTGGGAGGCTAAATCTGGTCCCTGTTAACTGTGGTGGTCAGAAGCTAAAGTGGTCTGATGGGTATATGAAATCTCAAAGAATAATCATATTTCAAAGTTATGCTGTCATTAGAAATCTATATTATCGTTATGCCCAAACAGAGTTTCAGAAATATTTTCCTTACTCTTTAGATACATCATAAGCTCTTCTGATGATGAATTCTAGGACTGTTCTCATTGAAATTAAAATTGTAGATAAAAATAATTTTCCTGTTTTTCTATTAAAGAACAGAATCTTACGTAAGCTATATATGGCACTTATAGAACCATGCTGTTATCTGTTTAGCTTCCTGCAAGTGTAGGAGAATTTTTTGCTTCAGCCTGTCTAGATAATAGTAGTTGTAACTGGACATCCTTTGCTCTTGCGTTATATCCTCCCTGCTCTGAAGTCCTCAATGGCTCTTCCTTCTCTATTTAAGTTGAATGAAGTCCGTTCTCTTCCTAGCCTGATTTTTACAATCTGAACTCAATTTACTTTCAGGTTTATGTGTTCTCTCACTGTAATCAGAACTCTTTTCCATTTAGGCTCATGTATGCATTCATTTTCTCCTGTACTTGTAGGCTTTGCTCCTTTTCTTTTCTGCTCCTTTGCTTACACCTCAGTTAGTTATTGTCATTAAACAAACCACCCCAAAGCTCAGGGACCAAAATAACAATTCATAAACTATTCTGTGGGTTGGCAGTTTGACTGGGTTCAGCTGAATGGTTCTTTCGGTCTTGTTTGGGCTCATTTGCTCTCGTCTGTGTGAAGCAGTCACTTAGCTTGGTTTTCTACATTATCTTGGTCCCAAAACCAGACAAAGAGGGGAAGTCTGGTGCATAAGTGCTTTTTAACCTTCTGGGTCATATTTGTTGATGTCCCGCTGACCAAAGCAAGTCATAGGGCCAACCCTAGTTTCCAGAATGGTGAAGAAACTACCTTTCAATGGCAGATGGAGCAAGGTCACATTGTTAAGGCATGTGTGTAGAGTAATGGGAGAATTTGGGGCTATTTTGCAATCACCAACCCACTATAAATTCTATCTAGCTCCTCTAAGAAGCCTGGTATGATTATCTTAGCCCATGTCAATCTTCCCAGTTCCAGCTTATCATATGTGTTGGCCCTTGCAGTTTGATTTTTGATTAACTTATATATTTTGCCTTTTAAATCCAGAAAATTATTAATACTATTAATTTCTGATTTTATATTATGTGTTCTACTTCAAAAAATAATTTGGAAATAATTGTTTAACTTCTTCCTTTGATTGTAATCTCATTGAGGGCAAAACTATGCATTTATACTTCTTTTGTACTCTTCTATGTATTTGTAAGAATTGAGTGACAGTATGTTAAATTGGGCTTCCCAGGTGACGCTAGTGGTAAATAATCCACCTGCCAATGCAGGAGACATGAGATGCAGTTTCGATTCCTGGATCAGGAAGATTCCTTGGAGGAGGGCATGGCAACCCCCACCAATGTTCTTGCCAGTATACCCATGGACAGAGGAGCCTGGCAGGTTACAGCCCATGGAGTCGCACAGAGTTGGACATGACTGAAGCAACTTGGCACATACGTTAAATTTAAAAGTCCACTCTCACTTATTTACTTGAGGACTGCTTCTTTTTATTCAACTGTCTAGGTGGTAAAAGACATTTCATTCATTCTTCCATTCATTATTCATTCAATGATTATTCTGTGGTAGGTATTATACTAGGTACTGAGAATACAAAGATGAGACGAATTCTGCTCTTGACCTCAAGAAATTTATAGTTTTGTAGGAAGACTTTGTAAAGTGTCATAGAAGACATATGATTTTGCAGTTGCTTGTAAGCCTGTTCTTTACTCTGAATCTGGATTTCGGCCTCATGTCCAACTCACAAGTTACCTGATTTGTCACCGGTGTACAGATGGGGCAGTCTCTTGCTGTCCCACTGCTAGATGATCGTTGCCTAATCTAGATTGTGTCTGGCTCTCCCTTCTCTGGTTTATATTACCATTGTTTGTTACTGTTCTTTTTAAGAGTCATTAGTTACTATTCTTTTTAAGAGTCATTAGTTACTCAGTCGTGTCCGACTCTTTGCGACCCCATGGACTATAGCCCGCCAGGCTCCTCCGTCTATAGAATTTTCCAGGCAAGAATACCAGAGTGGTTGCCATTTCCTTCTGCAGGGGATGTCCGGACCCAGGGATTGAACCCAGGTCTCCAGCATTGCAGGCAGACTCTTTACTGTTTGAGCCCCCAGGGAAGCCCTAATCATAGGGTACGTAAAACGTGTGTGTATAATTTAAAGAGGAAAGCCAAGTAGGCGAGAAATAGAACATTGCCAGTATCTCAGAAGCCCTTTCTTTATCTCATCCCCCTTTTCTTGTGGTGGTTTAGTCACTGTTGTGTCCGACTCTCTTGATCTCATGGATTATAGCTTGCCAGGTTCCTCTGTCCATGGAATTTTCCAGGCAAGGATACTGGAGTGGTTTGCTATTTCCTTCTCTACTGAATCTTCCCAATCCAAGGGTCAAACATGGGTCTCCTGCACTACAGGCAGATTCTTTACCGACTGAGCTACCAGGGAAGCCCTTTTCTTACTCCAAAGGAATTCATTCTTACACTTCTTATGAAAAATCATTTTCTTGTTTTATTCTTTATAGACTTACTACCTATATTTGCACCCCTATTTATCATAGTTTAGTTTTGCTTATTTTTGAACTTTATATGGAAGGACTTACCTTGTATGTATACTTTTGTATTGCTTGATTTTTTTCAATATCTGTTGTCTTACCTAGTGGCTCAGGGTAGAGAATCTCCCTGCCAATGTAGAAGACATCAGTTTGATCCCTGGGTCAGAAAGATCCCCTGGAGAAGGAAATGGCAACCCACTCCAGTGTTCTTGCCTGGAGAATCCCATGGACAGAGGATTCTAGTGGACTACAGTCCACGGGGCTGCAAAAGAGTCTGTTACACCTTAGCAACTAAATGGCAAACAACACTTGAGTTTTTTCATGTAGTTCAGAGNAAGATCCCCTGGAGAAGGAAATGGCAACCCACTCCAGTGTTCTTGCCTGGAGAATCCCATGGACAGAGGATTCTAGTGGACTACAGTCCACGGGGCTGCAAAAGAGTCTGTTACACCTTAGCAACTAAATGGCAAACAACACTTGAGTTTTTTCATGTAGTTCAGAGTAGCAGTAGTTTCTTCATTTTAGTATATTTTTCAAATAATGGTATTATTTGAAAGATAGTCACTTCCTAATCCCTGAAACTTCTGAATATGTTACCTTATAGGCAGAATGAATGTTATAGGTGTCATTAAATAAAGCTCTGAGATGGGAAGATTATTCTTAATTATCCACTTGGGCTTAGTATACCACAAGGAGCCTACAAAAAGGCATATATATTTTGTCAGAGGGAAATAAAGAGATGTGATGATGGAAGCACAGATCAGAGAGTTTTGAAGATGCTGACTAAACCACTCTAGTTTTGAAGATGGTGGATGAGGCCATGAACCTAAGAATGAAGACAACTTCTTGAGGTTGGAAAGGGCAAGGAAAAGGATTCTCCTCTAGACACTCTAGAAGGAGCATAGCCTTGCTGACCCCTTGATTTTAGCCCCAGGGGAAGTCTGGACTTCTGATCTCCAGAACTGTAAGACTGTAAATTTGTGTTGTTTTGCTGCTGAGTTTATGGTGATTTGTTAGGTCAGCAGTAGGAAGCTACTACATTTTTTTACTGTATGAGTATAATTTATCCATTCTTCTCTTGCTGGACATTTGGGTTGTTTCCAGGTTTTGGTATTTATGGACAATGTGATTGAACATTCTTGTACACAGTTCCTGGTACATGTGAGAGAAGAGTGTTTTTAGGGTGTATACATAGGGAAAGGGTTGCTGGGTCACAGTTTGTGCATATTTCCAGCTTTACTTTGTAATAAAGAACCATTTTCCAAAGTACATTCCTACTAGCAGTGTATGAGTCTTTACTTTTTATATTTAAGTAAGTTCTTTTTTTATATTCACTATGACAATGCTTTCTTTTTTTTAAGCAGGTGCGTACTCAGAATTTGCTTCAAGTCAAAACACATTTGGGAATGAATATATGCTTTTTCCATCCTAGAAATAGTTTTATTTCCTTTTTGGTCAACCAATTTTTGTTAACTCTAAGAGCAAAATTATAACAAATCAAATGCTATAATTTAATTTGAATCATAGTTGTAGAGTAATAATTTCTCTTGCTGACAAAAACATTTTCATATCAATTTGGTAAGTAGTAGTTGCATACTAGGTTTAAATTCTAGTCTTCCATGATTATTTCCTTTCATCAACATTCAAGCAATTCAGGGACTGTTTTGGACAGCATTATATTTGTGATTGTGATTATTTCTTCTTCTGTTGGTTAAGAAGCATGCAAAATGATGTATAATAATAAGTAGTGATTACCATTTATTGGGCATAGTCAGTGTAGCAGGCACTGGGATGAATAAGCACTTTTACATATACCATATATTATGACTTTTAATCCTTGGGCAGGGGAGCCTAGGAGGCTGCAGTCTATAGGGGCACAAAGAGTTGAACAGGATTGAAGTGATTTAGCACTCACTGAAGCTAAAAGACAATAAAGACACTGCAGTGTTAGGTTAATTTCTCAGATAATACGCTTGTAGGGACTTCTGGTCATTAAGTGTGGTTTGATTTGGCTTATGGTTTTGGAATTCTTGTACACTTTTTATCCATCTGCCTATGTGTCCTATCCTTCTGATTTCCATTCTCCTTTTAGTTCTCATTTTTCCTCTCATCTGTTATAACTCTATATGTGACCCTATGTGACTTTTAAATTACATGCAGTTTAATGTCTCTTTTTCAGCTGGTTAAATTACTTTATCAAATATCTATTGATCAACTGCAAACTTCGTAATTTTTGATTATGGCAGAGGATTTAGTGACTATAATATGATCTTCATCATCACACAGTTTGTAATCTAGGGGATTGTCAATATTTACTTATTAATTTGTTGGCTATTTTTCTTCTTAATCTTTTTCTACCAAGCAAATGTTTCAAATAATTTTTCACCACATGGTCTTTTACAAGTTGCATCTCCATTTAGTATGTTCTGTCCATATTTTGATCATCTTTGGTTCTGTTTTGGAAATACCTCCAGATTTATCATCATTGTCTGAATTCATTAGGATGCTATTTACTTGTTATTTTAAGTCTTTGAGGGTATTGCCAAGAAGGAATGATTTCATTTCTCTCTTGCAGTATCTCATTTTCCCTCACCCAGATTATTTTAAATCTATTAGTGTTACTAAAAAAATGAATCACTATTATTTGACAGCATCAATGCTGCAGCCAAATTACATTAATTTTCTCAGATATAATATGTGATATGGAATCAAAAAGAACCTGTGGTTTGTGTACAACTTTGAGAAACTATTGTCTTATAACATTGATATACATATACATTGATATACATAGATAGCATTAGTTATCTATGGCTGCATAACAAATTACTTCAAGCTTAGTGTTTTAAAACAGCAACATTTATTATTTCAGAATGTCTGTGGGTAAGGATTTTGTGTGTTACTCAGCTGGGTATTCTGTTTCAAGATCAACCACAGGCTACTATGGTGGCTCAGACAGTAAAGTGTCTGTCTACAATGTGAGAGACCTGGGTTCAATCCCTGGGTTGGGAAGATTCCCTGGAGAAGGAAATGGCAACCCACTCCAGTACTCTTGCCTTGAAAATCTCAGGGACGGAGGAGCTTGGTGCAGGCTACTGTCCATGGGGTTGCAAAGAGTTGGGCACGACTGAGCGACTTCACTTTCACTTAGTCATCTCAAGGCTCAACTGGGGAAGGTTCTATTTCCAAGCTTACTCCAGTAGTTGGCATGATTCCATTCCTTGTGGGTGGTTGGACTGAGGGCTTGCAGATACCCTTTATAAGTGGAATCATATGTTAGCAGAGGTTGTCCTAGTATATGAGTCTTTTTCCTTGAGGCACCATGACAGCTTTTCCTCATCAAAGCAAGTAGGAAGAGCTATAGAGAGATAATAAGCAAGGTAGATGTCACTTGGTGACATCTAGATGGGAAGAGCATCCTGTCATTTGTGCTGCATTCTGTTCATTAGAGGCAGGTCACTGGATTCACCTACACTCAAGGGGAAAGGGCAATAGTATGAGATAGGGATTATTATGAGCCGTTTTAGAAGCAGTGTAGTATACCTTGGTAGCTTATAGGATTCTGGGCTTTTCCCTTAGGGTTCAATTTCTAGTTGGAACAGGTGTATTTTTTAGCTTTATATCAGTGTCTTGAAGGACTCCACCCAGGATACTGGGGACTTCTGAGGTGGCACAGTGGTGGAGAAATCTAGCTGCCAATGCAGGAGACGTAAGAGATGAGGGTTCAATTCCTGGATTAGGAAGATCCCTTCAAGTAGGAAATGACAACCCGCTCCATTATTCTTGCCTTGAGAATTCCATGGACAGAGGAACCTGGAAGGCTACAGTCCATAAGTCACAACTCCCTTCCCATCCAGGCTGCCATATAACATTGAACAGAATTCCATGTACTATACAGTAGGTCCTTTTTGGTTATGCGTTTTAAATATAGCAGTGTGTACATGTCCACCCCAAACACCTTAACTGTGCCTTCCCCCAGCAACCATAAATTAATTCTCTAAGTTTGTGAGTCTGTTTCTGTTCTGTAAGTAACTTCGTGTCATTTTCTAGATGGCCACATATAAGGGATGTCATATGATATTTATCCTTCTCTCTGACTTCACTCATATGACAGTCTTTAAGTCTATCCATGTTGCAGCAAAGGCATTGTTTCATTCTTTTTAATGGCTAAGTAATATTCCACTCATAATATTCCTTTATAATCATACCTTCATCCTACCTCTAACTCTTGGCAACCACTGATCTGTTCTTTGTCACTCTAGTTTTATTTTTTTGAAAATGTCATATAAATATAATCATACAGTATGTAACTTTTGGAGACTGGCCAGTGATGTCAGACATCTTCTCATGTATTTATTTCCAGTCAATATAACCTCCTTGGTGAAGTGTCTGTTTTTTGCCTCATTTTAAATTGGGTCATTTGTTTTCTTACAGTTGAATTTTAAGTGTTCTGTATGTATTTGGATACAAGCCCGTGGTTGGATATTATGATTTGCACACATTTTCTTAGAGTATGTAGCTTGTCTTTTCATTTTCTTAACAATGTCTTTCACAGAGTATAAGTTTTCAATTTTAGTAAAGTTCAATTTATCAGGTTTTTTTCTTTTATGAAATGTGATTTAGGTATCATGTCCAAAACCTTTTGCACAGTTTATTTTTTTTATTATTTTTTTTTTTTAGAAATACTGTCACCGTATTTATTTATTTATTTATTTTTTTGCAGAAGACTTTATTTTTTTTTTGTATTTATTTATTTTTTTACACGAACTCCCAAACATGAACCCCCCTCCCACCTCCCACCCCACATCTTCCCTCCAGATCATCCCCATACA
>SJYX01013025.1:25160-50548 GCA_006410675.1 Oreotragus oreotragus | reverse complement strand
ACAGTGTGGTACTGGCACAAAGACAGAAATATAGATCAATGGAACAAAATAGAAAGCCCAGAGATAAATCCACACACATATGGACACCTTATCTTTGACAAAGGAGGCAAGAATATACAATGGAGTAAAGACAATCTCTTTAACAAGTGGTGCTGGGAAAACTGGTCAACCACTTGTAAAAGAATGAAACTAGATCACTTTCTAACACCACACACAAAAATAAACTCAAAATGGATTAAAGATCTAAATGTAAGACCAGAAACTATAAAACTCCTAGAGGAGAACATAGGCAAAACACTCTCCGACATAAATCACAGCAGGATCCTCAATGATCCGCCTCCCAGAATACTGGAAATAAAAGCAAATATAAACAAATGGGATCTAATTAAAATTAAAAGCTTCTGCACAACAAAGGAAACTATAAGCAAGGTGAAAAGACAACCCTCTGAATGGGAGAAAATAATAGCAAATGAAGCAACTGACAAACAACTAATCTCAAAAATATACAAGCAACTTATACAGCTCAATTCCAGAAAAATAAACGACCCAATCAAAAAATGGGCCAAAGAACTAAATAGACATTTCTCCAAAGAAGACATACGGATGGCTAACAAACACATGAAAAGATGCTCAACGTGCACAGTTTATTTTTAAATGTTTTGTATTTTACATTTAGATCTGTGATACATTTTGAGTTAAGTTTTGTATGTAAGGTTTGAGGTTTAAGATTGAGGTTGTTTTTTCCATACAGCTTACAACTGTTCCAACACTTTGTTGGAAATTCTGTCTTATCTGTGTCGAGTGGCCGTTCTGTCTTTGTCACATATCACTTGGCTTAGAATAGGCAAAGCTATAGAGACAGAAAATAGATTAGTGGTTGCCAGGGACCAGGGAAAGGAATGAATAGAGTGACAGCTAATAAGTATGAAGTTTCTTTTCGGGTTGGTGAAAATGTTCTGGAATAGGATAGTGGTGGTGAATACAACATTGTGAATATACTACAAACCACTGAATTGTATACTTTAAAATACGGTATGTGGATTATACTTGCATTTTTAAAAAGCTGAAAATTTAATTGAACTATTTGTGTAGATCTGTTTATGCACTCTATTGTATTTCATTTATTTGTAATATGACTATCCCTTTACTGATAGCACACTGGCTTGATTATTGTAACTATATAGTATTAAGTCTTAAAGTCATATACTGTGATTCCTCCAACTTTATTAATGTTTTTCAAAACTGTTTTAGATATTTTAGTTCCTTTCAGTTCAGTTCAGTTGCTCAGTCGTGTCCGACTCTTTGCAACCCCATGAATCGCAGCACACCAGGCCTCCCTATCCATCACCAACTCCCGGAGTCCACCCAAACCCATGTCCATCGAGTCGGTGATGCCATCCAGCCATCTCATCCTCTATCGTCCCCTTTTCCTCCTGCCTCTAATCCCTCCCAGCATCAGAGTCTTTCCCAATGAGTCAACTCTTCACATGAGGTGGCCAAAGTACTAGAGTTTCAGCTTTAGCATCATTCCTTCCAAAGAACACCCAGGACTGATCTACCTTTTCACATACATTTTAGAATCAGCATGTCTATGTAATGGCTTTTCCTTGAATTTCAGTTGGAATATTGTTAAATATATTGATCAGTGTGAGCAGCTTTTTTTTTTTAATGTCCTTTTTCAGGTTGAGAAAATTCCATTCTGCTCCTAGTTTACTAAGAGTTTATATCATGTATGACTTGAATTTTGTCAAATGCTTCTCCTGCATTAAATAATAATTATGTTGTTTTCTGTTTTAGACTATTAATCTGGTGAATTTTATGGATTTTTGAATATTAAACAAGTCTTACTTCCCCAGAGTAAACCATGTGGCGCTGAAGTGTAATGCTTTTTATGTATTTCTGGATTTAATTTACTAATAGTTCATTGAGAATTTTTGTGTCTGTGTTTATGGACAGGGAGGCCTGGCGTGCTGCGGTTCATGGGGTTTGCAAAGAGTCAAACATGAGTAACTGAACTGAACTGATAGATGTTCATGGGGAAGAGTGGTTTTTCTTGCATTGTCTTTTATTGTTTTTTTTTTTTAAATCATTGTTATAGTTTCCACACTAGACATTACTATTTTTCCCTCCAGCTTTATGACTGTTTTCATATCAGGCTAACGCTGTCTTCATAAAATGAATTGGGATATATTTCTTACCCTTCTATTTCTGGAAGAGATTGTACAGATCTTTTTTTTTTTTTTTAACATTTGATAGAATTTGGCAGTGGAAAAATCTCTGTATTCTTTTGTGGGAAGGTTTTGAATTATGGGTTCAGTTTTTTTAACAGGACAATTCAGACTTTTCATTTCGTCTTGGGTGAATTGTTAGGTTTGCAGTTTTTGAGAAATTGGTCCATTGTTGTCCAGGTTATGTGTGCAGTATTGATCTTTTATACTTTTTAATGTTTGTAGAGTCTATAATGATAAGTCCTGTTATACAAGTTTTTAATGTTTTAATTTTCCCTCCAACCAGGGCTTTAGCTACATCCCACCAAATTTTGTTATGTTTTAATTTTTATTCAAGTAAAATATTTTCTAATTTACCTAAAGACTTTTTATTTAATCTGTGGATTATTTAGAATAGTCTTTGTCAAACTTTTTTTTAAAAAGTCCAAGTAGTAAATATGATAAGACCTGAGTCTATACTCAGTTGTAGTTACTTAAATCTGCTCTAGTAGTACAAAAACAGCCATAGGCAACACATAAATGAATGGGCATGGCATTATTCCTATAAAATTTTACTTACCACAAACAATCACCCAGCTTTGGTATTTTTGTTTAATTTCCAAATGTTTGTAAGAGTTTTCTATTATCTTGCTGCCATTGATTTTTAGCTTAATTTCATTAATATTCTGTACATGATTTTATTTAACTTTGTTAAGGTTTATTTTGTGACCTAGGATATGACACGTCTATCTTGGTTCCATGTACACTTGGAAAGAATGTATATTCTGATTTTGTTGGAGTGTTATATAAATGTACATTAGTTTCAGTTGGTTGATGGTTACTTTCTGATTCAGTTCTCTTTCATCAAATGAATGTCTTACAATGCAATTCAATTCTGACACTAACTGCTTGGAGTTAATGACATCATATAGGCTAAGGGGCTCAGTTCCGCAAGACTGCCCCTGCTTCAGACTCTAGCTTGAAGTATGTCTTCTAGTCCTGAGTATCCTCAAGCCACTCATACTTTGCCTGGCTGGCAATGAATTTGGTGTATCTTACAGGTTCAGTAATTTGCTAGAACAACTCACAGAACTCATAAAAGTTCTATGCTTAGGATTGTGCCATGTGCCAACTCTTTGTGACCCCATGGACTGTAGCCCGCCAGGCAGAATATTGGAGTGGGTTGCCATCTTCCAGAGGATCTTCCTGACCCAGGGATCAAACCCAAGTCCTCTGTGTCTCCTGCATTGCAGGCAGATTTTTACCTGCTGAGCTGTCGGGGAAGCCCCTATACTTAGTATTACCATTTTATTATAAAGAATAAAAATGAACAACCAGATGAACAGGTACATAGGGCCAGTTTGTAAGGATTCTAAGCACAGTTAGAACGTCTATCCTTGTGGAATCAGGGTACACCACCCTCTTGGTACATCAATATGTTCACCAACCAGGAATCTCCCTGAGCCTTGTTTCTCAGTGTTTTTAATATCAAGATTTCATTAGATAGACATGAGAAATGAAATCATTGTCCATGTAATTGAGTTCACATCTCCAGGCCCACTCTCCCTAGAGGTTGGAGATTAGAGACTGGCCAAATGTTTAAACCCTCTAATCACATGTTTGGTCTATCTGATGACTAACCCTAGTCTGAATTGATCTAAGAGTCCCTTCAGGAGTCCCCTCATTAGCATAACAGGCATTCTTGTCATTTAGTAAATGCCAAGCTCTGTGGAGGAGCTGGAAATAAAGGTTTATAGACCAAGTATAAAGACCCAATATGTTTTTATTATACCATAGTAGTGTTGTTCAGTTCTGTTCACGGATCTGGCTGGTGTTTTTGCCTGTCTATTTCTTGTGAGGCAGGAGTGATGAAGTCTCTAATTATGAGTGTGTCTGTCTCTTCACCTTGTCCATGTGACGCAGGTATTTTGATGCTGTTTTTAGATGCGTGCACATTTGTAGTTTCTTTGTAAACTGGCCTTCTGTGGTTATGTGATGTCCCTCTTTATCTCTGGGGATTTTCTTTGCTCTGAAGTCTACATTGTCTAATAGTAATACAAACAGTTCTGACTTAATGGTTCAATTTGCAATTTTTCAACTTTACGCTGGTGTGAAAGTGATATGGATTGATTAGAAACCAATCATGATGAACACATTTACAGCCATTCTGTTCCTATAGAGCCGTTCTGTTTTTCACTTCCAAAAATGCATTCAGAAAATTATATGAGATAGTCAACATTTTATTATGAAATAGACTTGTTAGATTATTTTGCTTGATTGTAGGCTAATTTAAGTGTTCTAGGTACTTTTAAGGTAGGTTCGGCCAAGCTTCAATGTTTGGTATATTAGGTGTTTTAAATGCATTTTTGACTTACAGTATTTTCAGCTTAATAGTATCCCATCTATCATAAATCAAGGAAGATTTGTATAGGTTCTCCAGCTTTATGTGTGGTATATCTTTCCCCATTCTTTTGCCTTTTAAATTCTTAAATAAGTTTATAATGATACTTATATAATAAAAGCAAAACTCATGAAACTCAAAAGTTCTCAAAGAAATTGAAATATAATAATCATTTAAAAACCAATATAGACTGACAGAGAAGAATTTTAAAGATGTAGTAAACAGTTGAATATCGAATAGACAGGCTTACTTCTAAATTCTATTTTGTTACATTAAATTATATTTGAACAGGAGGTCCCATACTGGAAATTTTGGAAACTGGTACATTACATTTTTATGTGTTTAAAGTTAGTGATGTATTACCGTGTTGTAGCTACTGCTGCCTTAATATGAAGTCATATTCAATATATTTTGAAGTGAAATAGCTGTAAGTTAATCTTTTCTGCCTGGCTACAAAAATGTCACCAAAATTTTGCTGATGCATGCTAATGTGTCAAGATTGAACTGTTTAGAGGGTAAAGAGAACTGGAGCAAAAATGAGCATATGTTTGTTTTTAGCCCAAGTTTTCTGTTATTTTTGAAGTGAGTTTCTTGTAGAAATCATACTCATCTTCATAATCTCTGTCTTTTCAGTTGTGTGTTTAGGCCATTTCTATTTAAGGTAATTACAAGTATATTTGAGTTTAGCCCTAAGCATTTTATTATTTTTGTCTTATGTTTGTAGTCTCTGTTTTTGTTTTCCTGTTTCTCCTGTTTTAGCTTTTTTTGCATTATCCTAACATGTTTTGATTTTCCACTGTATATTTCATCTCTTTTACTTTTTATTATATCTTTTTTATATAGTTTTTTTTTAATGGTTCTTCTAGGGTTTCAATATACCTACTTAATTTCCAGAATCTACTAGAATTATTATATCACCACTTCAAGTAGAGTACAGAAGCCTAATCACTGTCATATAGGTCTCTTTACCCTTCTGCCTTTTCATTGTAATTGCCTCTTTCAGTTCAGTTCAGTCGCTCAGTCATGTCCGACTCTTTGTGAGCCTATGGACCGCAGCACGCCAGGCCTCCCTGTCCATCACCAACTCCCAGAGTCTACCCAATCTCATGTCCATTGAGTCGGTGATGCCATCCAACCATCTCATCCTCTGTCGTCCCCTTCTCCTCCTGCCTTCAATCTTTCCCAACATCAGGGTCTTCTCAAATGAGTCAGCTCTTTGCATCAGGTGGCCAAAGTATAAGTTTCAGCTTCAACATCAGTCCTTCCAATGAACACCCAGGACTGATCTCCTTGCAGTCCAAGGGACTCTCAAGAATCATCTCCAACACCACAGTTCAAAAGCATCAATTCTTCGGCACTCAGCTTTCTTTATAGTCCCAACTCTCACATCCATACATGACTACTGGAAAAACCATAGCCTTGACTAGACGGACCTTTGTTGGCAAAGTAATGTTTCTGCTTTTTAATATGCTATCTAGGTTGGTCATAACTTTCCTTCAAAAGAGTAAGCATCTTTTAATTTCATGGCTGCAGTCACCACCTGCAGTGATTTTGGAGCCCCCCCAAAATAAAGTCAGCCGCTGTTTCCACTGTTTCCCCATATATTTGCCATGAAATGATGGAACCAGATGCCATGATCTTAGTTTTCTGAATGTTGAGCTTCAAGCCAACTTTTCACTCTCCTCTTTCACTTTCATCATGAGTCTCTTTAGTTCTTATTCACTTTCTGCCACAAGGGTGGTGTCATCTGCATATCTGAGATTATTGATATTTCTCCCAGCAATCTTGATGCCAGCTTGTGCTTCATCCAGCCCAAGCACATGATGTACTCTGCATATAAGTTAAATAAGCAGGATGACAGTATACAGCCTTGACGTACTCCTTTTCCTGTTTGGAACCGGTCTGTTGTTCCATGTCCAGTTCCAACTGTTGCTTCCTGATCTGCATACAGATTTCTCAAGAGGCAGGTCAGATAGTTGGTATTCCCATCTCTTTCAGAATTTTCTACAGTTTATTGTGATCCACACAGTCAAAGGCTTTGGCATAGTCAATAAAGCAGAAATAGATGTTTTTCTGGAACTCTCTTGCTTTTTTGATGATCCAGCGAATGTTGGCAATTTGATCTCTGGTTCTTCTGCCTTTTCTAAAACCAGCTTGAACATCTGGAAGTTCATGGTTCACATGTTGTTGAATCCTGGCTTGGAGAATTTTGAGCATTACTTTACTAGTGTGTGAGATGAATGTAACTGTGCAGTAGTTTGAGCATTTTGGGGGATTACCTTTCTTTGGGATTGGAGTGAAAACTGACCTTTTCCAGTCCTGTGGCCACTGCTGAGTTTTCCAGATTTGCTGGCATATTGAGTGCAACACTTTCACAGCACATCTTTTAGGATTTGAAATAGCTCAACTGGAATTCCATCACCTCCACTAGCATTGTCTTGTTAGTTATATCTGTATACATTGAAAATTGTTTTAGATAGTGTTAGAATTTTAGCTCTTAGTTTTCAAGCATGGTTTTTTAAATTAAGAGGAGATTAGTTCTATTGTATTTACCTAGATTTCTGTTTTTCTTCATTCATTCCTCTTAGTCCCAAGTTCCCCTCTGTCATATATTTTTTTTCTCTGAAGAAATTTATTTGGTGATCCTTTCACAGCAGCTCTGCTGACAATACATAACCTTAATTTTCATTTATCTAAGAGTGTCCTTATCCCTGAAGGATACTTTCTCTGGGCATAGAATTCTGGTTGACAGTGCTTTTTTACTTTAAGTACTTTAAAAATGTTTTTCTGTTTCCTGTTGACCTCCATGTTTTATTATGAGAAAGTCACAGTCAATTGAATTATTGTTCCCAGTAAGTAATATGTCATTTTTCTCTGGCTGTTTCTAAAAAAACTGTCTCTTTATGGCTGCGTGGAGTCTCACTTGCCAGTCAGGATCTTTTGCTGCAGCACGTGGCTTTTGTAGCTGTGGCACATGGCCGCAGCAGTTGCAGCTGCGTGACCTTAGTGAGTTGCACAGGCTCAGTGGTTGTGGTGTGCAGGCTTAGCTGTCCTGTGGTATGTGGAATAGTAGTTCCACACCCAGGGACCAAATCTAGGTTCTGTGTGCTGGAAGATGGATTCTTAACAGCTGGATCATCAGGGAAATCAAGGTTTTCTTTGTGTTTAATTTTCAGCAGTTTGGTTTTGATATGTTTGGAAATGGATTATTTTGTGCCTATCCTGTTTAATTAAGGTTCTTCAGCCTATTGTTTTATGTCTTTCACGAAACCTTTGAGAGGTTATTTTAGCCATGATTGTAGATTTTTTTTTTCTGCCTTGCAATATACCTATGAAAAGTAAAAGTCACACAGTTGCATCTGACTCTGTGATCCCATGGACTGTGGTCTGCCAGGTTCCTCTGTCCATGGAATTCTCCAGGCAGGAGTACTTGAGTGGGCTGCCATTTCTTTATCCAAGGGATCTTCCTGACCCGGGGATCAAACCTGGGTCTCCTGCATTGCAGGCAGATTCTTTACCAACTAAGCTACTAGGGAAGCTCTATAATAGGTTTTAAATAACAGAATTGATATAATTTCTAACAGCAGAACTACTAAATGTAGTTTTAAGATTTCTTTATAATTCTTTTTTTACTTAAGATATATCTGATTAGGAGTTATGCAATCAAAATAAAGCCCCTTGAATTTTCTGTGTGATAATGCCACATACTTGCTATGCAGAGGGTTCTTGGTTCATTTTTAATTTTTAGAGATTGTACTCCTTTCATTTTTAGTATTTTTTTCTCTTGATTTATCTTTTAATTGTCTTGAGCAAAGAAGTCACCACTCAGTGTCTGAACAAAATGCTAAATTTATTGCTCTCATTCAGAGGAGATCTGTGAAACTTAAGAGTTTAGGGATTGGTGAAGTGGGACTGTTTAGGAAGTGGTTGAACTTTTGATAAATGTGGTTATGAAATGTAGTTGTGTTGGTTGACCTTCTGAAGTGTGGTTACTAGTTTGAAGCTGTCATTGATAAGACTGGGATGAGTTTAAAGCAGGTTCTGATGATTACTTTTTGCTCTTGTTCAGTTGCTAAGTCAAGTCTGACTCTTTACAACCCCATGGACTGCAGCACTCCAGGCTTCCCTGTCCTTCACTATCTCCTGGAATTTACTCAAACTCATGTCCATTGCGTCAGTAATGCTAGCCAACCATTTCATCCTCTGATGCCCTCTTCTCCTCCTGCCCTCAGTCTTTCCCAGCATCAGGGTCTTTTCACTGAGTTGGCTCTTTGTATCAAGTGGCCAGAGTACTTGTTGCTATGGTACTTTGTTGAATTTGGAGTATAGGAATTTTTTTCTTGTATGTAAAACAACGATTTTCATTCCAGAATCTAAACTATATCACAAAGTACATTCTTAGAAGTCTTAACTTCTATCCGTATCCTCTCCATCATATTTTCTCCTTCTGGGAAAGGTTGGCAAACAATGACCTGCAGGCCACATTTGGCCACCTATCTCTTTTTGTAAATGAATTTTTGTTGGAACACATACTCTTTTGTTTATGTATTGTCTATATCTTCTTTTGTGCTAAAACGGCCAAGCTGAGTAGCTATGACAGAGATTATATGGCTTGTAAAAACTGAAATATTTATTATTTGTCCCTTTACTGAAAAAAACTTACTGATCTCTGCTATCATTTGTATCACTTTTTGGCTTTTCCTTCCTTTAAAAAAAATGAAAGCAAATATGTTAATATACTTAACATTCACCCTCCTTTTACATAAAAGGTAGTATACTGTAAACACATAACTGCATCTTTTTTTTTTCACTGAACAATTTATCCTGAAAGTCACTCTGTGGCAATATATCTGTTATTCCTGGACTAGTACTCCATTACCTGAGTGAACCATTTTATATTCAACCAATATGGACTGTTAGTTTTCCCCTGGGCTTTTGTAAAGTCAAATAATGTTATAGTGAAAAGGCTTATGAAGAATTCATTTCACGTATTTTCACCATTGAACCTTGGAAATAGGTTCCCTGAAGTGGAATTGCTGGAGTGAATGCTAAATTGCTTCAGTCGTGTGTGATTCTTTGCTCCTCTGTGGACTGTAGCCCACTAGGCTCCCCTGTCCATGGGATTCTCCAGGCAAGAATACTGGACTGGGTTGCCATGCTCTGCTCCAGGGGATCTTCCCGACCCAGGGATGAAACCTGCATCACTTATGTCTCCTGCATTGGTAGGTGGGTTCTTTACCACTAACACCACCTGGGAAGCCCTGCTAGATTGGAGTTTAAATGTAAATTATCTTATGCTGACTGTTACCAGATTCTCCTTTAGGGGGCCCATAGTTTTGTTTTTGTTTTTTTTTTTACTGTGATAAGGAACACACAACAAAATTTACCGTCCTCATCATTTTTAAGTATACCCTCAGTTGTGTTAAGTGTATTTATTAGTGTTTCAAAATAGATTTCTAAAAGTTCTTCATCTTGCAAAGTTAAAATTCTATGCCTGTTTAACAACAGTGCCCCTTTCCCCCATCTTTCCACTTGCCCCTAGTAACCACCATTCTTCTATTTTCATGAGTTTGACTACTCTGGATATCTCATATAAATGAAATTATAAAAGTATCTGTCGTTTGGTGACTGGCTTTATCACTCACCCATGTTGCAGTGATAGGATTTCTTTTTTTAAGACTGAATAGTATTATATTGTATGTATCAGTTCAGTTCAGTTCAGTCACTCAGTCGTGTCTGACTCTGTGCGACCCCATGAATCTCAGCATGCCAGGCCTCCCTGTTCATCACCATCTCCCGGAGTTCACTCAGACTCACATCCATCGAGTCAGTGATGCCATCCAGCCATCTCATCCTCAGTCCTCCCCTTCTCCTCCTGCCCCCAATCCCTCCCAGCATCAGAGTCTTTTCCAATCAGTCAATTCTTTGCATGAGGTGGCCAAAGTACTGGAGTTTCAGCTTTAGCATCATTCCTTTCAAAGAAATCCCAGGGCTATCTCCTTTAGATTGTATGTATACTACACATTTTCTTTATCCATACATCTGTAGATGAATGTGTGGGCTGCTTCCTCCTTATGGCTATTGTGAATAATGCTGCTGTGGGCTTGAGTGCACAAATATATTTGTCTGAGTCCTTGCTTTCAATTTTTGGGGTATATACCCTGAAGTGGAATTGCTAAATCATATGGGAATTGACTGCTTAATTTTTTAACAACTCCAAAACGATTTTTCATAGTGGCTGCATCATTTTATATCCTCACTCACAGTGTTCAAGTGTTCCAATTTCTCCACATCCTTGTCACCACTTGATACTTATCTTTAATGGTAGCCATTGTAGTGGGTATGAGGCAATTTTTCATGTGGTTTTGATTTGTAGTTTTGTAATGATTAGAGATTTTGAGCATTTTTTTTTCATGTGCTTTTTGGCTATTTGTATATATTTTTGGAGAAATATTTATTCAGGCCTTTTGCCTGTTTTTAAATTGAATTATTGACTTTCATTTTGTTGAATTATTCTTTATATATTCTGGGTACTAGCCACATATTAGATATATAGTTTGCAGTTATTTCCCACAATTTCATAGGTTGTCTTTTGGCATATAAAATTTTAAAAATTTTGATGGATTCCAGTTTATCTATTTTCTTCAATTTGTTGTGCTTTAGGTGTCATATCTGAGAAATCATTGCTTAATCCAAGGCCAGTGAAGACTTCTGCCTGTGTTTTCTTCCAAGAGTTTTATCGTTTTAGCTTCTATATTTAGGTCTTTGATCCATTTTGAGTTAACTTTTATGTATGATATTAGGTAGGGGTACAAATTCATTCTTCTTGCATGTGAGTATGTACTTGTCTCAGCTCCATTTGTTAAAACAAATTCTAGATCTTTTTAATCTATGCATCTTTTGTTTTTCACTTTTAATATATAATATGGCAGATATACTGAGAAATAGTATAATGGATTTACATGTACCCATCACACAAAGTTTATAAAAATTCTATTATTTTTATGTCATTTGATCCTCTGTCCCCTGTACAACTCCTTTTCCCCTTAGAGTGTTTTAAGGCAAATCTAAGAGCTTTTATCACTTTGTTTCCCTGGTGGCTCATATGGTAAAGAATCTGCATGCCATGCACGAGAATCAGGTTTGATCCCTGGGTTGAGAAGATCCCCTGGAGAAGACAAATGGGTACCCACTCATGTATTCTTGCATGGAGAATTCCACGGACACAGAGGAGCCTATTGGACTATAATCCACGGGGTCTCAAAGAGTCGGACTTTTTCACTTTAAAGACCTTTTATCACTTTTTGCACTGGTAGTTTATGTATCGCTTACAGAGAAAGACTTTATAAACATAACTACACTACTATTATTACACCCTACAAAATTACCAATTGTTGCTTACTCAGTACATGCTTCAGTTCAGTTAAGTCACTCAGTCGTATCCGACTCTTTGCGACCCCATGAATCGCAGCACGCCAGGCCTCCCTGTCCATCACCAACTTCTGGAGTTCACTCAAACTCATGTCCATCGAGTCAGTGATGCCATCCAGCCATCTCATCCTCTGTCGTCCCCTTCTCCTCCTGCCCCCAATCTCTCCCAGCATCAGGGTCTTTTCCAATGAGTCAACTCTTCGCATGAGGTGGTCAAATTGCTAGTTGCTGCTTTAGGTTGATATATATATATCTTATTTCTTATAGTGTGCAGTGTAAAGCTTTATTATTTTCCATGCTATTTGTTTTGGGTCATTTTGTCATTTATATGGGCCATTTTGTTCTTTAGGATCTCCGTCATCATGGATTTAGCTCATTATATCTTCATGTTGTCATTTAACATGTACCTCGATCACCCTTATTTTTGTAAACTTATAATCAAATCTAAAAGCTTGACTAGATATAAGGGTTTTTTTGTTTGTTTGTTTCAAGGCAAGAGACATCATAGGTGATACTGAGAAAATTTTGTTGCATCTGTCAGGAAGCACTTCTTGTTTCATTGTCCTGGCTTTTAATGATGTTAAGGTTGACCAGTGAGTTCATCTTGATCCTTCCATATTAAAGTTCTCCATCCGTTTTTTACATTATGGCTTTAGCAGCCATTGGTGGTCATTGTCTAGATTCATTATGTAACCAAGGATTGGAAAATGGTGATTTTCTAAATCTATACGTTCTCCTGCATTTAGTAGCTGTGACTGTTCTCTAAGGAAAAGTCACCCTCATTATCTTTTTTGTCTCCCCAAAATACTGTTCATACTAGAAAGGCAGGATAAATGTTTGATTCTTTCTGTTTGCCAATTATTAGAATAACGAGTTGTGCCCACACAATCTTGAAAATCGACCTCTAATATTCTTTTTTCTTTTTTGAGTGTCATTGTGAACTCATGGGTGTGTGTATATATATATATATATATATTTATATTTTTTATGTTTTTCAATCATTGTATTCTTGTATATGCTCAAATTGTTTCATCTTTGACAAATGAGAATTCCTTCCCTTGTCTCTGTTTTCCTTTTGATTTGCTAATACTAGTGTTGTTAACATTTTTGCTTTCTTATTTGGTGAGATGCACCAGGTTGATTGTGCATAATTTCCTGTGCCAAACCTGGAATAAGCCATTTTTCCAAGGAGCCCTGATTTCTTTCAGTGGGATATGATGTTTAGAGTTCACAATCTGAAGGCAGGGGTTCTTATTGCTACTGGGTCATCATTGATTTTAGGTCTTCTCAGGTCAATCCTCATGTCAAATCTTCTACTGTAATCTGTCTGATACTTGTTACGTAGTTGATTCCTAGCAGCATTTCTTAGGAACAATATTATTTGGGTTCTGTGTGTTCATAACTGCTTCCCTTAGCCTTGAAGTTTACTTTGGCAGGGTATACTTGGCTCACATTTCCTTGGATACTTAAATATATAATAAGCTGTTTGTGCTGATGTCTCTTCTCAGCCTGATTTTTCCCCCTTATGTGTGGTTTGGACTTTCTGCACCTGTGTCCAGTGAATTTTTTTTCCCGATTGAAATTCAGTAGTTTTACTAGACTGAATTTTGGCATTGGGTTTAATAAACAGCCCTTTTCTGTGGCTCATGTTTATTTCCTATGCATTTTTAGTGCATTATGTAATATTAAAATTTTATTAGCTCTGGTGATGTTAAGATCTATCTTGTAACTTATTAAACTGTAAGCTGTTGTAAATTAGGTATTTTTTTTTTCTTAGTAAAAGGTTGGACTAGGGGTAGTAGTCTGAGTCAGCTGCCATTAACACCATGCTTGCGCTATAGTCTAGCAATCTCAGTTATTGTAAGTTATATTTGTGTAGTAATATTCAGTTGAGTCGCTCAGTCATGTCTGACTCTTTGCAACCCCATGGGCTGCAGCACTCCAGGCTTCCCTGTCCATTACCAACTCCCAGGGCTTACTCAAACTCATGTCCATCAAGTCAGTGATGCCATCCAACCATCTTATCCTCTGTCTTCCGCTTCTTCTCCCACCCTCAATCTTTCCCAACATCAGGGTCTTTTCCAGTGACTCAGCTCTTCACATCAGATGGCCAGAGTATTGGAGCTTCAGCTTCAACATCAGTCCTTCCAATGAATATTCAGGATTAATTTCCTTTAGGATTGCTGATTGGATCTCCTTGCTGTCTAAGGGACTCTCAACAGTATTAGCATGGTGCAAAAGTAATTGCGGTTTTGCATTGTTGATCTTTGTTGTTTGATTTTGAGATGCCTTCTTAAATGTAATTATGCTATACTTCATTTTAATGTGCATTTCTTACATTATGTTTTTTGCTAATGATTTATTCAGTTCAGTTCAGTAGTTCAGTCCTGTCTGACTATTTGCGCCTCCATGAGCTGCAGCACGCCAGGCCTCCCTGTCCAACACCAAATCCCAGAGCCCACCCAAACTCATGTCCATTGAGTCGGTGATGCCATCCAACCATCTCATCCTCTGTCATCCCCTTCTCCTCCTGCCCTCAATCTTTCCCAGCATCAAGGTCTTTTCAAATGAATTAGCTCTTTGCATCATGTGGCCAAAATATTGGAGTTTCAGCTTCAACATCAGACCTTCCAGTAAACACCCAGGACTGATCTCCTTTAGGATGGATCTCCTTGCAGTCCAGGGGACTCTCAAGAATCTTCTCCAACACCACAGTTCAAAAGCATCAGTTCTTCGACACTCAGCTTCTCACATCCATACATGACTACTGGAAAAACCATAGCCTTGACTAGACAGACCTTTGTTGGCAAAGTAATGTCTCTGCTTTTGAATATGCTGTCTAGGTTGCTCATAACTTTCCTTTCAAGGAGTAAGTGTCTTTTAATTTCATGGCAGCAGTCACCATCTGCAGTGATTTTGGAGCCCAGAAAAATAAAAGTCTGACACTGTTTCCACTGTTTCCCCATCTATTTGCCATGAAGTGATGGGACCGGATGCCAGGATCTTAGTTTTCTGAATGTTGAGCTTAAGCCAACTTTTTCACTCGCCTGTTTCACTTTCATCAAGAGGCTCTTTAGTTCCTCTTCACTTTCTGCCATAAGGGTGGTGTCATCTGCGTATTTGAGCTTATTGATATTTCTCCCAGCAATCTTGATTCCAGCTTGTGCTTCATCCATCCCAGCATTTCTCATGATGTACTCTGCATATAAGTTAGATAAGCAGGGTGACAATATACAGCCTTGACGTACTCCTTTTCCTATTTGGAACCAGTCTGTTGCACCATGTCCAGTTCTAACTGTTGCTTCCTGACCTGCATACANTGAGCCAACTTTTTGACTCTCCTCTTTCACTTTCATCAAGAGGCTTTTTAGTTCCACTTCACTTTCTGCTATAAGGGTGGTGTCGTCTGCATATCTGAGGTTATTGATATTTCTCCTGGCAGTCTTGATTCCAGCTGTGCTTCTTCCAGCCCAGCGGTTCTCAGGATGTACTCTGCATATAAGTTAAATAAGCAGGGTGACAATATACAGCCTTGACGTACTCCTTTTCCTATTTGGAACCAGTCTGTTGCTCCATGTCCAGTTCTAACTGTTGCTTCCTGACCTGCATATAGGTTTCTCAAGAGGCAGATCAGGTGGTCTGGTATTACCATCTCTTTCAGAATTTTCCACAGTTCATTGGGATCCACACAGTCAAAGGCTCTGGCATAGTCAATAAAGCAGAAATTGATGTTATTCTGGAACTCTCTTTTTTGATGATCCAATGGATGTTGGCAATTTGATCTTTGGCTCCTCTGCCTTGTCTAAAACCAGCCTGAACATCTGGAAGTTCATGGTTTATGTATCGCTGAAGCCTGTCATGGAGAATTTTGAGCATTACTTTCCTAGCGTGTGAGATGAGTGCAATTGTGTGGTAGTTTGAGCATTCTTTGGCATTGCCTTTCTTTGGGATTGGAATGAAAACTGACCTTTTCCAGTCCTGTGGGCACTGCTGAGTTCCCCAAATTTGCTGGCATATTGAATGCATGATAGGGATTGCATTGAATCTATAGATTGCTTTGGGTAGTATACTCGTTTTCATTATATTGATTCTTCTGATCCATGAACACGGTATATTTCTCCATCTATTAGTGTCCTCTTTGATTCTTTCACCAGTGTTTTATAATTTTCTATATATAGGGCTTTTGTTTCTTTCAGTAGATATATTCCTAAGTATTTTATTCTTTTCGTTGTAATGGTGAATGAAATTGCTTCCTTAATTCCTCTGTTTTCTCATTGTTAGTGTATAGGAATGCAAGGGATTTCTGTGTGTTGATATTATATCCTGCAACTTTACTATATTCATTGATTAGCTCTAGTAATTTTCTGGTGGTCTTTAGGGTTTTCTGTGTAGAGGATCATGTTATCTGCAAACAGTGAGAGTTTTACTCTTCTTTTCCAATCTAGATGCCTTTTATTTCTTTTTCTGCTCTGATTGCTGTGGCCAAAACTTCCAAAACTGTGTTAAATAGTAGAGGTGAGAGTGGGCATCCTTGTCTTGCTCCTGACTTTACGGGAAATGCTTTCAATTTTTCACCATTGAAGATAATGTTTGCTGAGGGTTTTTCGTATATAGCTTTTATTATGTTGAGGTATTTTCCTTCTACTCATGCTTTCTGGAGGGTTTTTTTTATCATAAATGGATGTTGAATTTTGTCAAAGGCTTCCTCTGCATCTATTGAGATAATCATATATATTTTTTAATTTTTCAATTTGTTAATGTGGTGTATTATATTGATTGATTTGTATATATTGAAGAATCCTTGCATCTGTGGGATAAAGCCCACTTTGGTCTTGATGTATGATCTTTTTAATATGCTGTTGGAATCCGTTTGCTAGAATATTTTTGAGGAATTTTGCATCTATGCTCATCAGTGACTTTGGCCTATAGTTTTCTTTTTTGTGGCTTCTTTGTCAGGTTTTGGTATTAGGGTGATGGTGGCCTCATAGAATGAGTTTAGAAGTTTACCTTCTTCTGCAATTTTCTGGGAGAGTTTGAGTAGAATAGGTGTTAGCTCTTCTCTAAATTTTTGGTAGAATTCAGCTATGAAGCCGTTTGGTCCTAGGCTTTTGTTTGTTGAAAGTTTTCTGATTTAAGTTTCAATTTCAGTGCTTGAGATGTGTCTGTTAAGATTTTCTATTTCTTTCTGGTTCAGTTTTGGAAAGTTGTACTTTTCTAAGAATTTGTCCATTTCTTTCAAGGATCTCATTCAAATATGAAGGATAAATCAAAAGCTTTACAGGCAAGAAAAGCTGAGAGAATTCAGCACCACCAAACCAGCTCTCCAACAAGTGCTAAAGGATCTTCTCTAGACTAGACAGGAAACAGAGAAAGGGTGTATAAACTCAAACCCAAAACAATAAAGTAAATGGCAATGGGATCATACTTATCAATAATTACCTTAAATGTAAATTGGTTGAATGCCCCAACCAAAAGACAAAGACTGGCTGAATGGATACAAAAACAAGACCCCTATATACGTTGTCTACAAGAGACCTACTTTGAAACAAGGGAAACATACAGACTGAAAGTGAAGAGCTGGAAAAAGATATTCCATGCAAATAGAGACAAAAATAAAGCAGGAGTAGCAATACTCATATCAGATAAAATAGACTTTAAAACAAAGGCTGTGAAAAGAGACAAAGAAGGACACTACATAATGATCAAAGGATCAATCCAAGAAGAAAAGGAAGAAAAATAATTTAATCTATGTAGTGGTACCAATTCTTGGGCACTGTGCCAAGAATATTTTATGCAAATATGCTCTATTAACCAAGCAACTTATGGTTTCCCTGGTGGCTCAGACAGCAAAGAATCTGCCTGAAATGCAGAGACCCGGGCTCCATTCCTGGGTAGGGACGATCCCTTGGCGAAGGAAATGGCAACCTACTTCAGTACTCTTGCCTGGAGAATCCCATGGACAGAGGAACCTGGCAGGCTACAGTCCATGTGGTCACCAAGAGGCAGATAGAACTTAGCAACTGAACACAGCACACTCAGCCAAGCGACTTAGATTCCAGTTTGTCAGACATCATCAGCTTGTGAGGGTCTGTGAGACTTCTCACCATTACAGCTGGACACACTGAGGCAGTGTCTTCAGACCCTGACCAGGTAAAGGGGGGACCAGGAAGGGTTCGCTGTGTTTGAAAAACAATCTAACACCCACAAGAGTTGTTCAACTGCAGGAAGTTCCGACTACCTTCAGTTAGGAGGGTTGGTGTAAGGATGTCTCTCAATGGGGAAGAGAGAGCTTGAACAAGGAGACAGCAGCTCTGAGGTCTCTCTCTTCCCAAGGCTTGCTGGGGCACGTCATAAGGAGTATGTGTGGGAGGCACCTCCTGACAAGAAGGGTACCTGGTCCTGGCCAAGCACACTCACTGCGGGGATCTCAGTGACTCACTTGCAGGTCCGTGAGTCATAGGAGGTGAAACAGAGGGGAGATGGAGGGCAGGGGTCTGGAGAGGCAGAGGGCGGGAGCAAAGAGAAAGAGGGTTACACTTTTTCTTTCCATTTTCATCAGGCAACTTTCCAGTGACCGGGATCGGGTACCAAGTGGCTTTCCCTAGAGCTCTGAAGGCACTGAGATGGAAATTCACATGACAAGGCACATTTCAGTCTGTCATTGCAATTTGTGGTAAGTGGTCTTGGTCGTTGATTCATGGCAAAAAGTGTCTACACATCAGGGAGGTTGTAGTTTCCAGCAAAAGGAAAGGAGCTGTTTGGCAAAAACTTCACGCTCTTCAGAAAGATGTAATTCACCCAGAACCATCCTTACTAGCAGGCGGTGCAATGTGTCGAAACAAGTCCTGGGCTCGGAGTCCGAACATGCCGAGGTTGGACCTGCCTCAAAGCAAGTCACACAACCCTTCCCTTCTGGAAATACCCTGAGGACCAGCTGACAGACGTTCTCTGAAATCCACAGGGCATAATAGGAGGGTGAAGGGACCATTATGTCTGAGATGTTGTAACCTCCGCTGTTGGCACTCTGGTGGGAGCACCTGAGTAGCTCCATAACAGGGACGACAACACCATGGCTATTTGGGGCTGACTCAGTGTTAGGGTTTAATTTATGTCCCAAATGACAGGTTCAGATAAAAAGGTAAAGCTGGGCTTTTTGATCAGAATAAAAATGAATATATTTGACTGCTAATTACATCTACATTATGTAAGGTGCTGGGCTGTGTCCTCTGGGGGTGCAGAAACAGGTCTGGTGGTCAAGGAACTCAGGGCTTTGTAAGGACTGTAATTTACACCTACAAATGTCTCTAACAAAGAAATGTGACCCGGTTCACTCAGGGCATCACAATCAGGGAATAAAAACTATCACAAGAGGGGTACCTCTAAGTTGTGAGATCTCTGCCCTTGCAACTTTCTCCCACTTGGCTCCAGTAGCCTCCTGGGTTCAGGAAACATAGTCCCTGGTCTCCTTGTGGAGATCCACCACCATTCTCCTCTCCCAGTGGGGTCCCAGGGATGTCTCCACTGCAGCTCTGCTCCCAGTGCCCCGAAGACACCTCCGTAGAGCACTGCCCACCTTGGGTAGTCAGATCGTCATTTCCTATGGGAAACAATTCCTCCTCTACTACAACCTGCTCACTGCCATGTGACTACCCATTCATATTCCTGGTCCATTCCACTGACCTCTTGATTAGTCTGTGGGTGGGCTCAGGGGTTCTCCCCGAGGCCAATCCATCCTTACAGGTACTGAGGCGTGCTTCGGGTAAACAAGCTGGGATGATAGCAGGCAATGCCAACAATGGCTGGCAGAAAGTGAAGAGGAGCTAAAAAGCCTCTTGATGAAAGTGAAGAAGGAGAGCGAAAAAGTTGGCAGATCACAACAGATAACACAGAAATACGAAGGATCATAAGAGACTATTATCAGCAACTATATGCAAATGAAATGGACAACTTGGAAAATATACTTGAATCTTCTCTGTCAGTAATTTCACCTCTTTCATCAACACCAAACATCCAGATATAATCATTGAGCAAATCCCACTAATTCTATTCACTTATCTCTTAAATCTTTCATGCTGCCAATCCACAAATTTAATGCCCAGTTCCTGTACTCATAATCTCCTGTTAGGACTATGGTGATAATCTTCTAGCCTCTCTCTACCTCCAGCCTCACACTTCTGATCAATTCTGTACACTACCAATGCAACAATTTTTCCAGTCATCACAAATGTTTAAAACCTCCCAGTAGCTCCAATATGTCATACTGATGTTTTGCCCAGTTTTCTATAGGGCAGAGTTTCCTCAGGGTGGAGTTTTGACACTGTGAAGAGTGATCCAGTGATGTGTTAGAAAATCAATTTAGTCAGTCAAAACCAGCATTTTAAACAAAACAGAATGAAATAGACTAGAAACATAAGGTTAGAATAAAAAGTATGCATTTATTACCTCATAAGATGCAACAGTTGGTAAAATTTTAATTTTTTGTGTTTATGCTCATATAATAGAAAATATATTTTATCATGAATTGTGCCTTAAAAAGTTTGAAAAGTACTTCTGTAGATCATATATATATATATCTTAAAATCTTGCTTTTGCCTATTTTTCTACTCTAAAATGCCAATGTTTCAGCCAGTTTCCATTAGAATGATTAAGTCACACTGTTTTTTGCCTTGAGAGAAATTAATAATATTCTCCTGATGAAATGTTTCTCCTCACACCTTCTGGTCACACTACTCATTTTTAAAAATGCATCTTCTGCTTCCATGCACTCTACTCCTTGTGATCCTATTACTCCATCTC
This sequence comes from Oreotragus oreotragus, assembly GCA_006410675.1. Lineage (NCBI taxonomy): Eukaryota > Metazoa > Chordata > Mammalia > Artiodactyla > Bovidae > Oreotragus > Oreotragus oreotragus. The sequence continues at coordinate 29,713 of SJYX01013025.1, read as the reverse complement.
TCACTGGCTGCACTGAACAGGTCTGAAATAGTTTTGTGATGCAGAACTGTTAGATTCTTATCATTTGATCCCCAGGAGTATGAGGTAAGCAATAGATAGTTATTTCCCAATAACTGAAATTAATTAGGCAGCAAGCCAACTCTCCCACCAAATTCCTCAAGAACTTATCAAATAGTCACAAACCCTCTATGAGCCTTTCTTTTCTTTTGCTTAGAGCAAATTCTACAATATTAAAATTGTATAAAAGGAAGACCAAGCCTCATCTAAACTGTTTTGTTTGAAAGTAAGCCTACAGAGCACTTCCTTGGTGTATAGAACATATATTAGGCTGGCTAGATTCTTATACCTATTAATACAAATCAGAAGGATAGCTCCAAAAATCTTTTGTTCAGATAACATGTTTCCAATATTATTAATTACATCAATGAAGATCCATATCTAACAATAATTAATTAGTATACCATTAATTTTACAAATGTAGATTACAATTATGTAAAATAACAAAACCTCTTGATTTGATCAAGTTAAAGATAACAGAGGCTTGTAGCTCTCCCTAGAATGACATTTCATATTAAGATGATCTGATTCTGGACAGTGAATTTCATATTGGGAAATTCCTTAAACTCTAATTTGAACTGTTATTTGCCTGATATCATCCTCTCTGTGACTGAAATATTTTAAATTATAGACATTGCTACACCAAAATAATTATCATTAATATGCCTTGACTGTTTAATCATGATATATTTAAAAATGAATTCAGTTTGTAAGTACACTAGTAATGATGACTATGAAATTCTGAAGTGAGTGTGTGTGTGTGTGTGTGTGTGTGTATGAGAGAGAGATCTATTCATTAGAGTACGTAGCTGCTAAAAAGAATAAGGCATAAAGTTCATATAACAAACCAAGTGAAACTACAAGAGAAAAATATATCCCTGAAGAGAACTTAATTCTGTTAAAGCTTGTAGCCCATATCCAGGCAAATTAATTCTTTTTTTTTTTCTATATTCCTACTCCATCATGTATATTTTACTATTGTTAGTATTGTAATGAACAGGATGCATGAATACAACATTTATCTCCCCATATTTGAATGAGCTTTCTACAATATAAATGTCAGAATTCCAAAGTGATTATGAATCTTTCACTTCCATGTACAGAATTAAGTTTCCAAGAAATTGTATCTTGGTAGACCCAGGGATGGGGGAGCCTGGTAGGCTGTCGTCTATGAGGTCGTGCAGAGTCGGACATGACTGAAGTGTCTTAGCAGCTGCAGCAGACCCAGGAGCCCAATGAAATTTGTAAGAGAGGGACCGGGACCATGAAAAGAAGTGATTGGTGAATAAAGAATGTTGTTACCCTAATCACAGCTCCAATCATTCCTTTCAGGGAAGTGGAGGAGGATGTAACCTATAAAATGTACCAAGGTTAGGCACTTAATTGGGGAAAAGAAAACAGACAGTGGACTAAGGACTTCCAGAGGAAGAGAATGCTAGATAGACTAACTGCATTGGTGGTGGAGTCAGAGAGTAAGGGCTGCTCCATTGCATTAGGATATAATTAAAAACCAAAAGATCCTCCCAGCCCAGAAATCCTCTTCACAAAAGAGAAAATAAAACAATTCTATTACTGAATAAGCATTAAACCAGAATATGCAGCCCATTAAAGCAACCTGCTAAAGAGTTTGCAAAGACAGAAAGGAATCTCAATGTTTTACATAATCAATGAGATACAACACATTGCATGCATGATCTCAAAATAAACAATATTAGTACTCAAATATGAGGACTTGACAGCAACATTCGTCACACATAGTTCATCCCAAATTCACTTGATATTTGGGGTAACTGTGTTAGCTAGTTGGCTTTATTCAAAGGAAAAATACACTTTCGTATCATTATGAAAGAAGAGAAGTTAGTTTTGCAACTTCGTGCTAGGTGGCACCATCCTGCCACTGGGAGATAGAAGCGATATTTTCTTTGATATTGTATCAAAGAGATAGCCTCCAAGTGCTTAAGAAAGACATTTCTAGGTTGTAAATCTGGTTTACTTAGCCTTTAAAAATAATTTACACACATCTCTAAGGGACAGAAAAAGAAAGCACAGTTTTCTAAAGAAATATTCTGAAAGAAAAAGAGGGAGGGTTTCTTTCTCTTTTGGCATTAGGGAAAATTATTGTTATTTTTAAAGATATATATTTACTCATAACTGAAATCAGTCTGTTTGCCTAAAATCCACTGAGACAAGGGATAGGTGAAGGCTTCCTGCTGATCAGATGTGAACAAGAGAGAAAAATCCATGTCGGGTTAGTCAAATGTCCTGTTCTATAGGGTGTGAAAGTACAGTCAAAATGGAGTCGATATTGCTAAGAGAGCTAAAATTATTGAGGAAGGTTATTGAGGAAGTGTGACATGCATATTTTAGGCCAACAGAATCTGATGTTTGACCATGTTGTCTTAAGGTAGTCATCCAGAACACCTGCCAGTGTTTCAGAAACTCAACATATTTACCAAATCTTATTCTAAAGTAATTTTTGACAACTTTTATCCCTTAAGGACAGGTATTTTCCTTCTTGGTCAGAATCAATCATATTTCTGCCAGACAAATTTAACAACATTGTCCCTTTTGCCTTTTTTAAGTGGTTTTTTTTTTTTTTTAATGTGGGCTATTTTTAAAGTATTTATTGAATTTGTTACAAAATTGGTTCTGTTTTATGTTTCATTTTGTGTTTTTTTTTGGCCCTGAGGCATATGGATCTTAGCTCCCTGACCAAGGATCCAACATGCACCCCCTGGCTTTTGACTTTATAAGCCCCTAAACTTATTTTCTTCCCTGGACCACTCATAGTTTGACCTAAATTTGTCTCCTAAATTGCAGTTCTAAGATCCCCAATAAATCTCTTTGTTCTCTACAACCTTGATATTGATAATTGTTCAAAAAGGGTCATGTGAGGGTGACAGGGGCCTCAGTAGAAAATCTTGAAAGTCACAACTTGATGGTCAGTGAATGTGGAAGGAGCCAACAAAGGTACCCAAAGTAAAGGTGCTTCTGCCCACTCCAAAGAAGCACTGAAGATAAGGCTCAACAAAAAACATATGAAGCACCCTGATAAATAATTGGCTTCTCTCACCTAACAGGCCCATCCGGGGAGGCCACTTAAAATATATGTAAGGCTCAAAGGAGTGAAACTAGCAGCTAAGAGCTATCCTATCCTCTTACTTCTTCTTCGCCCCTAGGTTTTGAACCTGGCAAGGAGCACCTGGTTTCTAATCATTGGAGATAAGGTCTGGAGATGAGAATAGAAAGCACACCTGCCCTACTGCAAATGCTCAGCCTGAAAGGAGAGGGAGATTTCCTGCTCCTCAGATATATGGGAAACTTGTATAGCTTTGTATATATGTTTGTTTTCTTGATTATAACTAAGCAGTACTCATTATATAAAATATTAAAAAAAAAACAGAAAAAGATAAATGGGGGGAGGGATAGTAGAATTATGTATTATCCCCCTGAAATGAAACATTTCCTGTATAAAATTAAATTTTATCTCCAGTACATATAAAATTATATAGTCTGCTAATTCATTTGAAAAGACCTTGATGCTGGGAAAGATTGAGGGCAGGAGGAGAAGGGGACGACAGAGGACGAGATGATTGGATGGCATCACTGACTCAATGGACATGGGTTTGGGTGGACTCCGGGAGTTGGTGATGGACAGGGAGGCCTGGTGTGCTGTGGTTCATGGGGTTGCAAAGAACTGGACACGACTGAGCAACTGAACTGAACTCTTCATTAAGAATGCAGATTAATAGCCAAGAGTATATTCCTTGGCCCTTCAACACTAAGCTCAGCTATTCAATCAGTGTATGCCATTCGGAAAGTTATTTTACTCTGTTCCTTAATTTTCTTAGACAAAAAGTGAAGCCAAAAATAACCTACATAATTGAATTGTGGTAAAATTTAGTAGCAGATTATTAAAATAGACTATGTATCACAAGCTGGACATATATAAACCAAATTGAGTTAATGTTCTTAACAAGTAACAAGAATTTCCCAATACTTGTTATGGACTATTAAAAATTAGAAGTACTTGCTAAGAAACTAGTTAACTGTTCTCCCAAAACACACAATGATAGTTATGAGAGGTGATGGAGGTATCAACTAACTTACTGTAGTAATCATTTCATAATATAACTAAGTATCAAATCATCACATTGTACATCTTAAATTTACACAATGATATATGTCAATTATATCTAATAAAGTTGGAAGAAATACAAGAGGAAAAACAAGAAAATGAAAAGTGTAAACCAGCCCCAATCCTTGAATGTAGATTTACTATAAATTGCAAATTTTCCCTTTCTGAAATTACTGCCATAATTTGTATGTGGCATAATATTCATATGTATATACTTTGTGCTCATCTGATTATTTCCTTTGTATAATTTATAATAAATAAAGTTACTAAGCCAAAGGATAATAGAATGATAATAGAATTTCTAAACAAAGAAACAATGTTTTTTTTCATCTTCTCGTCCCTTCATTCTGCACAAGAC
>SJYX01013025.1:0-25005 GCA_006410675.1 Oreotragus oreotragus | reverse complement strand
GCCTTCATTCTGCACAAGACCTGACACATAAAAGGCATTGATTGAAAGAAAGATATAACTTAACACATGAATATCAGAATGAATGAATTCATAAATGATTGTCTGAGTAAATTAGATAGATACATAAATTAAGGATTGTCTTTCTCAGGCCACTGCTTTTTATGTAATGCAGTTTCAGTTTTTTGATAGCTGGGATAAAGCCTTATAGCATTTGGATATAACCAGTTTTAAACAAAATTTTGCTAAAAATTTTAAACTAGATATAATACTTAGTAAACTATTCATAGCATAATAAATATAAAGCTTCCTTTAAAGGAATCTTTAATAGAGCAAATTCATGCAACATTAAACCTTACTGTAGAGCTTTCCGGAATTGGCCTGATAGTTCTGTTAACAGAAATTGTGGAACTTTGGATTTGTTTCATTACAGAATTAGCAGGTACACTAGTGACTAAGAAATTGCTCTTGCTGCACGTGAGTACAAATATTATAAAACAAAAATGACTGCTTAGCTTGGAGGTTCCCAAAATTTTTTGCACATTAGCATCACTTTGGAATCTTTAAAAAATTTCAAAGCTCAAGACCCACCCTAGACCATTTAAATCTCTGAGGGTGAAACATAGACATTCTTCTTTTTTTTTTTTTGTATTTTACTTTTATTGTGGCATTCCAGCTGATTATAGGCAAGTTTGTGAATCAATGGCTTAACATATGGTTCAAGTTTCTGTCTCACATTAGCATTAAGAGCAGGCACTCTGCAATAATTTTAATACTCCACCAAGCACCATTAAAGCTTTATTTTCATGTCTACTAAATCTGCTATGGAGAAAGATATATCTTTGGAAATCCTAATGTGCATATTTATTATACTTTTACTATTGCTGTACCAAGTGGCAAAAGTGTATTTATCTATCATGGAAATAGCCACATCTGACTAGACATGCAAATGTTATATTTACAACTGTTTAGCCTCATGTTATAATACTGATAAATAAACCCCATGAATATACTTAAGTATTCCAGTTTATAGTCCAGCTTAATGTAATCTCAGATTACTTTTTTTAAAAAAGAGAAACTTTTACATTTCTTAAGACTTCAAATTACATTTTTAACAAAGAACCTAAGTTTCTTTGCCATCATTCTTGTAATATCTCTGCATTCTCAAATTCTCATCACATCTTAAGTGAAAAAATAACCATCATCCAAAAACATTATGTTCTTACCCCATAAATATATTCCTAGGTTAACAAATATCTTAGGGAACATAAAGAAAAGGCAAAGACAATATGCTTGTTTATTTACACAGGAAACATTTTTTAAGAATTGTCCTCCTCCATTTGCTGGTTGCAGTTTCATTTCCTTCTGGTATCTAAACAGGGAAGAGTGAAGAGGTAAGGAAAAATAGAGTAAATCTGACTTGGATATGTTTTTTCTCTCTCTTGTTTGGCAGATGCTAGAATTCATATCCCTGGGTGGGTCTAGAAGATGGTTAAAGCTGATATCCTGCCTTTTAGCACACTCTCAGTAGTTTTTCAGAGGTTCCCTACTGGACTTCTTTCTCCTTAGTTCCAGTGATCTAGGTGGAGGTATTTGGTGACTTCTTTTTCAAACCATGAAAGTGAAAGTGAAGTCACTCAGTCGTGTCCAACTCTTTGCCCCATGGACTGTAGCCTACCAGGCTCCTTAATCCATGGAATTTTCTAGGCAAGAGTACTGGAGTGGGTTGCCATTTCCTTCTCCAGGGGATCTTCCCAACCCAGAGATAGAACCCGGGTCTCCCACACTACAGGCAGACACTTTGCCATATGAGCCACATAGACTATCATATTTATGTTGAGGGCCACTATCAATTACTGGGGTTCCTAAGAGAGGAGAGCCAAGATTACCACATAATCACTTTGTCCTGATGGATGTGTCATGCAGGGGAAACATGTCTCATGAATTAATGATCCCCAGGAATCTTGGTTAGTGTCAAGACAGCATCCATTCTCAACCTTCTTACCACAAAAGCTAGTTAGCCAAATCACTTCTAACCTTCTAAGTTTCTATGGGCTGCATCCCAGGCCTGTTTTTTGATACAGATGCAAAGAATACTTTCTTTCTTTCTCTCTCTCTCTCTTTTTTTTAATTTGTATATTCAGAGAAGTTATTTTCATACACTTACTTAGGTACCTTGCATTTATTTTCTCATGCTTCAGACAAAACTAAGATGTGTCCCATTCTAATATCTTGCTAGTTATTCTCCTGTGTTTGTATGCTTTGTCTCTAAGTCTTTTATGGAACAAATTATCAAAAAATGCAAATTGACATACTTAAACTACATGTAAATAATAAAAGTTAGAGCTGCCAAGCCTGTTAAGATCTTGTTGATCTGTGCTCTTGAGGTCAGGAAGGTAGATACATAATAAAGAACTATAAAGTGCTAATAAATACAAAAGGAGATATGTTCTCGTTTAGGAGACTGTTCATATGTACAATATGTTCATCTCCCAATTGTTGGAAACACATTCTTTTTTCCTGATGTTTTCAACCACACAGTTTTACTTAGAACCTATTTACTGTAATAGCTCTAGATAAGTCAATACAAGAGGTAAAAACAGATAATTCAAATGCCCTTTCAAAATAAAGTAACTCCAGGTATTCTGGGGTTATCTTTACTTTCCTTAGAAATTTCCTAATGGAAATGTAATTATAATACCTAGGAAGCAAAGAAATAAATTTTGATTGTCAATTACTTATATGTAAACCAATAACTACATGTTGTCTTCTAAAAAATGTTCCTTTATTTCTAATTTAATTGACCATTTGAATTTTATAACATGAGCTCTGAAGAACTGATGCTTTCAAACTGTGGTGCTGGGGAAGACTCCTAAGAGTTCCTTGGACAGCAAGGAGATCAAACCAGTCAATCTAAAAGGAAATCAACCTTGAATATTCATTGGAAGGAATGATGCTGACGCTGAAGCTCCAATACTTTGGTCACCTAGTGCAAAGAGCCAACTCACTGGAAAAGACTCTGATGCTGAGAAACATTGAGGGCAAAAGGAGAAGAGGGCGGCAGAGGACGTAATGGTGAAATAACATTACTGACTCACTGGACGTGAGTCTGAACCATTTCCAGGCAATGGTGGACAGGAAGGCTGGTTTGCTGCAATCCACAGGGTCACAAAGAGTCAGGCACCACTTACTGACTGAACAACAACAAGAACAACATACCTATCTGAGACTGCTACCATGGTTGTCATATTTCTTGAGTCTTAAAATCCTAGTGCTCAATATCTGTGTATTCAGTAATAACTAAACAAAAAAGTTAGGCGGCAGAGGACGTAATGGTGAAATAACATTACTGACTCACTGGACGTGAGTCTGAACCATTTCCAGGCAATGGTGGACAGGAAGGCTGGCTTGCTGCAATCCACAGGGTCACAAAGAGTCAGGCACCACTTACTGACTGAACAACAACAAGAACAACATACCTATTTGAGACTGCTACCATGGTTGTCATATTTCTTGAGTCTTAAAATCCTAGTGCTCAATATCTGTGTATTCAGTAATAACTAAACAAAAAAGTTTTAGAGATTGCTAAGTCAATAGCTTTTTATATTTATGAGTTTGTATTAAGAAGAGATGGCAAGAATATACAGAACTGTACAAAGAAGATCTTCACGACCCGGATAATCATGATGGTGTGATTACTCACCTAGAGCCAGACATCATGGACAGGGAGGTCTGGTGTGCTGCGATTCATGGGGTCGCAAAGAGTCGGACACGACTGAGAGACTGAACTGAACCGAACTGAACTGCCAATTTATTGCTCCAATTCCAGGGCAAGAGAAGAGGATGAAAATAAAAGAGACTGGGGTACTTCTTTTTCTATGCATTCTTACCCTTTAGATAACCCTGAGACATTCAACCTGTAAGTCCAGAATTAATCTTAAATTCACGACTTGTAAAGAGATCAATATATATGATCTTTGCTAAAACTCATTCTAAAAAAAAAAAAGATCGAAAGGACTGTCTCAGTACAATTATAGGGCTGGAAAGCTTTTAAAATTTCATACAACAGTGATAACAGATGGAAGCAACATGATATATTTTCTTGAGAAAATGACCAATCAGGCAAGTAATATAAAACCAGCAATGTCAGATCATCTTCAGTATGAGATAATCTTCATTTTTATATTAAAAATTAAAAAAATTATACAAATTACTTCTCCTAATTTACCTGGGGATAGAGAATTATAGCTGTGGTCCTGGTCAGATCTTTAAAAAGAATAAGAGTCAGAGATGTGTGTGAGTGTGTTTGTGTGTGAATATGTGTGTACAGGAACAACCAAGGCAGATGCTATGAGGGAAATTAGAAGTACATAGATTTTGTAGCTTATCCTCACACCTTGGGTAAAGGGCATGTTTTCTTTTCAGGACCCCAAATCTAACAATCAGTGTGGATGTTTGGACTGAGCTGCAACAAAGGTCATCATCTCCTCAAGGGGACATCACTTGTAGTCCAGGCATGGGAGTCCCTGGGGAGGGAGGCAAAGTGTTCATCAGCCCAGGCTGCAGAGGGAGCATTGATGACCAAGGGCTTCTCCTCAGGGGTATCATTCTTCTTGGCCAAAGGGAAAGAAGCAGGTGTTTCAGTAGAGCTCTTCTTGATCTTGCCCTCTCCTCTGTTGGAATCCTGGCCCTGGGGGCCAGGTGCTTGCTGTGGTCAGTGGGATCTATAGTGTGGAGGGAGCCTTTGTTGTGAATCACTATTGGCCTCATGCCTGCTCTCTCTGTGCTCTGCCTCCAGCTCCCCAGAGATGCCTGGTAAGCATCTAGGACCAGGAGTGGTGGCTCGGCCCTAGGGCAACTCAGTAGGTAGCTGGGGCCCACATCTTGCCGAGGATGGACCTCTGGCCTTGTGGTGGGGGAAGACCCAGGCAGGTGGCCAGACCAGGGACCTCTAGTGGTAGCCAGACTTGATGGGCAGTCGGTCACAGCTGAGGCCCTGTGGAAGGGAGGGATGTGCCTCAGTTGTTGGTCTTAGGGATGGCAAGGCAGACTGCATCTGAGGCCCTGAGCCACAGTGAAGCCGTCACCACTGACCTTATGTTCATCAAGGACATCCTTAGCATCCTTGGGTTTGTGTGGTCGTGGCATATGGTGGTGGAGGTAGAAGTCCTGACAGAAGCTGGGGCAGTTGGCAGCACATCCGCTTCCCTTCACTGGGGCTAACCCACTGGCTGGGAATATTCAGGCCCAGGAAATAGGATTCCTTAAAACTTCCTGCACTTCTTGGATATGTTTTAGTCATGGTCAGTATGCTTTCACATTGGACTGAAGCCTTCCAGTGCAAACAGGCTACTGCTTCTTCTGTGGCTAAAGTCTTTTTGGAAAAGGTTAACATCTCCTCTCAAACCTCATAATGATGGAGGCATCCATTTTCCTGGTCAGTTACTTTGGCTAGTTTTACACTTTCACTGTATTTGTTGGCATTTATTATTCATATTGGGCTTCCCTGGTAGCTACACTGGTGAAGAATCCACCTGCAATACAGGAGACCCCGATTCGTTGGATTCCTGCATCCAGATGATCCCCAGGAGAAGGTATAGTCTACCCAGTGCCATATTGTTGGGCTTCCCTTGTGGCTCAGACAGTAAAGAATCTGCCTGCAGTGTAGGAGACCTGGGTTTAATCCCTGGGCTGGGAAGATCCCCTGGAGGAAGGCATGACAACCCACTCCAGTATTCCTGCCTGGAGAATCCCAATGGACAGAGGAGCCTTGCAAACAGAACAGAGGAGCCTGGTGGGCTGTAGTCCATGGCATCACAAAGAGTGGGACATGACTGAGTGACTAAGCATGCACGTGTTGTTCATCTTAGTCTACCATGGTTTTTTTTTAATTTATTCATTATCAATTGTATTGTTTCTTCTTTCATTTCTGATTTTATTTATTTGCATCATCTCTCTGCTTTTATTAGTCTAAGTTAGAATTTGTCAGTTTAGTTGATAGCTTTGAGAAACAAAATATTTTGTTTCACTGATCTTTCTNTCATTATCAATTGTATTGTTTCTTCTTTCATTTCTGATTTTATTTATTTGCATCATCTCTCTGCTTTTATTAGTCTAAGTTAGAATTTGTCAGTTTAGTTGATAGCTTTGAGAAACAAAATATTTTGTTTCACTGATCTTTCTATTGTTTTTTTAGTCTCTATTTCATTCATTTCTGTCCTGAACATGAACATGTATGCGTGTTCAGTCGTATCTGACTCTTTGTGACCCCATGTACTGTAGCTCGTCAGGCTCCTTTATCTCTGGAATTTTCCAGGCAAGAATACTAGAGTGAGTTGGCATTTCCTACTCCAGGGTATCTTCCTAAATCTGGGATTGAACCCGCATCTCTTGGGTCTCCTGAATTGGCACAGATTCTTTTCCACAGAGCCACCTGGGAAACCCTGGAACAAAGTGTACCATGAAGGAAATGTACATGGTATATTAAGACAGAGCAACAGCAAAATCAACTTCCTTAAATGGTGAAATAAGAGAAAATGGAAAACCTATCTGAGGAGGTAACATTCAAGCCATGATCTGAGTGCTGAGGAGGTATCCACCAGTGTGAAAGTGAAAGGGTTAGTCGCTTAGTTGTGTTGATTCTTTGTGACCCCCCCTGGACTGTAGCCCACCAGGCTCCTCTGTCCATGGAATTCTCCAGGAAGAATACTAGAGTGGGTTGTCATGCCTTCATCCAGGGGATTATCTTCTTTGAATATACACTTGTCCCCCTTGTCCAAAATACAACCCAGAGAAGACAAACTGTTAAACTGCCTAATGGAGCATTCAGGAACTGGAAATTTGATTCCTTACAACTTCCTCTACCTCATGCATATGTTTTAGTTATGATCAGTAAGTTTTCACATTGGACAGAAGCCTTCCCTTGCAGACAGACTACTGCCTCTTTTGTGGCTAAAGTCCTTTTTGAAAAGATTATCCCAGTCTGGGGAACTCCTCTCAAACTTCATGACTGAGGCACCCATTTTAACTTTGGCTACTTTTACAACACTTCCACTCTGCTTACCCACCCTCAGTCCTCTGGTTAATCAAATGCTCTAGCAACATTTATTAAGACTCAGTGGGCAAAATCTGTACAGGCACTCCAATTACCTTGGCCAAAAACATTTCCATTGGTCCTTCTGAATCAGATCCACCCCTTTTGAAACTGAAAAACTGTTGCCCTTTGAGATAATCACAGGAGAGCCACTTGACTCCTGCCTCTTTTGACCCAAAACTGATAAAAGGACAGGTTCTCTGATATTTCAACACATCTTGCAACCTGGAAATTTCCTCTATTGGAAGAAACACTTCCAAAAGAATCTTCTTCAACCTTGCTGGAAAGGCCCTATCAGGTACTGCTAACCAACCCTTGTGCCACCAACCTCAAGGGAATAAACTCCTGTACTCACATGACACACCTAGAGAAAGAACCAATCCTGACTGGACCTGCACATCATCTGGTGATCTGAAAGTAGATTTTCTGAAATTGAAGCAGATGATATCTGATAAGACAGCTTTCCCAAGATATTCAGATTAGGTCTGTTGAAAGTTTGTCTGCCAAACCTCTGATGCTTCAGATGCTTCGGATGATCTCCAATGTCTATAATCTTGATAACATGAGCTTTAGATAAAAAGTGCCTGAGAGTTCTCCCTCTTACCCCTGCTGCTACTGCTAAGTCACTTCAGTCGTGTCCAACTCTGTGCAACCCCATAGATGGCAACCCACCAGGCTCCCCTGTCCCTGGGATTCTCCAGGCAAGAACACTGGAGTGGGTTGCCATTTCCTTCTCCAATCCCTCTTACCCCCTACTCGTTACTCTAATGTGACTTCATTAGGCTTCCAAACTGTGCACTTTCACTCTAACATGGGATACTACACCTAGGAAAGGTNGGCTCCCCTGTCCCTGGGATTCTCCAGGCAAGAACACTGGAGTGGGTTGCCATTTCCTTCTCCAATCCCTCTTACCCCCTACTCGTTACTCTAATGTGACTTCATTAGGCTTCCAAACTGTGCACTTTCACTCTAACATGGGATACTACACCTAGGAAAGGTCCTTCCTGGCACTGGGATTTGGAGGATTTGGGGGATGTGGCAAAAAGCTGCTTAAACTGGAAAATCTGACTCTTGATCAGTGATGTTTTCAGAGAAAGATCTCGATCAGTGGGGAGAAGTGTAAAAATTAATGAAGAGAAACTTCAACTCTATTTTAATTGAAGTTTCTCTTCATTAATTTTCATACTTCTCCCCACTGATCGAATTTTATATTAAAAATAATAATAATAAATTGTTGAATGAAATAGAGTTGGGAGGCCAGAAGGAGAGCTCTCAGAGTTGACCAGAGAGCCCAACAGGAAGAAGAAAGACTTCTTCTTGCCTGGCAAGAGCTCAGCCAATGAGAGACTGTCAGGACTCAGCCAATGAAAAGCCACCACACTTCAAACTCTCAGCCTCCCATGGACACATTGCTGAGTATAGCCTTCCTAACTTCCTCTTTCTTTCTTTAAAAGAGTTATCTTCTCCCTGTTATGGAGACTTGCATGTGGCTCACCAAGGTTGCAGACATTGAATTGCAGTTCTTTCTTGATCTGGAATGAACTCATTTTTGTTGGAGAAAAATCTGACAGCCTGTTTTAGGTCAACACAGTCTTAACACTAGTGTGGATAAACCTGCACAAGTTTAGTGTCCTCTCAGTACTAGTATTCTAGGCCTGACAGCCTTCCTTTGTCTTTCTGAAGGAAAATAAAACAAACAAAAACAGCAGTAGGTTTCTTTGAGTGGGTCTTAAAATCATGTGGTTGTCATCTTGCCTCAAGTTACACAAATTGCATGACCCACAGAGAAGGCACACCAGGATTGGGTAGAGGACCATGGATTTATGAGAGAATTGGTGAGAGAATATTAAAGTGCCTTTAAAAGTCTGTGAATCTCGCCAACCAAGGAAGAGTGGTGGAAAGTGGGTCCAACTTCATCACCAAGCACAATACCTAGGAAGCTGTGTTTGTTCCTCAGACGGCCATTATGCGGTCCAACCCCCGCCAAGTACCAATGCACAGAGTTGACATGGTTCAGGGGGAGTGGGGCACTGAGCCACTAACATGACTGGACCAGCAGGTTAGCCCTAGTGAAGGGAAGCCACTATGGTCCCAACTGCCGTGTGCCTCCACCACTCATTCTCAAGGTCACTGAGGACAGCTTTGATGAATGCAAAGGCAGTGGCAAAGGCTTCACCATGGGCCGGGGCCTCTGAGTCCATCTGTCTGGCCACCCCCAAGACCAATGACTGAGGCGCTTCCTTGCCATTCTGCAGTACCTCAGCTGTGACCCATCTTCCATCCATCCTGGCTACCACAAGCAGACTCTGGTCTTATCACCTGCCTGGGTCCACCCCCTTCACAAGCTCAGAGGGCCATTCTTGGTGAGTTTAGGCTGCAGCTACCTGCTCAATCACCCTAGGGGCTGAGACACCACTCCTGGTACAAGCTGCTCACCAGGCATCTCTGAGGAGCCAGAGGCAGAACACAGAGGGAGCAGGCGTGACGCCAGCAGCTATCTGAAACAGAGGCCCCCCTCCGTGCTACGGATTCCCTCACTGGAATAACCCTCACTGCCCTCTCCCCCCTCCATTGCAAGCACCTGGCACCTAGGGCCAGGATTCCAAGGAAGGCTAGCGCAAGATCCAGAAGTGCCCCACTGAAACACCTGCTTCTGTTGCTGTGGCCAAGAAGAATGACACCCCTGAGGAGGAGAGCCCCTTGGTCACGGATGCACTCTCTGCCTCTTGGGCTGGGCTTCCCTCCCAGGGACTCCCTGGCCTGAACTCCAGGTGATATCCCCTTGGGGAGATGACCTTTGTTGCAGCTCAGTCCAAACATCCATACTGACTGTTAGATTGGGGCCCTGAAAAAAAAAAAAAAAAAAAAGCATGCCCAAGATGCGAGGATAAATTACAAAAACTATGTACTTCTAAATTCCCTCATAGCATCTGCCCTGGTGGTTTCTGTACACACACACTCACACACAGACTCCCTCACACACATCTTTGACTCTGTTCTTTTTAAAGATCTGACCAGGACCACAGCTATTATTCTGTATAACCAGGTGAATTAAGTGAAGTAATTAAAAACTTATTTTTTATTTTTTTAATACAAAAATGAAGATTGTCCCATACTGAAGATGATCTGGCATTGCTATTGTGATATTACTCACCTGAGTGGTCATTTTCTCAAGAAAATATTTCATGTTGCTTTAATCTGTTATTACTGTTACTTGAAAACTTTTAAGGCCTACTACCCCATAATTCTATTGAGTCAATCCTTTCAAACCATATTTTAGAATGAGTTTCAGCAAAGATCATACGTATTGACCACTTTACAAGTCATGAATTTATGACTAATTCTGGTCTTACAGGTTTAACATCTCAGTATTCTAAAGGGTAAGAATGCATAAAGATACCCCAATCTCTCTCTTTTTTTTTCATCCTCTCCCCTTGCCCTGGAATTGGAGCAATAAATTGGTAGGGTGGGTCCAGCTACCCACACTTATTGATTAGGTAGTAATGGCAACCCACTCCAGTATTCTTGCCTGGAAAATCCCATGGACAGAGGAATCTGGTAGTCTATAGTCCATGGAATTGCAAAGAGTTGGACACGACTGAGTGACTTCACTTCACTATGAGGCAAAAAGAAGAAAAACTAAGCAAAACATCATGGCAAGTAAAAAAATGTGGCTCTCTGTAAGAAGAATTCACCTCTTTTGTATTTTTTAAAAAATGAACTCAATCTTATACCATTTAAGTATATAAAAGAAAATGGCACGAGAAACCGGGGAAGTGGAAAATGGGAAGATGCTCATCAAAGGGTACAAACTTTCAGCTGTAAGATGAGTTAGTTCCGAGGACCTAATGTACACATGGAGAGTATAGTTAACAGTTCTGCATTGTATACTTGAAAGTGGCTATGAGAGTGGAGCATTAATGTTCTCACCATGAAAACAAAAACAAAATGCTAATTATGTGAGGTAAACGAAGTTCTAATTAACCTTATTGCAGGAAACATTTTGCAATGTATATTTGTATAAAAATGATCACATTGTACATCTTAAACTTACGCTGCTGCTGCTGCTGCTGCTAAGTCGCTTCAGTTATGTCCAACTTTGTGCGACCCCATAGACGGCAACCCATCAGGCTCCTCCATCCCTGGGATTCTCCAGGCAAGAACACTGGAGTGGGTTGCCATTTCCTTCTCAACCTGATGCAAAGAGCTGACTCATTGGAAAAGATCCTGATGCTGGGAGGGATTGGGGGCAGGAGGATAAGTGGACGACAGAGGATGAGATGGTTGGATGGCATCACTGACTCAATGGACGTGGGTTTTGGTGGACTCCAGGAGTTGGTGATGGACAAGGAGGCCTGGCGTGCTGCAGTTCATGGAGTTGCAAGGAGTTGGACATGACTGAGTGACTGAACTGAACTGAATAATAGTATTTCATGCAAGGATGGGCACGATAAAGGACAAAAATGGAACAGACCTAATGGAGGCATAAGAGAGTAAGAAGAGCAGGCAAGAATACACAGAAGTGTACAAAAAAAAAGGTCTTAAACCAAGAAAACCATTATGGTGTGGTCACTCACTTAGAGCCAGACATCCTGGAGTGTGAAGTCAAGTGGGCCTTGGAAAGCATTATTATGAACAAAGCTGGTGGAGGTGAACAAATTCCAGCTGAGCTATTTAAAATCCTAAAAGATAATGTTGTTAAAGTGCTGCAATCACTATGTCAGCAAATTTGGAAAACTCAGCAGTAGCCATGGGACTGGAAAAGTTCAGTTTTCATTCCAATCCCAAAGATGGGCAATGCTAAGAATGTTCAAACTACCATATAATCACGCTAATTCACATGCTAGCAAGATTATGCTCAAAATCCTTCAAGACAGGCTTTAGCATTATGTGAATGGAGAATTTCCAGATGTACAAGCTGGATTTAGAAAGGCAGAGAAACCAGAGATCAAATTGCCAACATTCACTGAATCATGGAGAAAGCAAGGGAGTTCCAGAAAAACATCTACTTCTTGTTCATTAACTATGCTAAAGTTATTGATTGTGTGAATGACAACAAACGGTGCAAAGTTCTTAAAGAGACAGAAATACCAGACTATCTTACCTGTCTCCTGAGAAATCTGTGTGTGCATCAAGAAGCAACAGAAAGAACTGGCCATGGAACAAGGGACTGGTTCAAAATTGGGAAAGGAGTATGACAAGGCTGTATATTGTCACCCTACATATTTAACTTCTATGCAGAGTACATCCTGCGAAACGCTGGGTTGTATGGATCACAAGCTGGAATCAAGATTGCCAGACTCAGAGGTTAAAGCATCTGCCAGGAATGTGGGAGACCCTGATTCGATTCCTGGGTCAGGAAGATCCCCTGGAGAAGGAAATGGCAACCCACTCCAGTACTCTTGCCTGGAGAATCCCATGGAGGGAGGAGCCTGGTAGGCTACAGTCCATGGGGTTGCAAAGAGTCAGACACGACTGAGCAACTTCACACATGACAAACCTAGAGAGCATATTAAAAATCAGAGATCTCATTTTGTTGACCAAGGGCTGTATAGTCAAAGCTATTATTTTTCCAGTAGTCATATACAGATGTGAGTTTTGGACCATAAAGCAGGTTGAGCACAAAATAATTCATGCTTTTGAACTGTGGTGCTGGAGAAGACTCCTGAGAGTCCCTTGCACAGAGATCAAACCAGTCAATCTTAAACCCTGAATAGTCACTAGGAGGATTGTTGCTTAAGCTGAAATTCTAATATTTTTGCCACCTGATAAAAAGAACTGAGTCATTGGAAAAGACCATGATGCTGGGAAGAATTCAAGGCAAAAGGAAAAGGGGATGGCAGAGTATAAGATGGTTAGATATCATCATCAACTCAATGGACATAAATTTGAGCAAACCCTGGGTGGAGGAGGGTTGTGCTACAGTCCATGAGATTGCAAAGAGTGGGACAGGATTTAGTGACTGAAAAATGACAACAGTATGAATAATGGCTAACATTTAGCAAGGATTTGCCCTAGACCAGGTACTATGCTAACAGATTTGTATGCATGCTGACTTTCAATTTTACATAATCCTACATAGCTAGTTATGATTGTATTATTAATATAATCATTCCCATTGTGCAAATTAACAAAGGCCCATGAGCTTCATAATTTCCCAAAGTCACAGCCATTAAATACCTTGATTCTAGCCCTGGTAGGATAAGTTCAGAGCCATGTTCTTAACCACCAGAAGTTACCACTCTTTCATTTCCAACTACAGCAAAGTATCACCATTCAAACTGGGAAATTTACCTAGATAAATGTTACATTTGTATTCAAGAAATCCATCTGCATATTATTGTTACTTATTGTGAAATCAGATTTGGAAGAATTTTGAAGTCTGTTAGACTACCTACAATATTGTTCCCTAGACTGAATATCTTTTGGTTTAAAATAAAAAATGATATTTGCCTATATGCACTATGCATATGGTATTCATCTATGTATACTCTCTTTACATGTACCAATGAGTGAAAATACTATTTATGAAAAGGGTATCTGTTCTACTTGGTTAAAAGTACACAATATACTACCTGCCAAATAAATGTATAATGCATGTTGAAGGGATGGGTGAATGAATGAATGGATAAATGAATGAATGTCTTATGTATAAGGGTCAGCTAATACAATTCATACCTTTATATATGAGACTGTGTTTGTTTTGATATTTCAACTTAATTTTTAATGATTCTTTTAATGGAAAGATGTTCATTTGACTTTAAAGGAAATGACTGTGGACATAGTTAATAATTCCTTTCTTCAACACCCAGAGGATAGATTTCCCACCGGCTAGAATGCAAATTATCAACAGAATAAATGTTGTCCCTAATGTAAGAAAATAATCATGGTGTATACTAATGATAACATGACTGGAAAATAGCTGAAGTTGAAATTTTAGTGTCAAATATTGCTTCTTTCTGTAATGGTTAAAATATTCACAGTTTATATATAATCTATGACTGATTCTGTTTCACTTGAAAGAAATTTATCATACCTAAAGTGAGAATTGTAAGATTACCACCTTCACAACAATCAAAACATCAGGAATGAAAATCCCACCCACTAGCATGATAAATATTTTAATAATATATCCTCATCAGTAATGCTGCTGTAAGTTGTCATTGATAACAGAACTATTTCAAAGTTTAGTTTCAACAATGCTTATGGCCTAGCATTTCAATTAGACAGCTAACAATCCCTGACTTCAATGTGATTAAATACAGATTCAATTCCAGAAAGTACATTGCTATCATTTTACTAGTATGAATATATTTTAGTCAGAGTTTGGCATTATTAGCATAGGTTTTATAGTTGTTTTTTTTTTTTATCCCTCTCATATGTTCTGTAAGAAAAAATCTGAGGATGAACATAAAGAATGGTTTTGGTATTCATTTATAAATCTCTGACAAATGATTGTTTTATTGGTATGATTAATGGTTCTATTAAGGTATAAAATAAATTCATTTACTTTTCTAGGAAAAAATAAATAACTACAAAAACAAGATGGAGAAAGCAAGAGTAAGGGACTATTGAAAGATTTAGAAAACTTGAAATATGAATGATTTACCAGAACATTTAACAACAATCCCTTGAAGGCAACAGTGAACATCAGTGAGCCAATCTGCTTTAGAAATGCTGTTCAGGAAAAACACAAGTTAAAGAATGCTATTTATGTCATCATTTGCTTAAATACTTTTAAATTCTCCTCAGAAAAGCATCTGTCAAGTGCTATGTTCACAGAGTAAGTCAATATCTACTAACATTTATTGACAATAGAACTGTGAAATGGTGAAAATACTTTTTATGTCAAAGCATGACTAGGGCAAAGGCAAAAGCTCCTTATCAAGAATTACATTAGATTCACAAGGCCAGCAGCTGCCTGCAGCATTTTGAATATGCTTTTCTGGTGCTGAAGGTGTGAAAATGAGCCAGAGTATGAAAAGTGCAATTTTTTGTTGGAACTTTGCAATAGCATAGGTTATGAAATATAAGAGCAGACGTGTATGTTCCATGCCTGATGTTGATCCTGTTGAATACTCTCTACACAGGAATGAAGCATTAAAGAGCTGGTCCCCTAAGTCTATTTGAGTTATTTCTCCCATAAGATAACATTGAACTTGAACCTGGCAAAGTAAATCATTCCATATTCAAGTGCCCCTGTGCACTCTGCATAGGGACACAGAGATTGAGTAGCAACTAATGCTCATTTTGAGAATAGAACTGCGTACAGCTGTTCCAGTCAGACATTTTGCAAGAAGAGAAAATAAACTGTAAATAAAGAGATGGGCAGGATTTAACTGTTATGCCCATGAAATTAACATCTGGCTCAGAGCCTAAAAATGATCATTTACAGATTATGGAAACTGACATTTTACATTGCATCAGCTAAAATGTCATAAGCATTTTAAATTATCAAAAGTTAAAAAGCCAGGAAACACACAGAATTGTAGGGAAAAAAAAAAAAAACCCAAACAACAAACTCTATGGAGGAGGGACAAATACTGCTCAAATAATACTCCAGGATTTTCTCCAATGGATCCTTTCAGATGGATTAACAATGACACAAGCAAATTTAACAAATGCAGTCTGTCTAATAAGCCAAGAGTCTCATGTACATATGCATCAACTATCGGTTAAGAGAAGTAAGAAATATGTAATGAATATAAATACCAAAACGTACATCTTCATAGTTGAGTCAGAATAAATAGTCACTATGTTGACTTCCTCATGTTAACATAATTTTAAGAATCTCTATCTTTGGCATTCAGAGAGAATGAATCATTTCACTCTATCAAGAGAATATTGAATAGCCTTATTCACTTAAAGATTTATGTGTAAGGTAGAGAAGGAAACACCAGATGACTGCAACTATCAACACTGATCTTTAAACTTTTAGATAATATAGAACTTCCTGAATTAAGTATATATTAAATATTTACCTTCAAATCTCACTAACTACAGTAGTGTTTACTTGGCAATCTCAACAATTTAGACTAAAAGTTGAGATCAGGGAAGAACCTCTAAATAGCTGAACTGATATTTTAAAATTTGTTTCATTTTAATTGCTTCTTATAAAAGAATGATGCCAATGTTACCAAATTAACAGTGCATTACAAAGATAGTTCTATTCTTAAAAGAAGGTTTCCTAACAGCAGACTAAGAAGGAAAAAAAATAACAGATTACACTCTAAAAACTCAGAATATAAACACAGAAAATCAAATAAGTAACTAAATAAAAAAGTTAATTTAAAAAATCCCATGATGGTACACTATTGTTCTGGCCACCTACCTCAATAGCTCTTAAGAATGTTTTAATATAAAGAAGGTATATGAAATGCTCAGATTGGAGATTAACTATAGATGAATTCACTTATTTATTTAATAATCTTTTCTTAAGGGACTACCATGTGACAGACACGGCAGAAAGAGCCAGAACAATACAATGACTAATCCCAAATAGACCTAACGCATATCCTGGAGAAATAAACCATTCATAAATTATCATGTTAAGGTTTGACAGAAAACAACAAAATTCTGTAAAGCAATTATCCTTCAATTAAAAATAAATTCATTAAAATGAATAAATAAATTATAATGGATTTCCACCATATCTAGGAAAACAGAAGTCCAACTCCTCTGTTGGTGGTATAGAAAATAGAATTTCAGGATGGGAAAATGCTCCTGTTCAGTAATTCAGTCTCTCACATTTTATCCCCTTGTGTTTCTCACATTCCCATTACTGCTGGTACTAATCTGCCACCTTCCCCACCCCCACAAGTAAAATGCTTCCAGAATATAGCTCTGACTCCAGTAGCTCAAGTAGCTCTGATTTGGTCTCTTGGTATAGCTGAGGCAAATTTTTTTTAAAATCTTTTCTAAATATTAATGGAGGACTACTTGGAAAAAAGTATGTGAAGAACACACACAAATATTTAGTCCACAAGGCACTACTATGGCAAAATTTTTGCTGGAGTGAGAAGCTATAAATCAGAGATTACCATGATTCTCTCCTCAAGTTTGATCATTTTGCCCCTGGCAAAACCCATTAACAATTCCTGGGATATAGAAATAGAATCTGGAAAATAAAATGAAGTCTAATCATTTTTTTTTCTCATTTTCTTTTGTTCTTAGCCTAGTTTCACTTGCTTATGGGGTGCCTGCTGTGTGTAGGGGCCTTGTACCTGGCATGTCAGACCAAAGTTCCCAGTGTGAAAAGGCTGCACTGACACCTCAGCTGGGTGTGCTCATGAGGAGCAGCACTGTGCTCCCACGGTGATTCAAGATGGCAGAGAATTTTCTTTTGTTCTTAGCCTAGTTTCACTTGCTTATGGGGTGCCTGCTGTGTGTAGGGGCCTTGTACCTGGCATGTCAGACCAAAGTTCCCAGTGTGAAAAGGCTGCACTGACACCTCAGCTGGGTGTGCTCATGAGGAGCAGCACTGTGCTCCCACGGTGATTCAAGATGGCAGAGGATGCGGACCATGCACAGAGATGTTGCACTGGGCACTGCAATTTGGAACTGAGTGTAGCTGCACTAGACCCAGGAAAACACTCTGCACTCACTGCCCCAACAAAAACCCAAATAAAGCAGCCCTGCTCAGGCCTATTGGGAAGAGCTTGTTTTCTAGAGCTGCGCTGGCAGATCTCCATCCTCTGATAAAGATTTCCTTTGCTTCTAAAGCAAATTCACTCTCATTATATTGGCTCAAATGACACTGGACATTGTGAAAGACATTTTATATTTCACGGTGGAACAAAAATATTTAAAGATAAAAAAATTTTTTTCTCTTTTGGCCTCCTCTACTGTGCACTGTGTATCTGCATTATGCATAAACCAAACCTCTCCTCTGGTAGAAATACCTGTTCAGTCATAAATGGCAGCATTCTCCAAGCATCAAGACAGCCTTCTGAAAGACAATATTCCTTCTCCATCTTATAAGGAGACATGATGACCCACCAGTTTGCATTTGCAGTTATGGAATGTGCAAACTGTCATTTAATGTAGAGCCCTGTTTCAAAAAACATAGATAACTGTGCTTTGACTTCTAATGGGTAGAATAGTTCTGGGAGCTTTCTAAGAGGCTGTTCTTAATTATTCCTCAATTTGGCGCAAATAAAATTTTCCATTTCTTTCATGGACAGACATTAACTTTTCATTGACAGCAGGAGGATATTTTATGGTGCCTGACTTGAAATTATCGATAACAATTTGTTAAAGAGCTCACAAAGCTCTGGAAAATGTTTATGTTACTATAAAGACTAATAAAATATTAACATAATATAGGATATTTCACATGCTACAATATTAATGAAATATGATAATGAAGATGTACATAGGGTGAGGTTCAGAAGGGAGATTTTGTCACTCATGGAACTGGGTTGTGTCACCCTCTCAGCATTTGGATATGTTAGCAATGTGGAAGTTCATCAAATCTCTGTTCAAGAGTTTTTATAGAGCTGAATTTCTAGCCCCACCCTCTTCCAATTCTGTAACCTCCTGGTTTTTCAAGTGACCAACCTCATCTTGATGCTACTTAAGGACTCCAGTCTCAGTCACCTCATTAGCATAAATTCCTGTGTGCTCAAAAGGGATTTGTCATAAATTTAAAAAGATGCTATTATCACTCAAGAAATTTCAAAGACTTGGGGAGCTCTGTGCCAGGAACCAGGGAAAGACATCAAATACATTTCTTATACCACAAATTGTTTTATTATGACATATAAAAATTAAGCCCAAAAGCTTACAGTTTAAACACAACAGCTAAAACTATAAAATATTTAGAAGAAAACATTGCAGAAGATATTTGTGACATGGGGTTAGATCAAGATATGTTAGCACCATTTATAATAGTAATAATAATAAATTGGACTTCATAAAAGTTACAAACACATGTACTTCAACAAATACCAGGAAAAGAGAGAGAGAAGATAAGACTCATATTTTTATATCATATGTCATATAAGGGGCTTTTATCCAGAATATACATAAAAGTCTTATACCTTAGTAGTTAGAAGACAAACAATTCAAATTAAAAATTCTCTTTTAAAAAAGAATTCACCAAAGAAGAACTTTTACCAAAGAGTGAGGAAGTGAAGAGTTTTCACCAAAGAAGAATAAAAACATTTAAAAATACTAGTCATTAGGGAGATATAAATTAAACCTACAATGAGAATCTTCTCTACCCATTGGAATTAATATAATCAGCAAGGCAAGTGCTGTTGAGGATGTGGAGAAACTGGAACACATATACTGCTGGCAGAAATTTAAACTATTACAGTTATTTTGTAATATATTTTATCTGTTTCATAAAAAAGCTAAAAATAAATTTACCATATGACAAGCAATCCTATTCCTAGGAATCTACCTGACAAAAATGTATATTGACACAAAGATATGCACATGACTATTCATTGCAACATTATTCATAATAACCCTGAACTTAAAACAATTAAACTGTCCATCATTTGGTGTATGGATAAGCAAAATGCAGTGTAACATACATGGGATACTATTTAGAAATTAAAAAGGAGTGAACTACTGATGTTCTGTGCTGTGCTTAGTCACTCAGTCCTGTTGAGTCTTTGTGACCCTATGGAGTATAGCCTGCCAGGCTCCTCTGTCCATGGAATTCTCCAGGCAAGAATCCTAGAGTGGGTTGGTTTGTCCTTCTCCAGGGGATCTTCCCAACCCAGCAACTGAACCCAGGTCTCCCTCACTTCAGGCGGATTCTTTACCATCTGAGCCACCAGGGAAGCCAGAACTACTGATACATGTTGCATTTTAAATGAAACATAAAATACTGCACCAATGAAAGAAGCCAGAAGAAAAAGAAGAGATATTTTATGATTCCATTTATACAGAATATCCAGAAAAGGCAAATCTATACACAGAAAATAAATTAGTGGTTTCTTTTATCAGGATTCAAAATATCAGGAAAGATATTCTTGGGGTATCCTAAAACTAGATTGTGATGTTTGTACACTGTGTTACTAAAATCATTGTGGTATAAGTGTTCAGTTCAGTTCAGTCACTCAGTTGTGTCTGACTCTTTGTGACCCCATGAATCACAACACGCCAGGCCTCCCTGTCCATCACCAACTCCCAGAGTTCACTCAGACTCGTGTCCATAGAGTCAGTGACGCCATCCAGCCATCTCATCCTCTGTCGTCCCCTTCTCCTCCTGCCCCCAATTCTTCCCAGCATCAGTCTTTTCCAATGAGTCAACTCTTCGCATGAGGTGGCCAAAATACTGGAGTTTCAGCTTTAGCATCATTCCTTTCAAAGAAATCCCAGGGTTGATCTCCTTCAGAATGGATTGGTTGGATCTTCTTACAGTCCAAGGGACTCTCAAGAGTCTTCTCCAAACCACAGTTCAAAAGCATCAGTTCTTCGGTGCTCAGCCTTCTTCACAGTCCAACTCTCACATCCATACATGACCACAGGAAAAACCATAGCCTTGACTAGACGGACCTTGTATAACAAAGCTCAAAAAGCTATTTAAAGATACACATTACTGATCTTCCGTAATTAATTTTGTGTCAGAGTTTGAAGCCTCATATTAATTCAGTTACTGTCTGGATTGGTTCTCTTTTAGCTCTGAATGATTTCAGAAACTTGTTTTGCTTCTTAGCTCCTGTTCAGTCTCCTCCTCATGGAAAGACCCACTACACAAGTTCTTAGGCAGAAGCAATCAGCTAATAATAAGCAAAATAATTATCATGAGAGCAAGAGGTGTCTTTGTATGTTTTCTCAAAGGTTTACTTAGAGGGTTCTTTGGTTGGGCTTACATTCTGAAACACATATCTTTTCTTCATTTGATGGACACCATGAATGATTTTGGATACCATGAATGATTTCACTTTCAGAGATCCAAATGGCAACATATGAGAATTGTCTTTCCCCTAGTTTAGTACAAATAAAATATGAAAATAAGAGTTTTATTTGTAGCAGAAAAGTCACCCTTGCTGTATGAAAATGTCTGTACATAAATGAACAGTTAACAATCAAATAAACAGGGAAAATGCTGTGGGTTTTCGGAAGAGGGAGATGGGCAAGACAATGGACAGTAAAATAAGTGGGAGTTGCCCAGTGTCTGACTGATGAATAAGAGCATTCTGAGCTATGAAAAATTTTTTTAATTAAATAAAATTTGGAGACCAGGATCAAGGAGCTGTCTTGCTCTGAGACCACAGCAGAGCTCAACAACCAAAGAAACTTCTCTTTGTTCCTGGCAAGAACTCAGTCAGGGAAAAGTCAGACTCTGTTCATAATAACCCTCCCAACTTTCTCTTCCTCTCTATAAGAGCTCTCCTTCCTTTGCCATGCATGTGAGTCACCATTGTTGCAGACTCCAACTGTAATTCTCTGCTGGTCCCAAATAAACCCAGCATTGCTGAAGAAATATCCGGCAGTCTGTTTGCATCAGGTCAACAAAGAAGATGGCATGCATAAAAAGTTAGTGGAGTTGCTGCTTCTTTAAAAAAAAGTTCAATAAATATTTGTCATAATAAACTGTATTTAGTAAATAGGCATTTACAGTAGCTCTGATAAGAGCCATCATTGAAAGACAAATAGAAGATACAGTTTGAGAGGTTGAAGTCGGACTGTTAAGGGTCTTGTATATCTTATAAGAAACATGGAATTTATTCTTTAGTCAATGTTAAGCCACTGTTTTCTTTATTGCATTCAGAACACATTATTTAAGAATGCAAAAGGACCTATAATATATTTGAGATTTTTCCATAGTATTTTATGATTTTTTAATGAAAAATACTTTTTACAATCTTCAATTTTTATACCCAATGGGAAAAAAGTGAGAATCATTATTACTTGGCATTCAAAACATGACATTAAACAGGATTTGTGTACACAAACACATATATACACAAATATGGAAATACAGATAAATCTATGAAAACATAGAAATAAAAGTAAAGTAATATGTAAGAGAGTTAAAGAATAAATTATGAATATCATTACACAAATTGATTTGCAAAATATAAAGTCTATATGTTTCTGAACAAGGTTCTAATTAACATTTAGCAATTACATTCTTTAATCTATTACATATATGTCCTCCAGTCCAATATATTGCTTGAGCCCAGGAAGAAGGGCCTCAAAATAGATACAGAGCCAGTCCCACCCCTGAAGTAATTTTCTAGTTTCATGCAAGCCATTTTAATACTCAATCACTTCTTAGAGTGGCCACAGACTATTGCCTGCTTTGTGAACTTTCAGCAATTTACACTAGTTCAAATTAAATGATGGCAGCAGGAGCATTCATATGATTTGGATTACAGTAAATCCCTTACATATGAACAAGTTCCATTCTGAGGGCATGTTCATAAGTCCTATTTGTTTGTAACTCCAACAAAATTAGTCAAGGTACACAATTAACACAGTCATTTGTACGGTATTGTACTGTAACAGGATTATAATACATTCCACATAAGTCATACATAAAAAAACACAAAAATAAAACATTTTAAATCTTACAGTACAGTACCTTGTAAACTATAGCAATACAGTACAACAGCTGGCACACAGAGGCTAGCACTGAGGGAACAGGCAAGCAGAGTTACTGACTGGAGAGGCATGGCTGATGGTAGGGCAGAAGGATCATCAGCAATAGGAGACTGAGGGCAAGCTGAGACTTCACTCACACCTGACATAGATGGCACAGCTTCTGATTCCTTGTTGGAACCAGATGCAAGCTCACATCTTTGAGAGTTCACAACTTAAATCTTCCTACTTAAGCACTTACTGCATTGTTTTCAACAAGATGAACTTACTTTAAGTCTCCATCNGGAGGGCAAGCTGAGACTTCACTCACACCTGACATAGATGGCACAGCTTCTGATTCCTTGTTGGAACCAGATGCAAGCTCACATCTTTGAGAGTTCACAACTTAAATCTTCCTACTTAAGCACTTACTGCATTGTTTTCAACAAGATGAACTTACTTTAAGTCTCCATCAGTAAGAGATCTTCCCTTCCCTTCTGTGGGTCTCTTTAGAAAGGATAATCTAGTTGAAGTTGAACATTGGTATATCACAAATGCCTAAACAGAATTCTTTCTACTGATCAAAGAATATCCATCTTCTCTGGTTAGGCCTTATTTTTCTACCAAAGTTATAGGTTGGCCAGTCAATAATCTTAAAACAGTCACAATGCTAGTCAAAATGTAATGAGACTAGAGAAGATGAACAATTAATTATTCATCGATTTAGTCAAGTTATTAGAGAAGGTTCAGAGTATACATCTCCCTAACAAAGTGTTCCTTGAGGAAACAGTCAATGCCTTTTTGCTGTTTGTTTTTCCCAACTTAGTATGCCCAGCACCAAGGACATAACTGGCATATGGAAAACCCTCTCTTGAAAGAATGAACGATGGGCCATTATAACATTTATATATAAAATCGTACCATATATCCTATACAAAAGGAGTCACTTTATACAAAATTTCAATGGACTATTTTGGTATTAAACAGACATTTAAATATGATTTTGTGTACAATATGGATATAGAAAACAGGCAAAAAGGGTCCTATTTCTCTTGGCATTCTTTAGTTAGTGTTTTTTTTTAAAAAAAAGAGTCAATTTTTTGTTTGTTTGTTTTAAACAGATAAGTGGTAATTGATTTCATGAAAGATCACCCGCTGATTGTTTAGCTGAGGGCAAAGTTTTACAACTGATTTACTGATGCACTTGAGTTAATGTCTTAAAATCAGAAACAAAATAGGAATTTTTTCCATGGAAATGAAGTGCTGCAAGACAACAGGTAGTCCTTCTGATGTGGTTTACAGAGAGGCTTTAATGACTTCCTTCAAAAGAGATTTCTGAGTTTATAGTCATATAAGTTCTCTGATGTACCTGGACTGTGAATACAGTGTTATGGGTACTTCATTTCAGTTCAGTTCAGTCGCTCAGTCGTGTCTGACTCTTTGCAACCCCATGAATCNTTTTTTTTTTTTTCTCTCTGGGTTGTATTATGGCCTTCATTCTAAAATACTCGTCCTGAGCTCAGCTTGGTGCTCTGTGATGACCCAGGGGGGTGGGACGAGAAGGAAGCTTGCTGAAGAGGGAAGGAATATGCGTATGCATATAGCTGATTCGCGTTGTTGTTCAGTAGACGCTAACACAACATCGTAAGGTAATTATGTGTGCATCCCCAGTCTCTCGGTCATGTCCAACTCTCTGTGACCCTACGGTCTATAGACCGCCAGGCTTCTCTGTCCATGGTATTTTCCAGGCAAGAATACCGGAGTAGGTTGCCATTTCCTCTTCCAGGGGATCTTCCCGACCCAGAAATCGAACCGTCTCTCCAATTATGTGTGTCTGTGTGTGCATGTGTGTTAGTTGCTCAGTCGTGTCCAACTCTTTGCAATCCCATAGACTGCAGCCTGTGAGGCTCCTCTGTACATAGAATTCTCCGGGCAATAACACTGGAGTGGGTTGCCATTCCCATCTGCAGGGGATCTCCCCAACCCAGGGATTGAACCTGGGTGTCCTGCATTGCAGGCAGATTCTTCACTGTCTCAGCCACTAGGGAAGCTCATCACCTATTATCCTGCAATACAAGTGTTTTTGTTTTTGTTTTTAATTAAAACACCTTTCCATCACTAATTGCCCCAGGTAACATCCCCAAAGCACTCAGGGGTTAAGGAAAATTCTTAATGACATTTAAATGATAGGACTTTGCCATCAGAAGACTAGAAGAGATACAGGAAGCTTGTAGAGTTGCTTTCTTAACTTGAAGCAGGATTATACGTTTTAGTTGGGTCTCATAAAGAAGATGCTTAGACAGGGTAAATCACCAAGATGTACATATATTTTATGCAGAGGTTAAAAACACAACATTAAAAAAAAAAAAAAA
>SJYX01013024.1:419241-600043 GCA_006410675.1 Oreotragus oreotragus | reverse complement strand
TTGGAAGGAATGATGCTAACGCTGAAACTCCAGTACTTTGACCACCTCATGCGAAGAGTTGACTCATTGGAAAAGACTGATGCTGGGAAGGATTGGGGGCAGGAGGAGAAGGGGACGACAGAGGAGGAGATGGCTGGATGGCATCACTGACTCGATGGACGTGAGTTTGGGTGAACTCCGGGAGTTGGTGATGGACAGGGAGGCCTGGCGTGCTGCGATTCATGGGGTCGCAAAGAGTCGGACACGACTGAGTGACTGAACTGAACTGAACTGAATAAGACTGGTGTCCTTATGAAAAGGAAAAAACTGGTCAGAGACAAATACTCATAGAGGGTAGACATATAAGACGACAACCATCTAAAAGGCAAAGAGAGAAACCTAGAACTAATCCTTCTTTCACAGCCCATGGGAGAAACTGACCCTGTGAACACCATGGTTTCAGATTTGAGACAATAAAATGTCTTTTATTTAAGCCACTCAGTTTGGAAGGAATGGTACTTTGTTATGGAAACAAGCCAATACATGAAGGAAGGAATTATGGGGAAGTGTGGATGTGGCCTCCTTGGTAATGAGAACATCACTAAAGAAACTTCATAGTATACGTCACTCCATCCAGCTTTGGCATTAGCTCATCGAGAGTTTGGAGTTGCCAAGTAAATGAAAGAGTGGCTGCCCTGGAAGCAGACTCCAGTGTAAGCGGCCCTGGAAGTCAGCTTCCACCAGGAAGGTGCTGAACATTATGGGCACTAGACCACAAATACGAGATACAAAAAGAAGGGTACCGGTAGGGGTGGCCAGCATGAGAATGCATCTTGCCCCCTTCCCTGTGCTTCCCCCCATCCCTCACTCTATCTGGAGTCACTTTCCAAATAAGCTAGCATGAACTTAGCTACTCTTAGTTGAGCTGTGTTATACATATAAAAACAGCACCACATTTCAAAGTTTGAAAAAAGAACATAAAGTACCTTCTCATATTTGTTTCCTAGTACCACTGTAACAAATTCCCACAGATTTGGTGGATTAAAACAACATAAACTTCCTCTCTCACAGCTCTAGAGCCAGAAATCCAAAATCTAGGTATTCACAGAACCATGCTCCCTTAGAAGGCTCAAGCATTTCTTGGCTTGTGGCTCCACTCCTGATCTCTGTTTCTGGAGTCCACAGCTTTCTCCTCTGTGGCTGTGTTTTCTCCTCCTCTGTAGAAGGACATTTGTCATTAGATTAAGGGCTCACCCAGACATTTTAAATGATGCTATTTCAAGATCCTTGATTTAATTACATCTACAAAGATCCTTTTTCCAGGTAAGGTCACATCCACGGGTCCCGAGGATTAGGATGTGAACCTAACTTTTGGGCAACCACCTTACAACCCACTACACGCCTTCATTTTTACATTAGTAACATGGTGCATTAATTTGCTAGGGCTGCCACAAGAAAATATCACAGACTAGGTGGCTTAAACAACAGAGATTTATTGTCTCATTGTTCTGGAGGCTAGAGGTCAAGGATCAAAGTGCCAGCAGAGAGTTTATTTCCTCTGAGGCTTCTCGCTTTGGTTCATAGACAGCTGCCCTCTTGCCAACTCTACACATGATCTTTTCTCTGTGCACATACAACTCCTGACATCTCTGTTGGGTGTGCAAATCCCTTCTTTTCATAAGGACAAAAGTCAGGTGTCCTTGACCACCCACCTTGATCATTAGGCCCACTTTGATGACCTCATTTTACATTGATTACCTCTGTAAAGACCCTATCTCCAAATACAGTCAATTCTGAGCTTAGGGTTTCAACATGAATTTGGGGGAACACAATTCAGCCCATAATATATGGTGAAATAATATTTTGGTTGCTTTGGGTTACATAAAATATAGTCCAAAAATTTAATTTAAAAGGAAGTGTGGGAAAAAAATAAAATAAAATAAAAATAAATAATTCCCGTGGGTTAGGAAAAAAATAAATAAATAAAAGGAAGTGTGGGGAACAACTTGGACAAGCTTCGACTCCTCACAGATTTGCCCAGGGTCTGCCCTTGTCTCCCCACGCCATACTCTCCTCCATCAACCGTGGCCAGAACAAGGGCTGTTAATAAAGTTCTAGACTCTTGATTCTCTCAGTAGTGTGAGGAGCACATGGTGAAAGGAGCCCAGGAAGAAGGTCCTAGTGGTAGTGTTACTGAGGGACTCTCAAGAACAGAAAAAAGAGATCTATTAAATCTGTTTGACTACCTGTACCATACATGGACCCCTACACACACGTGCGCACACATACACACCATCTCTGCAAGTCTTGAGCAGAATCTGCCACACCTCTAAATGTCTTGTTTCTTTANTTAAATCTGTTTGACTACCTGTACCATACATGGACCCCTACACACACGTGCGCACACATACACACCATCTCTGCAAGTCTTGAGCAGAATCTGCCACACCTCTAAATGTCTTGTTTCTTTAAAGAAATCAGGGAAAGGACCTGGTCCGAATGAACTTGAGAGGACAGAGCAGCCACAGGGGTGGGATGTGGGTGAACCCGAGGTCAGCAGGAGGAGGAAAGTGGACCCGTAGATGGCCATCAAAGTGCTGGGAGTCTGCAAAATCTTTGGGAGGGCGTCCGACTTCCCACAGGATGTGTGATGAGGGCTTGAGCTAATTTTATTTCTATCTCAAAGGACGTGGTGACGTCAACTGACATCTGGGTTACACTTGTTATCAAGGAGTTGAAATGAAGACACAGGAGTCATGCTTATCAAATTTGTAGAGGACAGGAAGCTGAAAGGAACAGCAAATACATAATTAGAACCCACAAGTCTCAACAAGCTAGAATACCATCCTGAATTTAATAAGAGGAAACTTAATAAGAATGAAGGGAAAGTCCTACACTTGAGATGACAGATAGATAGAAGATAAAAACCCATTGGTACAAAGCACTTGGAAAAGAGTCAGGGGTTTGACTTAGATGAGGGCACCCCAAACGCAGGTAGAAAAGAAGAAACTAAAATAAAAAAAAAAGAAAAGAAGAAACTTCAAGTAGAAAAGAAGTACACAAAGGAGGGGGCAGGCTATCAGTTTCTTTCTGGTTGGACCCCTGGAATGTCAATTTCAGGTCTGCCTGCTGTACATTAAGAAGGAAGCAAACTGAAGAATGCCCCAAAAATGAAAGCCAGAGTGATCAGAGAACCCCAAACCACAGAAGGCAGGAACGGAGCTGTGTAGCTGGAGAAACTACTGAGCCCAGGCGCAGCAATCCTGAAGACTGCATGCCCGAGAACCCAGGCTCCACAGCAGGAGAGGCCACGCAGTGAGAAGCCCGCGCCCCACACCTAGGGTGGCCGCCACTCTCTGCACCTGGGGAGAGCCCACAGGCAGCAGTGAAGACCCAGCACCGCCAAAACCAAACAAGTGAAAATCTTATTCATTTTTTAAAATAAAAAGGCCTAGAAGTAAACCGGTGTTAAAGCCTCAGGATTTTTCTAATCTTTTCTGCCACCATCTTCAGAGTTCTGGTTTCATCCTCCCACTGTTGCCTCAAGGTCCCAAGATGGCTGCTGAAGCTCTAACGACACAAGCCAGCATTCAAAAAATGGAGGGGTTCGATAATAAGGGGGCGACCAATGTAGCACAGAGGATCTTTTCCTTAATGGTGCTGTCCTTTTTCAGAAAGGGAAACAATTTCTCATATATGTATCTCATTGGCCATACTGGGTTATACAGTCAATTCTGTCCACAAGGAAAATTGGAAAAGGAATACCTAGCTTTTCCAGCCTATATAATGGGAGGCTGGCAAGGGGGAAGGGTTTAGTAGCCCTCAGTAGTATCTGCCACAATAAACCTCAAGTGTAAATCAACTACCTGTAGATTGTCTTAGTGTTTTTAATGCAAATATGTCTAAATAAACACATATACCCACATAGAAAATGAAAGTGAAAGGTGAAAGTGTTAGCTGCTCAGTCATGACCAACTCTTTGTGATCCCATGGACTGTAGCCTCCGTCTATAGAATTCTCCAGACAAGAATACTGGAGTGGGTAGCCATTCCCTTCTCCCGGGGGCCTTCCTAACCCAGGGATCAAACCTGGGTCTGCTGCATTTCAGGCAGATTCTTTACCATCTAAATCACCAAGGAAACCCCTATACTCACATAGGTGTACTGCAAACAGTTTTATTTCCAGTTTATTACTTAATGTTTTGAGAACCTTTCTATAATACTTTGAAATTCTCTGAAAATGTAATTTTCAGCAGTTGTATAATATCTTATGCTAGTCCACATTCAACCATTTCTCTACTCTTGGACATGGGGGTTATTTCCTTCTTTAATATTAATAGAAAATTGTAGCCGTCATCTCCAGAAGCAGAAGGGTGAGGCTTGGAAAGCAATGATGTACCCATTTCTTGAAATATTCCATCACAGGGATGAAAGAGATAAGATACAGCATAGGGGTGGTGGTCGCTAGCCTTTTTGACATTTCAGACCCTTTCTCAACTCCTCGAGATGCACATAATAGAGTATAAAAGAGAAGCAGATGTGGTCAAGAACTGCTGTGCCCATCTCTGTTCCATCTTCCCATTCTGCTGCCTGCAACCGCAAGCTGTGCAACATTCCTACTCTGGATATCCCCAAGTTCTGTACCCCACACAACCCCCCACCCAAGGCCATACCATCTCTCTCACTATCTCCTGTCAAGGAGAATAGCCTGAATCACTCTTTACAGGCTTTAAAATTACTGGAAGACAGCAACACCTCTGGCTGTCATCAATGGGGCCAAATATGATCATTGGTGTGAGCGACCTAAGCCTGGACCAGTGGGGCAAGGATGGAGAGAGCCTAAGTCCCCAAGAGCTGATGACAGCCTTCCAGTGATGCTCCTCTGCTGCCTCTCGCTGCTTTGAAGCCTATCTGTGGCTTCCCGGCCTGCCACAGGGACAGGCAGGGGCGGGTATCTTCATGGTGACTGCTCAGCAAACACCACCAGGTCATGTACGTGATCTGGGTAATGCAAGGAGTGAGAAGTGTCAGTTCCCAAGGGTTGTGTGCAAGGGGTCACAGACACGAGAGTGGTGTTGGGGGACAGGACAGACACCTGCCTTATCAGCGAAGGGTTTGATGTCAGCCTTTGCTATATATAGTTATGCTTCAAGGGATGTGATTTGACCTAAGACTAAATGAGTCTAAATTTACTTCCTGGGGAATCATGGAAGTATTCATACTCTTCAGCAGGGTCAATATGCCAAGCCTATGATTCAAAACCAAGTTTTTCAAGATGCAACCAACTTGCAAGAAGACCACTCAATCACACACACACACACACACACACACACACACACACAAATAGCCTTTAGCAACATCACCAGTTTATTCTCAATTACATAGACCTTATTAGCTCATCCCTTCAGTATCTTGCTCTTTTAAGTGGGTTTGCTGCTGCTGCTGCTAAGTCACTTCAGTCATGTCCGACTCTGTGTGACCCCATAGACAGCAGCCCACCAGGCTCCCCCGTCCCTGGGATTCTCCAGGCAAGAACACTGGAGTGGGTTGCCATTTCCTTCTCCAATACATGAAAGTGAAATGTGAAAGTGAAGTCGCTCAGTCGTATCCGACTCTTAGCGACCCCATGGACTGCAGCCTACCAGGCTCCTCCATCCATGGGATTTTCCAGGCAAGAGTATTGGAGTGGGGTGCCATTGCCTTCTCCGTTAAGTGGGTTTAGGGAACACATATTGAATGGTCAAATAATTTCTGTAAATCTTACTGATATAATATTGCTAACACGAAGCACAAAACAGCCCAGTAAGAAAAGCTGCAAGAATTTGCATTGTCTCATTTTTTTTTTTTAATGGAGTTCTACTTACTTGCTGGCTGTAAGGAATTGGAAAGGTCACAAAATTTGCAAGGGTCAGCAGCTCTAAAGTTCATTTTCTTGCCTATGAGGGCACTGTGTCCACCAGGAACACACTCACTTGTCCACCACCAGCTCACTAGGGGCAGAATAAAGGCTGGAGCCAGGGACCTGAGCAGAGGAGTCTTTTTTATCTCAGCTCTGCCGAGGACTGCCCCCAAAGCATGTCTCTTAATTACTCTAGAACTTAATTTCTTCATGTATAAGTTCTTATTTGGGTCCATGAATCAGGCCACCAGAAGGAATCTTGAAAAGTCCTTTCTAGTAATAGCTGCTCCTTCCCACCCCCAGTTAATATCAAAGGAATCCTCTTTAGTTCATTAAATTAATAAAATAACCTTCTTAATATTATTTTACCTTTGGATTAGGAACAAGTCTCATTCTGTTCATCACAAGCCTCTTAAAATTTTATTTATTTTAAGCCCTCAAACAGAACAAAGTGTACCCAAACTTGGTAAAGGAAAAGTTTGAGAAAATGTTAAATATCCCACTTACATTCTTGATTGCAACCCTCATAAGATGCAGGACATTGTATGAGGCAACCTGCTGATTTATAGAACTGGGAAGACTATTTCCCTAGTCTCCAAGGCTCCAAGAACTTACAACATAGAGGAGAAACAATAACTACAACAGATATTAAGAGAGAAAGGAAAAGGATGCATAGGTTACACACAAAATCCAAGCAGCTACAGTAGACACATCTGGACATCCTTCCAGTACACAGTGACCCAGCGTTTTCTGAGAAGGGCCTCCTCGCCCAGAAACCTCATCCACAGCCACATTCACACATCATCACTCAGCCACTGTCTCAGCCATGGGTGATTGGACCAGCTGTCCATGGCTGGCGGACACCTGACCAAGCTGAGTCAAATTCTCTGTCCTGGGAAGTTGAAATCGTGATTCGGAGCAGCTGTAAACTCAGACAGTTTAGGGTAGCTATACCTCAGAAGAGGAAGGAGGACAAAAGAGAGCAGAGAGGAGCAGCCGAGCCCCTGTGTGCTCCCAGCCGCAGAGATTGAGAAGACAGCTGGCTGCCTTGGTCGCTAATAGCTTTGCCCTTTCTGGTACCCGGCCCCCATAGGGCCCCCTTGACATGCCTATCTTCCTGAAACATGCTTATTTCCTATCAGACTTTCCCCTTTCTCCTTGAGCTGGCTACTGTTGCTTACATTCAAAGCCACCTTGACTAGACCTTGATCACTAACATACCCCTCCTCATATAAAAGAGACACAGATAATCCATAACAGTCAAAAGTCCAAAAGCCATTTCGGCCCTGCAGGACATTATGGAATGAGTATGTTTAAACTGCTGAAATTCATAACACCTTGAATCAAAATACAAGCCCACAGCAATGCAAACCTGCTTGTCAGAGCCCAGCAAAGCCTGCCCATTTCCTTTGTCCCACTCTGGGCTCTGCTCTCCTCTGCTTTCTGGCCCTCACAGGACGAGGAAGCATCACCCCTTTCCCGCCCCTGCTACCCATCTGACCCACAGACCCACAGCTGCCACCATTATGACCAGCCGAGGACCTCACGTGTTGGGAGGTACCTCGAAAGGCCCTTTCTGAAAGTACCAAGTGGAACAGATGGCTGCCTGAAAAAATGGTGGAGGAGGCAAGGAAAACCACTGGATTCTTTTTAGAAAAATTTACCATCACACCAAATTTATAAAACAAATAATGCCTAAAAGACATGCAAAAGAAGACCCTTGTGGCTGACTTCCTGGCCAGTGAGGGTTTCCAGTGTGGTTCAGAAACTTTGATGGAAGAGGCAAGTACAAAGGAACCTGAAGAAGGATCCATAGGAACAAAAAACATCGCAGGAAGGAAGACTATTTCAGAGAGCCTGAGTGTTCATTTGGCCCGGGAGAACGGGTGCCACACCAGGTCGGGGAGGCAGGAGCACTGGCCTTGTGGTTACCAAGCCTGGTAGGCCCCCTATCCCAAGAAAGAGAGTCCACCAGTTGCATTAAGAGAGATTTCTTTGTTTAACCCAAGCTTTCCTCATGGCAAAATAGTCCTTTCCTCTTCCTCTTGGCAGCTCCCTGACGAGTAGTATTAGGTTATAAACACTCACGTACACACTCTTTTTCACACACACACAGCATCGCATATTCTACCACATGTTCCCAGAGTTCCCCTCATCACTACTCAACATGTACGTCTGAAGTAGTTTATAGACCTATTAAATAGAACAGAGACCAAGGACCACGTCTGGGACCTTAGAGACATGTCCATGAGGAACAGCTTCCGGTTTCCATGGACTTGGTCTTGGAGATGACTTCATTCAACCACAAAACGAGGTGACCTGAACGGACCTCAGGGAGCCCCCTTCCAATACAGCTCCTTCAATTTCCAGATGATACAAAGGCTGGGTGTGGTTATCACAAAAATGGCCTTAGTCCAAAGACCCCCTAGGCTTGGCCAGGCTATTCTTTGCTTCCCAGTGTTCTAGGACAGGCCAACCTGGCCCCACTCCCAGGCCTCGCATGTGAGTGTTTGCCAACAGGCCTCATAAATGTCCAGCAGAGAGGCTGCCAAGCTCAGGCCCCACCCTGGCTCGTTACCTGCCTGCAGGGTTCTCCCATGACTTTCTGGCTGGCCCTGCTGCCACCTTTCTTTGTGGGCCAACTGTACCAGCTTGGCTGCTGGTGTGTTCAGTCACAGTTCCTGCCTTCGGTTGATAAGCACGGTCAAGTTCCAGATCCCACTGCTGCCACACAGGCATCCCTGCCCCGACTCTGTGAAGCCTGCACTGCCTTAACACACAGTCACCCAGGGCCTAGGGTGGCCCAGGCCTGAGGCTTGGGCACAAGGGAGAGGGGGAGGCTGGGTCCAGAGTCACAGTGCCAGGCTCCTCTTTCTGGAATCACCCTCTGCATTTCCCTGCCAGTTGGCTCTTTTAAATTATTCTCTTGTGCCGCCATTATTACAGTTCTCCCATATCCTGAAAAGCTTCTTTCCTGGGAAACACTTGAAGCAGCCAGTAAAATTACTGACTAGCTTAAGAAAACTAGGCCAATGTTTCTAAGTGAGGTCTGAGGCAGAAACGCTGGGTGCTTGTTAAAAATGAAGGCCTGGGGCCCCATCCTAGGTTTTCTGACTTAGAATCTGTCAGGGTAGAAGCTGGAAATTAGGTTGCTTAACCATCTCCCTTGGTGAGTGTGATGTGCACTAAAGTAGTAAGACCCGCGTGACCCACTGGGTCTGACTTGTTACCTCTAGCAGTATGGGGTCGCTTCCTTCCCTAAATTCTCCAGGTCTTTTCTTTCCACAGGTCTTTTCTACGGGGGTTGGGGGCGGGGAGTATAAAGAACTTTGAACATGTCAACTAACAACTAAGATGATCATTTCTTGGAGGCAGATGTCTATTTCTCTCTCGGACTTCACCTTATCAAGCCCCTATGGTTGGATAATTGCCCATGCAGGATACCTTAACCACGTTCCATCCCTCACTCCACATAGAACA
Source organism: Oreotragus oreotragus (assembly GCA_006410675.1). NCBI lineage: Eukaryota > Metazoa > Chordata > Mammalia > Artiodactyla > Bovidae > Oreotragus > Oreotragus oreotragus. The sequence continues at coordinate 590,686 of SJYX01013024.1, read as the reverse complement.
TTTAGTCCCCACCCCCAATCCTGTGAGATCCATTTCAAAGTCTGATGGCCATTTGGGGGCACAAATCTACGGTATTTCTTTTTTGTGTAGCAAAGTTGCCTGGAGCCACTGACTTCTATTCTACCTGTTTAGAAAACAATATAACATGATCATTCTGAGAACTCATTTCAGCTTTATTTTTAAAAAAGCCCACAGGAATACAGAAGGCACCACTCCCTACTGCTGGCTAAAATACCAAGATAACTAAATGAGATCTTATTCTTGTGCCCCAGATGTCTCTTTGTCTATCGTCAGAGAGGCAGCAATAGTAGATCTGCAGCCTTCTTACTACCAGGAGCAAAAAGCTGACGGTGCATCCACACGTATTTTGTGTTTGTATCTTGCTTCTAAGGAATCCAAAGCACCTCTGCGTGTGCTTTGTCATGGAGGAAGGCAGTTATCCACACCCTGTTTCATAAATAATCCTTCTGTGGCCAAAGGAATGTGTGATTTGTCCAAGGTAGTGCACTCAAGTAAAAGCAGAATTCTGGTAATTAATTAAGGTGACCGATCCTTGGGTCAGATAACTGAGCTACACTCTTCACATGAAATTATCTTTTGGAGTATTCATGACATCTTAATCTTGCTGGCATTCAGTCTGCAAACAAAGCTGAACCACAGGAAACTCCATTCCTGTACCCTTTCCTTCACCTTTCATGCCATGTTTTCTGACATTAGGGATCTCACCTCTTTATATTATTCATCAGAGGAAAAAATAACATTAATTAACATCAGAATGTTAAGGAGTTAAGATACTATTTTCCTCCTGGATATCTGGGTTGTGAAAGAGAAGCTTAGAAGAGAATTGCTTTACCTAAAGAAATGGCTAAATTTTAGGAATCAGTGGGTCAGAGACTTCCTACTATTCCTTTAGAAGTATACTTATTCTGCCCAAGCAGAATGGCAGAAACTGTCTATAAGATGCAGTATATTACAATGAAGAAACTGTCAAACATAATATGAATTTAAGCAGGGCTTCCCTGGTGGTGCAGTGGCTAAGACTCTGTGCTCCCAAAGCAGGGGGCCTGGGTTCCATCCCTGGTCAGGGAACTAGAGCCCACATATAACTAAGGGTTCATATCCCTCAACTAGAGATCCCAAGTGCTGCAACTAACATCTAGTGCAGCCAAATACATTTTTTAAAATATGAATTTAAGCTGTCAAACTCTGTTCCAAAGCACACCTTAAGAAGGTGATGCTGGAGATCTAGAATTACAATGTTAAATAAATCTGTAAACCCGGTGACTTCGACCACGGCCATAGATGAAAAACAAAAACTGGATTTATTTTCCCACCCCAAACAACTAAAAAGCCAGACAAAATATATAAAGATAATTCTCAACACAATGGACATCAGACAATGAAAGGCAGTGATCCCTGAAAGACAAGACATGAATGAGCTGAGCCCTAAGATTGCCCCAGCTTTTGGCATTGAGAGAATTTCCAGCACACAGCACAAGAAGGGGGAACCCAGATGGAGTCTGGTTGTCTCCCTGAAAAGAGGAAAGAGGGAAGGGCGAGGTGGCTCGAATCCACAGAGTGGAAAAGGAAGGGATGCACAGAGACAGGACCCCGAGCTAGGCAGAGGATCCCCCTGAGTACTCAATTGCTATCATTCAGTGCCTGCCTGAGAGTAAACTGTCTGGGACCAGAGAAAAGACTACCAGAAAGGATTAGAGAGGCAAACAGCAGAGAGCTCACAACCGGCTGGGAATAATGCCTGTTCCCACCAGCCAGAGTGAAAAACCTTACAACTCACAGGGTGTGAGGCAGACAACTCAGGAAAGTCTTAACTTGGTAGTAGGAAAAATTAACCCTAGACTAAACACTGCCTCAGTTTAACAAAGTTTACTCAGAAAGAAACAGATAACTTGAATAGCCTATTAAAGAAATTGGATTTGTAGTTTAAAACCTTTCCACAAAGTCAACACCAGGTTCAAATGCCTTCATACGGGAATTTTACCAAATATTTAAAGAAGAAATAATGTCAATGGTATACAAACTCTTGCAGAAAATTAAAGGGAAAATACTTTCCAAGATTCTATATGGCCAGTATTAGTCTGATAACAAAGATATTATATATATAAAAGAAAAAAACTGTGGACCTATAGTCTTTATACAAAGATGCAAGAATTCTCAACAAAATTTTAGCAAATTGATCCAACAATGTATAAGAGTGATAATACATTCTGACTGAATAGGTTTTGTCCTAGGAAAACAAACCCGGTTCCAGCATTCAAAAATCAGTCTATGTAACTCACCATATTAATAGACTAAGAAAGGAAAACCATGTAACCACCTCAACAGAAACACTGATAAAATCCAGTTTCCGTTCCTGATAAATACTCTCAAAAACTAGGAAGCGGTGTGAAAGGGCATCTCAAAAAAACCAAAACAAATAATAAAACCTACCACTATCATCACAGTTAACAGCAAAGACCAAGTGCTTTTCCTCTAAGATCAAGAAAACAGCAAGGATGCCTGCTCTGACCATTTCAATTTAACATCGTATCAGAGGTTCTAGCTAGTGCAATAAGGCAAGACAAAGAATTTAAACTTATCCATATTGGAAAGGAAGAAGTAAAACTTTATTTCCAGATGACATGATCATCTATGTAGAAAATCCTGTGGACTCTACAAAAGAGCTATTAGAACTAAAAGTGAATTTCACAAGACTGTAGGATACAAAGTCAATATACAAAAATCATATGTACTTCCACATGCTAGCAAGAAAAACTGGAAACTGAAATTTTAAAAGCATTCTTTTAATTATAGTGCTTTTAAATTATATTATAAAATGTCATTTATAATAGCATTAAAATTAATACTTAGAGATAAGTATGGCAAAATTAATGTAAGGTATTTATTTTTAAAAGTTACAAAATGTTGTTGACAGTAATTATGAAAGACCAAAATAAATGGAAAGATAACATGTTCATGGATCAGAAGTCTCAAAATTATTCATATGCCAGTTTCCCCCAAACTGATCTACAGATTCAATGCTGGCATCCCCATCAGAACACCAGCAAGCTTTCTTTTATCTTTTCTTACTTACTTTCTTTTTTTCTGGTAGAAAATCATAAACTGATTCTAAAATTCACATGGAAATTCAAAGGGCCAAAACAACTTTGAAAAAGAGCAACATTGGGGAATTTACACTGCCTGAGTGTTTTAAACTTATGATAAAAAGTGAAAGTGAAAATGAGAGTTGCTCAGTCACGTCCAACTCTTTGCAATCCCATGGACTATATAGTCAATGAAATTCTCCAGGCCAGAATACTGGAGTGGGTAGCCTTTCCCTTCTCCAGGGGATCTTCCTAACCCAGGGATCAAACCCAGGTCTCCCACATTGCAGGCAGATTCTTTACCAGCTGTGCCACAAAGGAAGCTCAAGAATACTAGCGTGGGTAGTCTATCCCTTCTCCAGCTGACCCAGGAATCGAACCAAGGTCTCCTGCATTGCAAGTGGATTCTTTACCAACTGAGCTATCAGGGCAAACTTATGATAAATCTATGCTAATCAAGACCCTGGGACATCCCTGATGGCTCAGTGGTAAGGAATCTGCTTGCAATGCTGGTGTTCGATCCCTGGGCCAAGAAGATTCCCTGAAGAAGGAAATGGCTACCCACTCCAGTATTCTAGCTTTGAAAATCCCATGGACAGAGGAGCCTGGCAGACTATAGTCCATGGGTTTGCAAAAGAGTCAGACATGATTTAGAGATTAAAATAACAACAGTAATCAAGACATTATCAAGTCAATTAATGAAATAGTATCAGAATCCAGAAATAAACCCAAACATTAGTTAACTGAAGCTTTAAAGGTAGAAAGGCAATTCTATGGAGAAAGGATAATTGGTGCAGAAACAATTGGATATTCATATGGGGGGAAAATAAACGTTGAGCATACCTTATACCACATAAAAGGCTTAACTGAAAATGGATATAAATTTAAATATGAAACCTAAAACTATAAAAAATTCCCAAAGAAAACATAAGAAACAATCTTTGTGACTTTGTGTTAGGCAAAAAGATTTTATATATAACACTGAAAGCACAGTACAAAAAAGAAAAAATTAGTAATTTGGCCTTCATCAAAATTAAGAATATTTTCTCTTCAAAAGACACAGATAAGAAAATGAAAAGACAAGCTCAATACCAGGGGAAAATATTTGCAAATTATAAGTCTGATAAAGGACTTGTATTCAGAATATATATTTTTTAAAACACCTGTCTTTACTCAATGATAGAAAAACAAACAACTCTATCTATTTATTTATTTTTAATTATTTATTTTAATTGGAGGCTAATTACTTTACAATAATGTAGTGGTTTTTGCCAAACATCGACATGAATCAGCCATGGGCACACATATGTTCCCCATCCAGAACCCACCTCCCACCTCCCTCCCCATCCCATCCCCCAGAGTCATCCCAGTGCACCAGCCCGGAGCACCGTCTCATGCATTGAACCTGAAGTGGCGATCTGCTTCACATATGATAATACACACGTTTCAACGCTACCCTCTCAAATCATCCCACCCTCGCCTTCTCCCACAGAGTCCAAAAGACTGTTCTTTACATCTGTGTCTCTTTTGCTGTCTCACATACAGGGTCATCGTTACCATCTTTCTAAATTCCATATATATGTGTTAGTACACTGTATTGGTGTTTTTCTTTCTGGCTTACTTCACTCTGTATAATAGGCTCCAGTTTCATCCACCTCATTAGAACTGATTCAAATGCATTCTTTTTAATGGCTGAGTAATATTCCATTGTGTATCTGTACCACAGCTTTCTTATCCATTCATCCATTCATCTGCTGATGGACATCTAGGTTGCTTCCATGTCCTTGCTATTGTAAACAGTGCTGTGATGAACACTGAGGTACACTGTCTCTTTCAATTCTGGTTTCCTCAGTGTGTACGCCCAGCAGTGGGGTTGCTAGGTAGCGTAGCAGTTCTATTTCTAGTTTTTTAAGGAATCTCCACACTGTTCTCCATAGTGGCTGTACTAGTTTGCATTCCCACCAATAATGTAAGGAGTTCCCTTTTCTCCACACCTTCTCCAGCATTTATTGTTTGTAGACTTTTTGATAGCAGCCATTCTGACCAGTGTGAGATGGTACCTTATTGGGGTTTTGATTTGCATTTCTCTCATCATGAGTGATGTTGAGCATCTTTTCATGTGTTTATTAGCCATCTGTATGTCTTCTTTGGAGAAGTATCTGTCTAGTTCTTTGGCCCATTTTTTGATTGGGTCACTTATTTTTCTGGATTTGAGCTGTAGGAGCTGCTTGTATACTTTTGAGATTAATTCTTTGTCAGTTGCTTCATTTGCTATTATTTTCTCCCATTCTGAAGGCTGTCTATTCACCTTGCTTATAGTTTCCTTCATTGTGCAAAGGCTTTTAAGTTTAATTAGGTCCCATTTGTTTATTTTTGCTTTTATTTCCATTATTCTAGGAGGTGGGTCATAGAGGATCCTGCTGTGATTTATGTCAGAGAGTGTTTTGGCTATGTTTTCCTCTAGGAGTTTTATAGTTTCTGGTCTTACGTTTAGATCTTTAATCCATTTTGAGTTTATTTTTGTGTATGGTGTTAGAAAGTGTTCTAGTTTCATTCTTTTACAAGTGGTTGACCAGTTTTCCCAGCACCACTTGTTAAAGATATTATCTTTTCTCCATTATATATTCTTGCCTTCTTTGTCAAAGATAAGGTGTCCATAGGTGCATGGATTTATCTCTGGGCTTTCTATTTTGTTCCATCGATCTATATTTCTCTCTTTGTGGCAGTACCATACTGTCTTGATGACTGTGGCTTTGTAGTAAAGCCTGAAGTCAGGCGGGTTGATTCCTCCAGTTCTATTCTTCTTTCTCAAGACTGCTTTGGCTATTCGAGGTTTTTTGTATTTCCATACAAATTGTGAAATTATTTGTTCTAGCTCTGTGAAAAATACCNTTAATCCATTTTGAGTTTATTTTTGTGTATGGTGTTAGAAAGTGTTCTAGTTTCATTCTTTTACAAGTGGTTGACTAGTTTTCCCAGCACCACTTATTAAAGATATTATCTTTTCTCCATTATATATTCTTGCCTTCTTTGTCAAAGATAAGGTGTCCATAGGTGCATGGATTTATCTCTGGGCTTTCTATTTTGTTCCATCGATCTATATTTCTCTCTTTGTGGCAGTACCATACTGTCTTGATGACTGTGGCTTTGTAGTAAAGCCTGAAGTCAGGCGGGTTGATTCCTCCAGTTCTATTCTTCTTTCTCAAGACTGCTTTGGCTATTCGAGGTTTTTTGTATTTCCATACAAATTGTGAAATTATTTGTTCTAGCTCTGTGAAAATTACCATTGGTAGCTTGATAGGGATTGCATTGAATCTATAGATTGCTTTGGGTAGTGTAGTCATTTTCGCTATATTGATTCTTCCAATTCATGAACATGGTATATTTCTCCATCTATTTGTGTCATCTTTGATTTCTTTCATCAGTGTTTCATAGTTTTCTATATATAGGTCTTTTGTTTCTTTAGGTAGATTTATTCCTAAGTATTTTATTCTTTTCGTTGCAATGAATGGAATTGTTTCCTTAATTTCTATTTCTCTTTTCTCATTTTTTCACAACTTCATTTAAAAATGGTCAAGAGATTTGAACAAACTTCACCAAAAAAAGGTAGCTTAAAAAAATGAAGATTGCCCAATAATGTGCATATAATTAACAATACTGTTTTGTACAGTTAAACATTTGTTAAGAGGATACATCTCATCTTATGTGTTTTTTACTACAAAAATTTTTGTCTTCAAAGTACATGAAAACATACTCAATACAAGTGGTATTAAGCAAAAGCTCAAAATCCTTCAAGCCAGGCTTTAGCAGTATGTGAACTGAGAACTTCCAGATATACAAGCTGGATTTAGAAAAGGCAGAGGAACCAGAGACCAAATTGCCAATATTCACTGGATCGTAAAGAAAGTAAGGAAATTCTAGAAAAACATCTACTTCTACTTCACTGACAATGCTAAAGCCTTTGTGTGGATTGCAATAAACTGCGGAAAATTCTTTAAAAGATGAGAATATCAGACTATCTTACCTGTCTCCTGACAAACCTATATGCAGGTCAAGAAGCAACAGTTATAACCAGACATGGAACAATGGACTGGTTTAAAATTGGGAAAGGAGTATGTCAAGGCTGTATTTTGTCACCCTGCTTATTTTACTTATATCCAGAGTATATCATGCAAAATGCTGGACTAGATGAATAATAAGCCAGAATCAAGATTGCCAGGAGACATATCAATAACCTCAGATATGCAGATGATACCACTCTTAGTGGCAGAAAGCAAAGAAGAACTAAAGAGCCTCTTGATGAGGGTGAAAGAGGAGAGTGAAAAAACCTGGCTTAAAACTCCACATTCAAGAAACTAAGATCATGGCATCTAGTCCCATCACTTCACGGCAAATACAAGGGGTAAAAAGTGGAAACAGTGAAAGATTTTATTTTCTTGGGCTCCAAAATCATTGTGAACGGTGAATGCAGCCATGAAATTAAAAGATCCTTGGAGGAGAAGCTATGACAAACCTAGACAGTGTATTAAAAAGCAGAGACATCACTTTGCTGACAAAGGTCAGCATAGTCAAAGCTACGATTGTTTCAGTCATCACGCATGGATGTGAAAGTTGGACAACAGAGAAGGATGACTACCAAAGAATTGATGCTTTCAAATTGTGGTCTTAGAGAAAACCCTTGAGAGTCCCCCAGGCTGCAAGGAGATCAAACTACTCAATACTAAAGGAAATCAACCCTGAATATTCATTAGAATCACGCATGGATGTGAAAGTTGGACAACAGAGAAGGATGACTACCAAAGAATTGATGCTTTCAAATTGTGGTCTTAGAGAAAACCCTTGAGAGTCCCCCAGGCTGCAAGGAGATCAAACTACTCAATACTAAAGGAAATCAACCCTGAATATTCATTAGAAGGACTGATGCTGAAGCTCCAATACTTTGGCCACCTGATGCAAACTGTTGACTCACTGGAAAAGACCCTTTTGCTGGGAAAGACTGAGGGCAGGAGGAGAAGGGGGTGACAGAGGATGAGATGGTAGGATGACATCACTGATTCAATTGATGTGAATGTGACCAAACTCCCAGAGGCAATGAAGGGCAGGGAAGCCTGAGGTGCTGTTGTCCATAGGGTCTCAAAGATCCCGACCTTACTTAGGGACTAAACAACAACAAAGCAAACGCAAACTAAAACCTCAATGAGATGTCTCTACGCACCTATTAGAACGCCCAAATCAAAACTACTGAACATACAATTTGTTGGCCAGCTGCTCATGAGGACGTAGAGAAACTGACCTCCTGTACACTGCTGGTGGGAATGTAAAAAGGCCCAATACTTCTGGAAAACAGTCTAACAGTTTCTTTAAAAGTTTATCATGCATCTACCTTATGATTCTGGGGAAGGCAATGGCACCCCACCCCAGTACTCTTGCCTGGAAAATCCAATGGACGGAGTAGCCTGGTGGGCTGCAGTCCATGGGGTCGCTAACAGTCGGACAGACTGAGCGACTTCACTTTCACTTTTCTCTTTCATGCACTGGAGAAGGAAATGGCAACCCACTCCAGTATTCTTGCCTGGAGAATCCCAGGGATGGGGGAGCCTGATGGGCTGCCGTCTATGGGGTCACACAGAGTCGGACACGACTGACGTGACTTAGCAGCAGCAGCAGCACCTTATGATCCAGTCATTCTACTCCCAAGTATCTACCTTTAAGAAATCAAAGTATATGTCTGTAAAAAGACATGTACTCAAATGTTCATAGCAGCTTTATTTGTAATAACCAAAAGCTAGAAACAGCCTAAATGTCCATTAATATGGGAATGAATAAACAAATGATGGGATTACTATATCTATACACTAAAATGTCACTTGGTAAAAAAAGAATGAACTTCTGATACATGCGACAACATGGATGAATCTCAAAATAATTATGCTGAAAGAAGCCAGACAAAAAAGATTCAATGTGTGATTTTGTTTATATAAAATCCTAGAAAAAGCTAATTAATATAAAGTGATGGAAAATAGATCACTGGTTGTCTGGAAAGTGAAAGTGAAAGCTGCTCAGTCATGTCGGACTCTGCAACTATACAGTCCATGGAATTCTCCAGGCCAGAATACTGGAGTGTGTAGTTTTTCTTTTCTCCAGGGGATCTTCCTGACCCAGGAATTGAACTGGGGTCTCCTGCATTACAGGCAGATTCTTTACCAACTGAGCTACCAGGGAAACTGTTTGTCTGGGGGGCACAGGAAGTGAGAATGGACTGAAGGGAGAGATTGCCAAGGGGCATGAGGAAATTTGGGAGGGATGCATATTTATCTTAATGTTGTGATGATTTCATAGGTATATACTCTTAATGGCTAATTTTATGTGTCAACTTGACTGGGTCACAGGGTTCCTAGATTAAACATTACTTCTGGGTATCTCTGAGGGCATTCATAGGTAAGATTAGCATTTGAATCAGGGGACTCAGTACCATCGGTTTCCCTGGTTTTCAAGTCTTCAGATTGAATTACACCACTGGCTGTCTCCAGCTTGCAGATGACAGAACATGGGACTTCTCAGCCTCCACATCAATTTCTAAAAAGAAAGGAAGGAAGAAAGAAAAAGAAAAGAGAAAGAGAAAATATATAATTGGTTCTGTTGCTGGAGAATATGACTAATAAAGTATATATGGAAAACATCAAATTATACTTTAATTTTTAGCTTAGTGCATATCATTTATACTTCAATAAAGCTTTTTTTCTTTTAATCAAGAGAACCAACAAAATACACACATATTATCTAGCTTGAAAAAAGATACATGGTAGAGTTACCACCATCCTCTCAGCCCACAGCAGACATGGCCAATTGATTTCACGGTGATTCAGACAGCCGCTAACAGAGTCGGACCTTAAGATAATATCTATCTTGCATGTCTGACCCAAGTTAGCCACCTTATTTTATAAAACTGAGGCCCAAGTGCAGAACAATTAGTAGCTAAACTGAAACTAGTATTGGCGTCTCTGCGGTGCTAGTGCAATGTGCTTTTCAGAGTAGGGAGAAACTGAAACCACAGTCTAATAAAGAGAGGCTTGCAGAAGACTGTAAAGTGAAAAAAGTCAAAGATTTTAATGGGATGCGACCTTCTGAAGAATGTCAATGAAGTGTTGCAGTGCTGATTCAAAATAGATCTATTTTTCATAACCCTAATAATATTTTCATGCAAAGGAAAGACATGCCCACAAGAAAATTAATGTAATTCTTATTTTTATATTTTGAATAATGAAATGTTACAATGACTCAAACTCTTTTTTTGACTTACCATGAAAGTGATTCTTAAGACCTGATAACTATCCTCTTTGCAAATAAGGCCAAGAAGCAAAATGATGTAAGAGTGCAGAAAATATAAGCCAATAAAATTATATGTAAATACACAGAAACGATATTAGTCCTGATGAGAAAATACATCATTAGTTTGGGGCACAAGTATTTCTCTTTAAAAGCAATGATTATTTAATAGCTATCTGTAAGCCATGTGTTCATTTAATAATAATCACATGTGCCTAAAAAGATAAAGACAGACTACTCGCTGATGGCCAACACTGGACAAGTCCACAGTCTTTTGGTCTGCCTTTTCAGTGTTACTCCTACTGTGAGTTCCCCATGAGCAGCAGCTAAGCTGTCTCATCTTCGTATTGTCAGAGCTAGCAGAGTCACTGACAGATTATCAGTCTTTTCTTCTTGCTTCCTGGCTCTCAGCATGTGAGATAATAAATGTCCCTGTTGTTCCAGCCAGTTAAGTTGAGGTTTCCTTACTTGAAGCCAGGGCATCCGTATGGACACAGCCACTGAGCTGAGTCTGTTTCCTCAGCTACAGAAGAAGAATCGTACAGTCTGCCTTCTCGAGTTTTGAGGGCAGTAAATGAGACAATGCATTTACAACTTCTTGTACAGGATCTGTCTCAGGAAGTGCTAAATAACTGTGAGTTCCCTTCCTCTTCTCGTTTCCCTCTCTCTGATGGAATCTTCAATTTAAATATTAGAGACACAAAGTTCAACACACTTGAAGCTTACAGACGTGTCACTCTGTTATGTCACCTGCTAAACTTCATGCCACCTATTTTGAGCGAATTCATTTTTACATTAACTTTCATTGATTTTCTCTCTAATTTGTGTTACTGTTAAACTCACCAAAGGATTTAGTCCAGGAAACAGAAGAAAGTTTATGAATGAAAACCTCAATTTGCACTAGGCAAGCAACAAAGAAACCAACTGAAAAGAGTGTTCCTCCCAGGGAAGTGGTGAGGGGTAATATAATGGAGGGAATGAGGGGTTACAAACTGTTAGTATACGATAAGCATAAAGGATATATTGTACAACATGGGAAACATAGGCAACATTTTATAACAACTGTAAGAGTAAACCTTGATTGTACCCCTGGGATTTATATAATATTAGACATCAACTATACTTCAATTGTGGCATCCCTTGTGGCTCAGGCGGTAAAGCATCTGCCTACAATGCAGGAGACCTGGGTTTGATCTCTGGTTTGGGAAGATCCCCTGGAGAAGGAAATGGCAACCCACTCCAGTATTCTTGCCTGGAAAAATCCCATGGACAGAGGAGCCCAGTAGGCTACAGTCCATGGGGTCGCAAAGAGTCAGATACGACTGAGCCACTTCACTTCATACTTCAATTAGGAGGAGGAGGAGGGGAGGAGGACTCTTCCTCTCAAAAACTAAGCCATTTTGCTGGTAGTCCAGTCGCTGCGACCCATGTTCACTCCAACATAAGTTTCAAAAATTTTGCATTTAGAAAGTGTTAAATTTATAGGAAAGTTGTAAGCACAAAAAATAATAGTACTAAGAACACTCATATACTCTTTATCCAGACTCACCTATTGTCAACATTTTCCCCATTGCTTTATCATTGTTTCTCTCTCTCGAAATCTCTCTCCATCTTCATGTTTGTTTGTTTTTTTCTGAATCATTGGAGGGTAGGTGATGATTCCTATAATGTTTTCTGTTATGTGCTCAGTTGCTCAGTTGGGTCCAACTCTTTGGACCCTATGGACTCTAGCCCACCAGGCTCCTCTGTCCATGGACTCTTCCATTTCCTTCTCCAGGGGATCTTCCCAACCCAGAGATAGAACCTGCGGCTCTTGTGTCTCCTGCACTGGCAGGTGGATCCTTCACCGCTGAGCCACCTGGGAAGCCCCTTTCCCATTATAATATGTTTTAATTTTAAATTTTGTTTTAGAATTTAAACAATATAAAAAGATACTTGTATATGGTTCAAAATCCGAAGTGTACAAAAGAGGATAGAGCTAAAAATAGGTCTTTCTCCCACTGCTATGCCCTAGACACCCTAAGTCTCAGAATGAGAACTTAAAAGTTCAGAAAGGAATGTATCTTGAGATTCTCCAAATTCATTTTCTTTCTCAGTTACAGGAAAACTTTCATATATCCAAAACAATTGTGGAAATTATATCTTCCCAAAAGAAAAAAATCCAAGTAACCTAATATCTATCAGAACCCCTCAGAAGCCACTGCTCTTTCTGGTCCTGCAAAAGTTTGAGACTTTTGGCTTTACTTAGCCATTTACTTATTCATACATTTATTCATTCATCTACCAATCCTTTACTGCCCTGTGCTAGGGTGACATATTGTATTTCCAACCTTGTTCGTCCCGCAAGCTCTTTTCATGGTATGATTCTGACAATCCTTCCATACAGAGGTGTATCTATGCTCCCTGCCCGACCTGTGACCATAGCAGAAGTGACATCACTTATTTGACCTCACAAGGGCCAGGTCATAAAAGGTAATACACCTTCTTCCATCAGGTTTTCTTGGGATGCTCATTTTTGGAATCCAGATATCATTATGTGAGGAAGCCCAAGCTGCCCTCTGAAGAAGCCCATATGGAAAGGAACTGACAGTTTTCACCAACTTGTCAGCCACGTGAGCGAGCTGCATTGGAAGAGGATACTCCAGTGGAAGTCATCACTTCAGTGGAGACCCAGTGGAGCCACCCTAGCTGAACTGCATGAGCAAGGACAAGCTGTCTCCTGAATCCTGTCCATGCTGTGAATGTCTGAGCAAATGAAATCTCTTTTGTTGTTTTAGCCTTCTAAGTTTTGGAGTATTTTTCCCATAGTTAACCAATATAGCTGGGTACAGAGGATGCAAAGGAAGAGATCTATCACGTAGGGTATTTGCTTTCAAGAGCCTCATACACTAGTGGAGAAGGTAAGCAAGTCAACAAAAACTAGTTAAATACAATATAATGAGGACTTTCTATATAAATACCATTCCTATATAAAATTTTAAGAGATGGGAGACATTATCTGAACATAATGGAAACTCAGAAGGACTTGAAGAAAACAAAAGCTGGCTTAGGTCTTAAAGGACGAGTAGGAGTTCATCAGATAGAGCAAGAGGTCTGGTGGGTCACTGCAGCGTCACAGGACTTGGTGCTGCTGCCGCTGCTGCGTCGCTTCAGTCACATCCGACTCTGTGCGACCCCATACACGGCAGCCCACCAGGCTCCTGTCCCTGGGATTCTCCAGGCAAGAACACTGGAGTGGGTTGCCATTTCCTTCCCCAATGCATGAAAGTGAAAATTGAAAGTGAAATCGCTCAGTTGTGTCCGACTCTTGACGACCTCATGGACTGCAGCCTACCAAGCTCCTCTGCCCATGGGATTTTCCACTGTAAATCAGGGTGGTGAGGAANATTCTCCAGGCAAGAACACTGGAGTGGGTTGCCATTTCCTTCCCCAATGCATGAAAGTGAAAATTGAAAGTGAAATCGCTCAGTTGTGTCCGACTCTTGACGACCTCATGGACTGCAGCCTACCAAGCTCCTCTGCCCATGGGATTTTCCACTGTAAATCAGGGTGGTGAGGAAGGCAGGGGTAGGATAAAATCAGGGAGGAGGAAGGACTTAATGATGTTGGTTAGAATGTGGACAGGGAGGAAGCAGGAAATGGGGAGGCTCAGAAAGGGAGAGAGCAGGAAATACATGAGACCACAGGATTACTGAAGTTACTGTGTAGGATGGGGTCGTCAGAGAGTGCAGAACCGAGATCCATGCCTGATTCTGCCTCTGATGTGGGAGCATCATGGGCTTTAGGAGCCTGGGAGAACATCTCTGTCAATGGAAGGGTTGAAATTTAGGAGCTTTAAGGCCCTGTCCAATTTTGTAGGCTAGTGGTAAGCAATCTGCCTGCCAATGCAGGAGACACGGGTTTGATTCCTGGGTCAGGAAGATCTCCCCAAGGAGGAAATGGCAACCTCTCTGAGCCTCCCCATTCCCTGCTTCCTCCCTGTCCTCATTCTAACCAACATCCTTAAGTCCTTCCTTCTCTCTGATTTTATCCTACCCCTGCCTTCCTCACCACCCTGATTTACAGTCTACTGCCAAGTCCTGTGACACTGCAGTGATCCACCAGACCTCTTGCTCTATCTGATGAACTCCTACTCATCCTTTAAGTCTAAAGGTCAGGGCTTCTCAAAATGAAGTCCCATAGAGTCAGGATGCCTGGGTACCTGCTGCTGCTGCTAAGTCGCTTCAGTCGTGTCTGACTCTGTGCGACCCCATAGACAGCAGCCCACCAGGCTCCTCCGTCCATGGGATTTTCCAGGCAAGAGTACAGGAGTGGGGTGCCAGGGTACCTGCTAACCTGTATTATATCTGTTCCCCAGGTTATCCCAATGCCAATTATGTTNCGTGTCTGACTCTGTGCGACCCCATAGACAGCAGCCCACCAGGCTCCTCCGTCCATGGGATTTTCCAGGCAAGAGTACAGGAGTGGGGTGCCAGGGTACCTGCTAACCTGTATTATATCTGTTCCCCAGGTTATCCCAATGCCAATTATGTTTAAGAAACATTATCATACGAATGGAATGAAATTAAACTTCTCATACTCTTGGTTTCATTGCCTAAAATGAAGAACAAAGAAATGTTTGCATTCTGTGGAAAATACTGTAGAAATATAACATAAAACTGTGTAAGATTTCTTTTAAATACCACACCAGTTTATAGTTTTACACGAACTGTAAACTGATTCTTTTCCCTTTAGATAAGAAAATAGGACCTCCCTTTCTGGGCTTCCCTGGTGGCTCAAAGGTTAAAGCGTCTGCCTCCAATGCGGGAGACCCGGGTTCCCTGGGTCGGGAAGATCCCCTGGAGAAGGAAATGGCAATCCACTCCAGTATTCTTGCCTGGAGAATCCCATGGACGGAGAAGCTTTCCTTTTCTCTTAAGGAAGCAAACTTATTCCACTGGAAGGGCCAGTAAAGTGCTATCCTTGACAAGGGGAACTGAGACTACTCCTGGAAGACTTGCAAGCCCCAGGGAGGGAGGGTGGTGAGTAATTCAGGATGGAAATGCTGCAGCTTACTCCCTAACCCTCTTTGGCTGGAGAGCCACTGAAAACATCTGATTTTGTTTCTGGTATTCATGGCAAAAAATACCAACAACTTCTAGACTCGTCTAAACAGTGGTCTTATAGAGATGAGGGTGACTGATTTCATCCGCTGGTACAGAAGCTGAATCATGGGAGGAATCTTCTGGAAGAGAAAATCAGAGCCTGGACAAGCTTCTAAATATCAGGCAAGAAGCAGCAGAGTAGAGGCAAGACCTGCTTTTCAAATGTTAATGAGCGCTCTTAATCAGATAATGGTGGCTCTCATCAAGCCTTCTGCTCCCATACACTCTAGTTTGGGGCTGAGCTAGACTGGCATGTGCTGGATTAAACTCAGCCCGGATCTCATCCAAGGGCAGGCCTGGTATTTCATTTTGAAATCACCAGGAGAACTGTAAATAACCAAATTTAGGAAATATAAGTTCCCCCACCTCCCTTAATCTCAGCAAACTCAGAGAAGCACGCATGTGTCTATTTGGCCCAAAAGATTCAGCAGTTAGCTGAAAAATTATCAGATCCTTTAAGAAAAAGGAAATCAGAGAAAGATGGAAAGAGAATGGAAAAAGGAGAACAGTGAGTGGAGATGGGCCATTTCCAGACAGTGCCTTCCTGGGGTTCACCTGTGTGGGCTCCTTTGAGCAGTAACGCGAACCTGAAGCCCCTGAAGCCCCTGAAGGGCAAGGAGACCCGTGGTGCAGGAAGCACTGTGCGCTGGCCCAGGGGCCCCCTGCTCTGCCACTGGGAGGTCTCTGGCCTCACCGCGTATTCCTGAGGATCACTGAGCTCTGGCACCATCCTCCTTTCCTCCCCCAAGTGGTGCCTGCTACTGCTGGTCCAACCTTCCCCTCCCTCCGACAAAAGATCCAAGGAAGTGGCCCCTTTTGTGAGGCACTTACAAAATTTGTAAGGAATTTGTGGTTTATAGGAAGGAGACACCCCTAGGTGTAAGAACACAAACCCCAAAGAGATAAGGACCTACAGCATATATTTTAGTTCTTTTTCCCCCTGATCTGTAGTACTTCTAAAAGATTTATTAAAATCTAAAAGGACAGAGCAGTGAGGGGTGTTGCCTAATCTAAATCTTTTCCCTCACCCCAACTTTTCTCAAGGTTTTATGACATACTTGACATACTTGTTCTGTGATGATTTTTGTAAACCCAAATTTATGTTAATGCCAAGGGGAAAAAAAAAAAAACAAACTCTTCCAACCTGTAGGATACCAAAACCAAGGCTGACTTTATCCCATTAGTCAACAGACAGGCTCAGGAAGCCACTGAGGGTGGGGTCGCCAGGGGGAACAAGGGGACTCAGCCTTTCTTCACTACCTGAGTCCATTCCGGGCTTGACAAGCTCCCTGAACACCAAAAGGGAAAAGAACTTCACAAAATATTGCCAGGAAGATGAAGAACAGTGTTCATGTATTTTATGTCCATGGCACAAAGCCATATTGGAAATTTCTTTTTTCTTACATTATTAAGGACTGGTCCTTGAGATAAGCCTCTGTACCCCCCAAAAAAGGAAACCCAGATCTCCTAACACTGAAGGGCTTACAAGATGGCCAGGGTTGAGTACCACCTCGGAGAAAGCAAGGCAACCATATCAGGGGATGAAAAAAAAGGAAAGGATCTTTTTTTTTCAAGGTCCTCCCATGGATTTTAGCATCTCGCGCATACAAGTAGTTTACAAAGTTTAATAACACAAGTCTTACAATGAAAAAGACAGTCTCCTGCTCCCTCCCCCACCTGTCCTTTTCAGCTATTTCTTATATTTTCCCCTGGATATAAGCTTATACTGCTATTGATTTATCCATGTGGGACATGACATTGGCTTCCTGCTGTGTTAGAAGAATTACATCAGTCTCCCTATTTTGCCTTCCCCATTCTTCCAACATAGATAAATTCTGATTTTTATCAACAGTTCACATTTACAGTATTAGAAATTGCTGCCATTGAGGAGAGAAACGAACTGAAGTTTGATTTCCTTGGTTTTCTGGCATTCAGTATTCCTACTGAGAAGTCCTGGGCCATTGCAATTCCTGTTCTTCTGAACAGAACCTGTTTTTACACCTCTAGGGTGTTTATCCACAGTTTCTGACATTTCAAAGTGGTGTAACACAGCATGGATCTTTTCAAATTCACAGGGAAATTTTCTGGTATCATTTCTTTGCCAATTCTTTCACCTTGTTCTTTTTATCCTCTCTTTCTGGAATTCCTATTGGATTTCAGTTGGTCTTCTGAGACCAATTCCTTTATTTATTCTTATCATTTTTTTCTTTCTGGGCATTTTTGTCTTTTGATTCATCTTTCTGGGAGATCATTCCACTGAATCTGCTAAGTCTTCCTTTTTTTTTTTTTAAGCTCTTCTATTTTTAATTTCTGAGAGATTCTCTTCCTTGCTCATTCCTGGATTAAAGATCCTGCTTCTGATTAGTGGGTACCACACTACTTCTTATCTCCCTCCAAAGAGTAAATATATGTTGTGCGTGTTGGTGAAGTTTTATCCTTCTCCCCTGCATTGTTTTGGGTTTCCTCCTAAATCTTTTCCCTGCTGGAATAATTCTGGACTCTTTCCTCTGGAGGCTTTCCTCCAGAATCAGGTGAATTCTCCATGTCCATCTACACTGAAGATCCAAAAATCTGATTCAAGGGTTTACTCTGAGGTGTGTGAGCAGGGCTTGTTGGGTGGCAAATTTCACTGATGGAGACCAGGTCGTGGGATTCCTGAGCCCTTTTCAGGATGGGATCCCAGATGGCATTCTTTGCAGGTCTTTTCTCTGCAGCCAGTCAGTTCTCTGGAGTCTCTTTTATAAGGTTACTAATTCCATTTATGAGGGCTCCACTCCTACAACCCAAGCACCTTCCCAAGGCCCCACGTCCAAATACCATCATGTTGGGGGTTAGAATTTAACATACGATTCTGGGGGACACAACCATTCTGTCCATGGCAGGAAGGGACATTCTAATTCCTTTTGTGTCCTTACCCTACCTTTACTTTAGATGGTCATTCTTAGATGATCAACTTCTCACTTTCCTACTTAAAATAGACGTATGCTTCCTGATGCATTCTAAAGTCAATAATCACTCAAAAAAAAAAAAAAAGTGGAATGTTTTCCTGTAGTATTTTGCCCCTTTGTAAACTAAGTAAGATTTGATGTATATTTCACCTGCTGAACATTGACACCACCCCCCCACCCCATGAGGGCTTAGGATTGTCTCCACTATTCTAAGGGCCACAGAAGATAACACAATGCCCAACACATCCAACATCACAACCCTTAGGAGCTGCAAAAGATCTTAAGTTTATTCAGCCTAATCTTCTTTTACAGATGGTCTAAGTAAGCCCAAACAAGATGAAATTATTTACCCAAGATTCTGAGGAAGAAGTCAAGCAAAAACTTGACCTGTACCTTTCAACTCAGAATTGGCACCCTCCACTCTTCCATGGAGCCCAGAACAGGTGTTCATAAGTATCTCATGTCTACGTCATGACCTAATCATCCGTGTTCTCCCCATCATAGCCCAACTTTCTCTTTTCTTTTTAAATGCCATTGTTTTAACAATAATACTTAACATAAACTGAACAGTTAATTACCTCTAAAGGAAAGAAAGCTAGGACATAAGATATTGGATGAATAACTACCTATACACAATCAACAAGACTCTCCATCAATATTTCTATCATTGGAAAAGACTCTGATGCTGGGAGGGATTGGGGGCAGGAGGAGAAGGGGACGACAGAGGAGGAGATGGCTGGATGGCATCACTGACTCGATGGACATGAGTCTGAGTGAACTCCAGGAGTTGGTGATGGACAGGGAGGCCTGGCGTGCTGCGATTCATGGGGTCGCAAAGAGTGGGACACGACTGAGCAACTAAACTGAACTGACTGACTGATACTTTCTGAACTGACTGACTGATAAAGAGTATCACGGGTCTGCACATTTTATGCCCCTGGAGGCAGACAACTTTGTGCACCTAACAGAGTCTTTTTTTAACTTGACAAAATTAGCCCCAACTAACCTCTGTGCTCGTTGAGTGTTGCCTTCACTAGGGTCACCTGAGTGAGCTTAGATTCGAACACCTGACTGAAGGAGATTCTGATCATTTGCTTTTGTGTCTCACCCAAATGGACTTGCCCCGTATGACTGTTACTGGCTGGAGCCAGAACCAAACTCAGGTTCAGCTGCTTATCTCTAAAAAAAAAAAAAAAAAATCAATGTTTGAGAGCCAAGGGTTGGTGGAAAAAGGAAGATGTTTTATTCAGGAAGTCACCAACCTGGGAAGATGGCAGATTAGCCTTCCAAAACCATCTCCCAGGTGTCAGTTAGAGGACAAAGGCTTTAAAGGGGAGTTTCAGGTGGAGGGCTACATGTGGCGCAGCACAGTCAGCTCCAACAGTCATCTTGAAACGGGTCATGCGGTGGTCTGGTCAGCACCACCTTGGTTGGATTACTTTAAGCAGTTAATCTTCAGTTCCAGGGTAGGTGTGTTCCCATTTCACTGAGGCCAGTTCTTGTGGCTGCAAGATGGAGCAGCTTACGTCATAGCTACAGTTTGGTCATCATGCAGTTCGCTTTTTCTTTCTGGAGGTGATTTGAGTATCTACAAAACAACTCACAAAAGTGCCTCGGACACTGTTATCTATGTCCCTCAGGGAGGGAACTAAAGATTCTGTGGCGGCCACATGGCTGATTCACTGTTCAAACTGTCACCAGCTCTCCAGGCCTGACTGCCATCCTTGTCACATGTTCATTTCCTCTCAATCATCAACTCTGGAGTCAGGCTTTTGTGACTCAAGGGAGGCTTTTCTACAAACAAGAGGAGGGCCAGTGGACACTTAGCACTCAGCAGAGGTTCACGGCAGGCCTACCAAATGCCAGGCCCTTGGGATACAACACGTGCAAACCAAAGCCCCTGCACTTGAGGCGCTTACGTTCTAGCAACGATAAGCATTAAAAACAAAAAAAGTAAATTATACCGTATGTTAGATTGTGAGAAGTGACATGTTGGATTGTGGGAAGTGATGTGGGGTAAAGGGGGATGGGAGTTCTGAGGCAGGTGGTCGGGCAAGGTGACGTTGGCACAAAGCCTTGATGGTGGTGAGGGAATGTGCCCAGGAGATGTCTGGGGTGGGGGTGGTGGCAGGGAGAGAGAGGGGTGGCAGGAGGGGAGGGGGGTGATTCCCAGCAGAGGGAACAGTCAGTGTGAAGGTCCCCAGGAGACAGTACGTCCAATCCATTTGAGTATGGGTGACATATCTGGGGAAAGACGCCTAAGGAAGAAAGAGTTGTCATTCCCTGATTCCAGAGGGAAACAAGAAAAGGAAGCTTCTAGAAAGGGTGAGAACCTGAGGTACAGAATCTGTAACAGTGGCATGAGAGTGGGAACACTGGGTAGTGAGGCGAGAAGGCACTTCAGAGTTAGGAAATTGCTGCCAGGATGACTCCCCTCGGGAGCTGAACCTCACACACCTTTGCATTCACGTCACCTGGAGCAGAGCAGGAAAGGCAGTCTGCCTGCAGAACGCAGGGGTGACTGACACGGGGCCCTTCTTGCGCTGCGTGTGGCGAAGGGCTGGAGTCAGCCCAAGGGCTGTGCTGTGAGGTCTGCGGCAAATTTGTCCTTGAATTTATTTCTAAGAAGGAGGATGCCCCTCAGAGAAAAGTTTAGCGATATTTTTTCTATTCATTGGTTTATTCGGTCTGCTTAAAACCCAGTCAAATGAATTATGGAGTCTGAAAAATGCATGTGTGGCTAAGACATCTAGGCATGGGGGGAAGTTGTAACCTGGTGGTTGAACTAAACGTGAGCGTAATGCATATGTGTGTGTCTTTTATCAAGATGATGTTAATGGGGTGGGAGGAATGGGTATTAATAGAGCCTACAGATTTACAAACCTTTTAAGAAGGTATTTATATACATTCCAATGTGATATTGAATTGCATCAAGGCTTTTTTGGTTGAAGTAACAGAAAGCACTTCAAACACTTAAGCAGTAATACAGAGTAATTTATTACAAAGCTACAGAGGTAGCTCCTGGAACCTCAGGGCAAGAAATCAGTCGACATCCTCAAGGAACCGAAATCCAGAACTAGCAGGTCGGTGGGAACCCAGGAGGCTCCCCGGGGTCCTGCTGTCTCCCATGCTCACGCCACACCGCCCTGTGGTCTTTCAGCCCTGTCTCTGTGTGTGTACCCCCTCCTCTTCTCTTGGCACACCTCCTTCCCCATCTGTCCACACGGCCTCCCCAGCATGCCTGGATGTATATTACCTCAATTTCAGCAATCAGTAAAGCTGGAGACCAATCTCAGTTCCAACGTTGCAGGGAAGACTGGCGCTGCTCTGGCCAGTGTCTCCGTCTGCTCTAAGTGACCACAACCAGTGAGGCCACTGCTTGTTCAAACAGCTGCCTGGGCACTTACTGTGACCTCAGTCGGTCTGTCTTAAATCACATTCATCGGGTTCTTTTCAGTAGCCAGTGGTAACCCCGACCCCGCTGGTTAGGGGTGTGTGAGTGCTGTAGTTCTCCTCCCCAACCACCTCCCTGTGCAGAGGGCGCCAGAATGAAGGCAGGCCTCAGGCAGAATACTACCACACATACAAATATGTGTACATGTTCGTGTACATACCCGGAAGCAAGCACAGAACAGCAGACCAGTGGCTCCTGGACACTCAGAGCAGCGTTGAGAGCAGCACACAGCAGCTCACATGGGGACTCGCTCACGGGGAGAGGTGGCGGCACTCCGACAGCAGCATCGGCTCAGCTCCCAGCTGCGCCTGTGGCTGAAGCCTCGGGGACACAGCCGCTCGCAGAGCGCCACGAAGCCCCCTTCCCAGCGCTCCTCCGAGCTGGGCAAGGGGCATCATCAGGTGGACTAACTCTACCACCACGCTAATGCCAGGGTGCAGGGGCCTTTATACCCTTTCTGGCCAGCCCACTGTTCACCCGTGCGAATCCTCCTGCTCATTAACAGACCCTCAAGTCAAGATCCAGGGGGTTGTCTTCTGCCACCTTTGGAGAATTAGACTTCTGACCAGGACCCTCCAAATGTGCCTACCATGCTCTGGAGTGTGGATTCCTGACTAGGGACATCAAGTGTGAACCAACCAACCCTGGATTTAGACGAAAATCAATGAATACACATACACACTGCAGTTGTTGCAGTAAGGGCCCCTAATAGATGAATTAGTGAAAGTGAAAGTGAAATCGCTCAGTCGTGTCCGACTCTTTGCGACCCCGTGGACTGTAGCCCACCAGGCTCCTCCGTCCATGGGATTCTCCAGGCAAGAATACTGGAGTGGGTTGCCATTTCCTTCTCCGGGGAATCTTCCCGACCCAGGGATCGAACCCAGGTCTCCCACACTGCAAACAGACGCTTTAACCTCTGAGCCACCAGGGAAGCCCACCAGATGAACTGGCCTCCTCTAAACAGTTGTCTTGGAAGCTCCCCCATGCCCCACTGCTTCTTACATGTCACTGGCCAGTCCTGTTAGCCAAAGAGTCTGGAAACGTTCTTTATTAACTGGACATGTCACTCTCCACAGGGCTTCCCATGTGGCACTAGCAGTAAAGAACCTGCCTGCCAATGCAGGAGACATAAGAGGCAGACACACGTTCAGTCCCTGGGTCGGGAAGATCCCCCGGAGGAGGGCATGGCAACCCACTCCAGTATTCTTGCCTGGAGAATCCCATGGATGGAGGAGCCTGGGCGGTGATAGTTGGTAATGTCCCAAAGAGTTAGACACGACTGAAGCGACTTAGCACATCCCTATCTGAACAATACAGGGGTCTCATTACCAAGGAAAAGGAGGAAAGACAAATTGGTTGGGCAGGCAGCCCCTTTTGCTGCACTCACTGATCTAAAGCAAACTGGAGAAGGAAATGGCAACCCACTCCTGTATTCTTGCCTAGAGAATCTCACGGACAGTCCACAGGGTCGCAGAGAGTCGGACACGACTTCACTTTCATTGTCTCAATTTCCTTATCTATAAAATGGAATTATCAATATCTACCCTGCCCATTTCTCAGGGTTTGTGTGAAAATCAAATGAAAACACTCTGAAAACTTAGAAGCCTTGTTCAAACAGAAGACATTATGCTGACAGTTTATATAAGAAACCACAGTGTTGTATAACCATCAAAAGGGTCATTCTTTCAAATCAAAATGTAACCACACATAAGCACTGTTGCCTGATTCCCCAAAGCTTATTTGTAATTTCCAGACCAGAAACTGTCATTTTTTATTGTCAAGGATCCTTTGTGATGCTTGCTAGTTTATGGGAGGCTGACTGGACATACGTGGAGGCTACATAAGGTTTTCTAGATTTATTGGGGCTTTCTCTGTGCCAGGCGCTGTGTTGCACATGAATTATCCCACTTAATCCTCGCACAGACTCCAGGGGTGGGCAGTGCTGGTCTCCTCCCAGCCTGCAGATAAGGAAATGGAGACTGAACATCCTCAGCACCTAACACGGGTCAGTGGAGAGCCAGGATTTCAGTCTCAGCCACATCGGCAATGCCTGAGCATCATCCTGGAATTCTAAAATGTCGTAGCTTCCAGTCACCACGTGTAGGGGTAGAACTGTGTTTCCCCCTACCCCTCATCCCCTGAAAAAGACATGCTGGAGTCTTAACGTCGGTACCAGTATATGTGACCTCATTTGGAAACAAGGCCTTGGCAGATGAAATCAAGTTAAGGTGAGGTCACACCAGATTAGAGTAGGTCCTAATCCAATGACTGCCGTCCTTATAAGAAGAGGGAAATTTGGATGACCATCCAGGGTTCAAGGCCATGAGAAGGCAGAGGCAGAGACTGGAGCAATGTATCTACAAGCCAAAGAAGCCAAGGACTGCCAGCAACACCAGGGGCCGTGAGAGATGCCCAGGGAGGTTTTTCCCTCACAACTCCCAGAAGGAACCAGCCCTGCCAACACCTGAATTTCAGACTTCTGGCCTCCAGAATGGTGAGAGAATCAATATCTGTCATTTTCGAGGCACCAAGAGTGTGCCTTTGTTACAGTAGCTCTGGGGAACTAACCCATCATGTGAATATGTGATGCCCTACAAGGAGCCCAGTGTGGGCTGGTGCTCTCTGCATCCCTGAGCAAATGAGGTCGGGGGCACAGCCTCAGCTTCCCACAAAGGTACCTTCTTTACAGACGGGGCAAGATCCTCCCCAGGCATGCTCCTGGGTCTGCAGAGGCCACCCTGGCTGTGTCCCAAGCAGAGGGGCATCTCTGAAGGCACCTGTGAGATGTGGGGCTCAGCCTGAGCGGCTCAGCCATAACCATGACGACTGGCCCACATGTTCAGGTCACAAGATCCATTAGGGCTGGGTGAGGGGAGAAGCCTCTGACTTTTCTTTCTATTCTGCTTCTATTGGGATTGCACCGAAGTCTGTGGGGAACTAGATCTATTTGCTGGGTGAGGAATCTTGCATTTCCAAGAACCAGCATTTCCTATACTTTTGGCTCATTCCACCTTCAAAAATGTTTGCCAAATCTACATATCACTCGTGTTTTTTAAAAAGCAGTTTTATAGCACTCCCTAAAATGAAAAGCCAGAATCACCTACCAAGAATACAAAGTAAAAGTACTGAAATGTAAATATTTACCTGTTTACTGTCTACATATCAGGGAGAAGGTGGTTGGTAAATTGAAGCAGGATCAACACCATTCTGATAGATACTCAGATACTCAGATCAATGCTACTCAGATAACTTTCGTGAATAGAACTGCTTTGAAAGCACCTGGAAAATATTAAGTAACAATACAAAAGAAGTTTATTATTATAAACTTTATTACTGCACTGCTGTGAGGATCCTCAGACCACCACAGAACCACCTGTTTGGCACAACATTCTGTGGACAGAAAATTCCAGAATGAGATAAATCGAATTAGCTTTTAAATACTTAAGTGCCACTCACATTTAAAAGAACAGATGCTGCCATTTCAAGTCTGAGAAAATTAACGGTACGGACATCTGCCATCTGTATGACCTTGCGTAGTCACTTTATCACCCCTGATAATAACTGGCGATGTATCTTGTCTCGACTGGAGAAAATAAATAAGACTACCGGGCTAAGAAGAGATCTTTTCATTGTGCTGGTAAGAGGAGAAATCTGGACACCCAGCCAAAGAACACAGGCTAACCTTTGTTCAGAGACTCGCTTGAAGAAGAGGGGAAAGGGCTGCTGGGATAAAGAGATACTTGTGTTTGCAGCGTGCGGGGGCAGCGGGGGCAGGCAAGGAGCCACACTCCCCAGCACAGAGCGAGCCTCTACGGCACTGAGGCTTGACGCAAACAAGTGTGTCTATTCGGGTCTAATATTGCCTTTCCTGGAGTTGAAGGTGAAGACCCCTCCATGGATGTGATCCCAATATGGAAATGGAGGCATGAGGGCCTAGACTGCCAAGCCAGTCACCCAGCTCAGCATGAACTTTTAAGAGTTATGCCGTCGTGAGAAACACCATGAGAGCCGTGCATGTTTCCTGCTGCCAGCTTTTCCTCTGCATGCTGCCCTTTGCAGGGATAGCGGGCTGAGCAAATGCAGGCTGCTCTCCACAGTAATAATCTCAGGTTAACTACAAACAATGACTCCAGTGCATAACAACTCAGAAGAGTATAAAAGACCGGGAATATAACATTTCTTATAAGGGAAAGGTGAGTAACACCGTCACATAATAGTGACTCTATAGTGACAGTGATGCTGTGGCCAGAAATAGACGGCTCACTCAACCAGGGATTCCTGAAGAGACTTTTTAACCAAGGGATGTTCTTGCTGTTTAGGCGCTTAGCCGTGTCCGACTCTTTGCGACCCCAGGGACTGTAGCCCGCCAGGCTCCTCTGTCCATGGGATTCTCCAGGCAAGAGTACTGGAGTGGCTCGGCATTTCCTTCTTCAGGGACTCCTCTGGACCCAGGGATGGAGTCAGTTTCTTTTGCATTGGCAGGCAGATTCTTTACCACTGAGCCANCCGACTCTTTGCGACCCCAGGGACTGTAGCCCGCCAGGCTCCTCTGTCCATGGGATTCTCCAGGCAAGAGTACTGGAGTGGCTCGGCATTTCCTTCTTCAGGGACTCCTCTGGACCCAGGGATGGAGTCAGTTTCTTTTGCATTGGCAGGCAGATTCTTTACCACTGAGCCACCAGGGAAGCCCAGTGAAGGAATATATGTATATACACATTTTTGGACATGTGAGTGGGGATAAGGAACAAGCCACAGAAGAAAAATGTCACCACCCTGTACTCACTTGCTAGAGCTGCTAGCACAAGTTACCTCCAACTGGGCAGTTTAAACAATTGCAATTTATCATCTCACAGCTCTGGAGTCCAGCTGACTAACATCAAAGTGTTAACAGAGTTGCTTCCTTTGAAGATTCTAGCAAAAAATCTGTTTCAGCTCCTCACCTAGATTCTGGTTGCTCCTTGGTGTGTGGCAGCGGAGGTTCAGTCAGTCTTCACATGGCATTCTCCACGTGTGCATGTCTGTATCCAAATTTCCCCTTTTTATAAGGACACTGGCCATATTGGACTAGGATGACTTCATCTTAGCTAATTACATTTGCCAATAATCCCCACTCCAAGTAAGGTCACTTTCTGAGCTTCTGGGGGTTAGGATTTCAACAGAAATTTTGAAGGGACACAATTCCACCCCTAACACCATCCTAGGCCCAGAGAGGCCAAGGAAGAAGAGATGTAGGAGACCCTGGTTGAAAGCTGGAGCTCAGGAATGTTGCTGTCACTAGTGACACACAGGGCCTGAAACTACCAAAGCAGGAAGGGGGCCCGAGAAAGAACTATTCTGCCTTTTCTCTCATCCCACTCTCCAGGCACCAAAGCCAATCAGAAGGCAGAGGACAGGGGCCCAGGAGATACAGTTTGGGGAAACCAGCCATTCCCCTGGACAGGGCCGAGAAAGTGGGAGAAAGAAGAAGGGATAGGTCAGCAGTTACCAAGGCAAACAGAGGGAAACCAGCAAAACGAACACCCGTGTACATGACAGAATCAAGGGATCCAAATGGGTTAGAGAAAGAAGTTGATTTATAAGAATTTTCCAAACTATAACTTAGGAATCTGTGCATTGAGAAAATCCAGAGAAAATTAAGGTGTGCATTCTCTCCCAAGAAAGATACCCATTTGAAAGTGTCTTCTCTTTAACTGAAAAGACAGATCAGAGTTGAAGGTTCACATTTCAACAGAAAAAAATAAAGGCCCCCGGAGAAAACGTCTCCCTGGGTGCACATGCAGAAGACGTCCCTCAAAGCCTCCTCTGTTTATCTTGTCACGTCCCTCTGTCCTCCTGACACCCGAGTCACTGGATGTCCCTTCATCCTGTACTCTGTGAATCCCGCATCTCCATTTCTCTTTTCATCACCTTGTTTCAGGACCTCCTTACTTCTCCCTGCAGCCACCCCATCAGGTTCAGTCTTCCAGGCTTGGTCTCCCACAGTCCATCCTGCACCCTGAGCAGTAAAATGCAGACTTCCTTGCATGATGGTCTAGGCTCTTTGCAATCTGGCCCCTGTCTGCACTTCAGGCCTCATCTCCCCCTTATCCATGTCCCACCCTCCCCTATGGCTCTCCAATAAAACTAACCCACTCTGCCAGGAAAAAATGCGAACAATTTAGAAACAGGTCGAAAACAGATTACTGGATGTTCTGTCTGGTGCATCCTACTGGGTTATTATCTTTTCTGGTTTTGAGCTATTTTATTTCTGTTGAGTTGTAGACTATTTTATGTTTTATTTCTGTAAGTCGTACGCTAGTGAAAGTGATATAAGTGATTCTTGGCCATGGAACTGCAAATTGTATCCCTGGAGATGCAACAGATTATCACCCTGTGGTATTGAACCATTTTGCATCTATTCTGGGGGAAGGCAATGGCACCCCACCCCAGTACTCTTGCCTGGAAAATCCAATGGACGGAGTAGCCTAGTGGGCTGCAGTCCATGGGGTCACTAACAGTCGGACAGACTGAGCGACTTCACTTTCACTTTTCTCTNCACCCCACCCCAGTACTCTTGCCTGGAAAATCCAATGGACGGAGTAGCCTGGTGGGCTGCAGTCCATGGGGTCGCTAACAGTCGGACAGACTGAGCGACTTCACTTTCACTTTTCTCTTTCATGCATTGGAGAAGGAAATGGCAACCCACTCCAGTATTCTTGCCTGGAGAATCCCAGGGACGGGGGAGCCTGGTGGGCTGCCGTCTATGGGGTCACACAGAGTCGGACACGACTGAAGTGACTTAGCAGCAGCAGCAGCAGCATCTATTCTTAATATCTTTTCATCATTCCTGATCATTTATAGATGAATGTTGCTTGAATTCTCCTTTGAACCATTTATAACATCATACTGATTTTCTCATTAATTAATGAGTTCAGTAAAACCTTTGATGTGCTCAATTTATAAATCTATGAATCAAATTTTATCCTTTAAAATTTTTTATCTTTTAAGAACTCCTAGGGTTCTCTGATTGGGCCGCACTCTTTCCTGCCTCCCTTTGTACAAACTGCTGACACTGTTCGGAACCCTCTTCCCCAGGTTTGTCTGCTTGGTGAACTCCTAGTCATCCTTCAATACTCAGCTAAAGGTTGCCTCTTCTGTGAAGTCTTTCCTGGTTACCCAGTGGATACTCGCGAGTTCAGTGGTACTTTGTACCTGCCTGTATTTCCAAGTTTGGTATATATGCCAATATCTGCTTTCCACACTAGTTCTGAAATTCCTATAGATAAGGACCATATTCTACTCATCTAGAATATGAGTATTTATGCTCCACTTGCCTGGGACAGAGTAGGCACTTAACAATATTTTACTGTTAGTCGCTCAGTCATGTCTGACTCTTTGCGACCCCATGGACTGCAGCACGCCAGGCTTCCCCATCCTTCATCATCTTCCGGAGCTTGCTCAAACTCATGGCCATCAAGTTGGTAATGCCATCCAACTATCTCATCCTCTGTCATCCCCTTTTCCTCCTGCTTTCAATCTTTCCCAGCATCAGGGTCTTTTCTAATGAGTCAGCTCTTCTCATCAGGTGGCCAAAGTATTGGAGCTTCAGCTTCAGCACCAGTTCCTCCAATGAATATTCAGGATTGATTTCCTTTAGGATTGACTAGTTTGATCTCCCTGCAATCCAAGGGATCCTCAAGAGTCTTCTCCCACACCACAGATCAAAAGCATCAGTTCTTTGGTGCTCAGCCTTCTTTATGGTCCAATGCTCACATCCATACTTGACTACTGGAAAAACCATAGCCTTGACTAGATGGACCTTTGTTGGCAAAGTAACGTCTCTGCTTTTTAATATTCTGTCTAGGTTGATCATAACTTTTCTTCCAAGGAGTGAGTGTTTTTCAATTTCATAGTTGCAGTCACCATCTGCAGTGATTTTGGAGCCCAAGAAAATAAAGTCTTCACTGTTTCCATTGTTTCCCCATCTATTTGCCAAGAAGTGATGGGACTGGATGCCATGATCTTAGTATTTTGAATGCTGAGTTTTAAGCCAGATTTTTCACTCTCCTCTTTCACCTTCATCAAGAGGTTCTTTAGTTCCTCTTTACTTTCTGCCATAAGGGTGGTATCATCTGGATTTCTGAGATTATTGATATTTCTCCCAGCAGTCTTGATTCCAGTTTACTGAATACTTATTCAGTACCTTTACCTGGGTGTCCTTTTAATCTTCACAACGACCTTATGAAGTAGGTAATATTCGTCTCCCTTTTATGGGTGAAGAAATTGAACTTAGACAGGGTAACTGTGTAATTGCCTGGGATTACACAGCTTTGGGAGAATCTGACCAAGTAGCTGTGCCTCATGATTGAATATTCTTAACTACAATGTTGTACTGTTTGTTAATTCAGCAAGTCTTTGGCCCTCAGGTCCTCCTGAAGTTATACTTAAAGAGAAGAGCCATGACTTAGGTGTTGACTTCTGAGTTTCGCTTTTTATCAAGATATTTTAACCAGCTTGGGACAATGAAGAGCAAAATGATTTCCAATGCGTTAACTTCTCTCTTCTAATAAATTAGCCAAAACATATTAACCAAGGAGAATTGGCTATCCAGATGAATTCCTGGTTATTATTACACACCGCAGGTTAAATGAAAATTGCCCTTTTAGGCTCACGTGTGGAGAAGGCAATGGCACCCCACTCCAGTACTCTTACCTGGAAAATCCCATGGACAGAGGAGCCTGGTAGGCTGCAGTCCATGGGGTCGCGAAGAGTCGGACACGACTGAGCAACTTCACTTTGACTTTTCACTTTCATGCGTTGGAGAAGGAAATGGCAACCCACTCCAGTATTCTTGCCTAGAGAATCCCAGGGACGGGGGAGCCTGGTGGGCTGCCGTCTATGGGGTCGCACAGAGTTGGACACGACTGAAGCGACTTAGCAGCAGCAGCAGCAGGCTCACATGAACAGCACAGCACTTGGCACACACAGGTGCCCAGCAGGGAATATCCACCTATGGGTGCGCTGCACAGGGATGTTCACAATGCAGGGGCCAGCTGTCTGGGGAGCAGCCCAGGGAGCCCCACCGCTATTTCTCCTGGCACATCTCTGCTGCCTAGCCTACTCCTGCCAAGGGCACTTCTACTGTCAGGGCTGCCTCTGGGATTTGGAGTTGACAGAAGCCTCTGGAGCATTTTCTAAAATTTAAAATTGCTCAACTTTGCTGAGTGGGTGAAGAGTGAAATAAAGACTGCTTTACCACCTGGGTAAGTGCCAAGCCTCCTTCCTTAAGGTGACCCGGGCAATCTGACCTCCACTCTCAGGGTTGAGGCAAGCAGAGTACATTGCCATAACAAGGGAAATGACAGGAAAGGCCGTGCTAGGCTTTGATTACCTGGAGTGGTGTGATTACGGTACCTTTGATGTTGATAATCCGCCTGAGGGCCCTTCATCTCAGTGCTTGTCCTTGGAAGTTTGGACTCAGGCAAACCAGGGTAATCACCTTCAGCTCCAGATTGTGCCAGGGGGCCAGACTGCATTGAGTCTTGGGGAGCAGCGAGGCCAGGCGGCTGCAGCTGCATTTCCCCCCAGTGCCAGGAAAGGTTCTAATTCAAAAACAAATGTATTTATCACTCCCAACCGCTCCACAGGGCAGGGCATCCTGCCTCTGGGTGGAGTGTCAGTATGCAGTGGGAACAGTGGCAGGCAGCCAGCGGAAATTTCACATTTCACCAAGGTTCCTGCCACTCTGCAGTGGTGTTGCAGACCCAGCATCACCCAGTGGAGAGAGTCCAGCCTCCCAGCCAGCCCTGGAGACACAGGCACCAGGCCAGAGCCAGGCCCTCAAACCACAAGCCAGCCAACCCCTGCCACTGGAGGCCGGGCCCTGAGACTCAGCCATCCCCACCTGGTGACTAAAGTTCTTCCTAAGCCAGGAGTGTGGGCCAATGGGGAAATCCATCAGGAGCAGGCAAGGGGCGGTCTGTCTGGATCCCCATGACATACGTGTGTGAGNGCCAGCCAACCCCTGCCACTGGAGGCCGGGCCCTGAGACTCAGCCATCCCCACCTGGTGACTAAAGTTCTTCCTAAGCCAGGAGTGTGGGCCAATGGGGAAATCCATCAGGAGCAGGCAAGGGGCGGTCTGTCTGGATCCCCACGACATACGTGTGTGAGCACCCTGTGTAAGAAGCCCGAGACTTCTGCTTTAAGACAAGGTTGCCTTTAGCTGGGGGGCCGTCAGGCCACCTGGCCATCGTCCAGAGAGAAGGAAAGGAACTGCAGACAGTTGCAGTTCTCCAACGCACCGGCCTCCAGGCTGCTGCCCGGTCCAGACTCCACCAATCCAGGTTTTACCACTGCTGGTGATCTTTCCACCAGAGACTAGAGTTTGTCTCTCTCCAACTGGACACTCTCCTGGAAGAAGTGCACACCCTCTGGTGCCATACCCAGTTCTTCCTGGACCCATCTGTCCCTTCTCCACACTCTCTCCTTCAGGTACCTCACTCACCAGCCCCCCACTCTGTGAGCAGGCCATGCACTTTCATAGCCCCCTAAATAGCCTTTGACTTTTGCTGCTTATGTTCAGGCCAGCTCCAATGTCATCTCCTAGGTGAGGGCTCTCCTGCATTTTCTACCCACATCCACACAGAACTCAAATGCCCACCTCCCTTCATAGTCCTTCACAGCTGTGCGTACCTAGCCCTAGTGTAACAGTAAACCACGTTGGAGCTGATTCACTGATTACAAGTCCACCCCTCTGATTATGAGCGCAATCCAAGGGCTTCTTTTGCAGTCATCTTTTCTCTGTGAGTGATTAGAACAGCCCCTGGCACACAGTAGGTGCCAGTGTCCAAAATCATCCTTTTTCCTTGGAGAATCTTTTTGCTTAGGAGGATATAATCCAATTCTGAGCCATCTAGGGGCCCAGGGACATTTATGTGTGGAAAACTGAACAAATTCTGCCTTTCCCCCAAGCCTAGAGAAAGCCCAAGGCGAAGAAAGCAACATGCAAACTAACCACTTCATGATAAGTGTAGTCTCAGATGCTAACAATTTTACTGCCTGTTAAAAGCAAAGCAGAGGATGAGGTGGTTGGATGGCATCACCAACTTGAGGGACATGAGTTTGAGCAAGCTCCTGGAGTTGGTGATGGACAGGGAAGCCTGGCGTGCTGCAGTCCATGGGGTTGCAAAGAGTCGGACACGACTGAGCAACTGAACTGAACTGAACTGAAGAGCAAAGCCAAGCCACACACAGAAGTGAAACTTCCTGAACATCCCCCACCAAGCATTAGTTGACTGCCCTGCTGGAATTTTGATGACAATACTAGGCATCTGGGTAAAGGCTCACTGTGCAAGAACAGAGGGATTCCGACGATGCTTTTAGGTATAAATCTTCTGCCTTTCACTTCTGCAGGCATGGCATCCTGAGAGAAGGGGAAATGGTACAGTGTCCTTGGTTTATGTCCTGAGCTGTCCCATTCTTACAAAATTCTGAACTCTCTGTGTCAGAACTGTCAGTTTCTTTAGATTCTTTTGCTTTAAAAAGGATTATCATTATTATTATTATTATTATTAAGATAGTTGTTGAGACTCACCTCTTCTAAAAACAAAACAGGCTAAAATCTGAAGCAAATATTCCAACTTTACTAAAGGTAAAATTTGTAATTTCAATATTCTGATCAAGGTCCAATTAAACAGAACAAATAAGCTAATGTTTGTACTGGGCATTACACACACAAAGCCTTTTCATATATGTAATCTCATTGATAAGAGTTGTTTAACTCATCAGTTCCACACTTGGCAAAGGGGCAAAAATTTAAGTACTTTCTCCTAACCACCAATATTGCTGAGGGTCTCCCCTCATTCCAGTGCCCACCCCAGCTGGAAAGGAAAGCAAATACCCTTTCATCTCTAACACCTCCAATCCCATTTCCAGGACAAGGAAGTCATAGCTCTACGGTGCAGAAAGAAGCAGAGTGCCCCCTCCCCACATCCTGATCCACTCTCCTTCTTCAGCCTGTCTCTCTCCATTCCCCACCCCAACTCAGCTACAGCCTTGCTGAACCACTCACAGTTCCAGGAATGCACCACATCCATTACCTCCCACAATCCTCACCATCTCCACACCTCACTCCTACTCAGCTTCTGAGTCTTAATTAGATAGCACCTCCTCCCGGAAGCCTTCTGCTAGCTCCCAAGGCTGAATAAGGGCTCTTTCAGTCTGTTCCTAGCTCACCCTGTCTCTCTCTTTATCCCAACACTAATCATATTACCTTATGATCATCAATTACTTGTTTTTCTTGTCTTCTAGAGAACATTGTCCAATTGTCATAATGCCAGCTATACATGTAATGAAAATTTTCTAGCAAACTCATTAAAAAAAATAAAAATAGGTGAAAATAATTTAATAATAAATTTTATTTAACCTAATATATCAAGAATAATATGATTTCAACATGTAGCCAGTATAAAACAATAGTTAATGAGATATTTTATAGGTTGCTTCTTTTCTTACAAAGCTTTGCCGACTGGTGTGTATTTTACAGCATATCTCCATTTGAGCATTTCAAGTGCCCAATAGCCACCTGAGGCTGGTGGCTACCATATGGGACAGCAGGTGTCTAACTTAAACTCCTGGGAGGCAGGCCACAGACTCAACCCCTCACACTCTTAATATCTTGCTCTGTGCTCAGCACACAGTCAGCAATGTGAATGTCCTCATCCACTCGGGCTGCTCTAACAGAAATTCCACAGACTGGTGGTTTAAACAACAAATATTTATTTCTCAGAGTTCTGGAAGCTGAGAAGTCCAAGATCAAGACCGGCAGATTCAGTGTCTGGTGACAACCTAATTTCTGGTTCATAGCTGGCCACTCCTGATTCAAAGTTGGCCATCTTTTTACTGTATCCTCACACGGCAGAAGGGATAAATTTCTCTGGGGTATCTTTTATCCAATTCATGAGGGCTCTACCCTCATGACCTAATTACCGCCCCAAAAGTCCTACCTCCTGATACCATCACACTGGGGGATAGGGTTTAATATATGAATTCTGAGGGACACAAACATTCCATTGATCACAGTGAACAGTGTCTGTGAATGACTTCATCCCCCAAGAAGGGAGGCTGGGTGTACGAGTGCCTCCCTGTGGCCCAGAGAAACGGGTATCCATAATATAAGGTGCAAGTTAGCACGTGGTTGGTTTAGTTGCTAAGTCATGTCCGACTCTTGCGACCCCATGGACTGGGAACCTACCAGCCTTCCCTGTCAATGGGATTCTCCAGGCTAGAATACTGGAGTGGGTTGCCATTTCCCTCTCCAGGGGATCTTCCCAACCCAGGAATCAAACCTAGGTCTCCTGCATTGCAGGCAGATTCTTTACCAGCTGAGCCTCAAGGGAAGCCCTAGCAGGTGGGGGCTTAGTCAAAATTCTGTTCCAGTGAAACTCCCCTAGTAAAAGAAAAGTGGCCAGATTATGGGCTGATCACATCATGTTTCAAGCCTTACTCAAATGACAGAAATACCAGTTCAACAAAGCAAAAACTGATCAGCCCCTTGGAATTTAGGGCAATGTAATTTAACCTTCCTGTAAGATGGAAACACAGCATCTCCAGGAGACTTCCTTGAAATGGCTCAGCCAGAAACGTTCTCGGCCACGGGACCAGAAGATAGGAAAGCAGCCCGAGGCTGAGGAGGAAGGACAAGTGTGGAATTATCTGGGTCCTACTCACTCTTTGTTTCCAGATTCCTAGAGTTTTTATCCTAAAAGCTGATACTTTTAAAAGTGCTTTTTGGAAACAGCAAAGCCCTGGTGCCAGGAAAAGCAATGACATCAGCCCCAAACCCGAGAGAAGAACCCTAGAGAAGCAGCCTTCAGGAAGACCGCAAGGATGCAGGAGGAGGTGACACTGCACAGCTGAGGACGTCTGTTTCTGCTCTGCCCAGTCAGATAGTTCTGGACTCCTGAATACACGCACGCCAGGGGCTTCCCAGGTGGTGCTAGTGGTAAAGAACCTGCCCACCGATGCAGGAGAACCAAGAGACGCTGGATCAGTCCCTGGGTCGGGAAGAACCCCCTGGAGGAGGAAATGGCAACCCACTCCAGTATTCTTGCCTGGAAAATCCCATGGACAGAGGAGCCTGGCAGATTACAGTCCATGGGGTCACAAAGAGTCAGCCATGACTAGACTTAGCACAGGATTCCTGACACAACAGCTGCTAAACCCGCAGTTCTGAAGTTGGACGGGCAGGATTAGAATCCTTTAGGGGACTGGTTAAATAACCAGATTGCTGGCCCTCACCCTTCAGAGAGTTTCACTCAGTTGTTTTGAATTGGGTCCCAGGAAAAAGGCATTCTTACCAAGTACCTCAGGAAATTCTGATTGGGAGTTCCACACTTTGAGAAAAACAACCCTGAATAATCAAATCACCTTTCTCTCACCTCTCCTTTCTAAACACGCTGAAAGCTGTACCTTCTAGGACACAAGTATAGCCATGTGGTTCCCACACTACCTAACAGCTCCCGGCCGAGAAGGCAAGAGGGCACTGAGATCCAGGCGCCTGGGGCCGTGCCCACCCAAAGGAACAAGCACTCTTTCTTTGGATAGCGTGCATGCCAAGTCACTTGTGTCGCATCTGACTCTTTGCGACCCCGAGGACTGTAGCCCGCCAGGCTCCTCTGTAAATGGGGTTCTCCAAGTATGAATACTGGAGTGGAGTATTTCCTTCTCCAGGGAATCTTCCTGACCCAGCGATCAAACCCACTTCTCCTATCTCCTGCATCGGCAGGCAGGTTCTTTACCACTAGCGCCGCCTGAGGAGCCCTTCCCTGGATGGAGGCATCTCCAAATGCCAGCCCTCTGCCCTACAGTGGAGCGGGGTCAGCCCAGGGTGGGCATCTTTCCTCCTGATTTGTGGCAAAAACACAACATAGGCTAGTGGCAGCTCCAAATCTGTTGTCCAATGTTTTGGACACTGCATCTTCCTCAGACCCCAACAGCTAACAACCTCGACCTGTCGTTGTTCTTGAAGGTGGAAACCAGAAGTGAAATTGACGGCTCATCATTTTTCTTGTGCCTGACAAACCAGCCTACAGCCAGCGAGGGCCTTCCTGGGCTCTGAGGATGCTGCGGCAGGGTCAGGCCGGGCAGTGGGTCAGCACCTCCCTGAGCGATTCCCACCAGCGTCTCTGCATGAGTGAGGCCTGCACTATTGCCTCACTCTGCCTTTTTCCTGGAAGGGCTCTGCCTCGCTGATTTCACCTGCAGATGACAGATTTCTCCTGGGCTTGGCGATTACTAAATAGGAATGATGGCTCCGTGCGAATGGATCCTATACACATATCCAGGTTACCTGGCTTTCCAAGGGAGCGGGCTGCTGAATGGGATGGACGCCCAAGTGAATATATTTCTACAAATTCTCTTTTCACTCTTCAATTCTCCACCAACTTCTAAAATTTTCTGAACTGGATGAATACTTTATGACACCCTATGCCTGTCAAGGCAGAAAAGAGCAGGTCACTGGACGTGCTGTGAGTCTCAGATGCAACCTGGGTGAAGTGAAAGAGGACTCCCAGCTGCTAACAGCGAGGAAACGCAATCTGGGCTGGGCTGGGAACTCTAGCTCTGCTACAACCTGGCTAATTGCTACTGGGCAGACAGACAAAGGACAGGCAAGCATTTGCAGCCTAGAGAGAAAAGACATCTGAAAATGATTGAAGAATTTAGAAAAAAGACAGCTGGAATCTGAACCTACCTCTTTTTGTTCAGGGGACAGTTATGAGGTGCCTCTTCCTATCATGTCACAAGCACTGACTGTCCTAGGTCCAGGGAAACCCAGGTCCCTCAAAGAGCTCACTCACAGAAGAGAGGGTGGTGTAGGTATAAACACATACTTACAAGAAAATGTGGTCGATAGCAGGAAAGAGAGAGGCATCACCAAGCACTGTGGGCGCCCAAGAAGGAAGGCACCAGAGGGTGTCAGCAGTGCCCTGAGTGGAACGTGGGGAAGAGGCAAGAGAGGAGGAGCACGTGCAAAGCCAAGGTGCGTGGAGCTCACGTCTCCAGGGAAGACAACGCACAGCCACGCCTGCCGGCTGACGCGCAGGGCAAAGGAAGGGAGTGGCTGGGGACAAGGCGGGCAGCCCACTGAGGCTGGTCATGCCCCTGCACCATGTGCTGAAGGATCTGGAATTTCTCCAGGAGGATTCCTTGAAGGTTTTCGTTTTTGCATTTTAAGCAAGGAGGTAACTAAGATCAAACCGATGTTCTTTGCTTTCCTACTTGCTCATTTAAACGAACTAGTTTTGAAAAGTAATTTGTACACATGTCAGCAAAATTCAAACTCTCCCAAGAGCCGCACAGAAGGCAAACCTCCTTTCTACCGACTACCACCAATCTCTGAGTCTTTGTAACCCATGAGCTACCTCTCTCTCTAGTTCTGTGTATATCTTATACCAGAAATATTGTACATGAGTATATTCATAAAGGATTAGATTGTTGGGCACAAATCCACTCAGCCCAGGGAACGAGTCCACTCCACACTTGCCTGCCAAGTTGCTCCCTTGCATGGGCTGGATATACCAGAGGGGGCATCTATTCCTAACTTGTTTAAAGGTTGCATAGGCTGACCAAGACTGTTTATACATGTGATACACACACACACACACACACACACACACACACACTCAGAGGCACTCACTCATTCTCACATCTTTTATTTATGTAGAAGGAACCATATTCTATATTCATTGTGTAATACCTTCATTTTGGTATTTTGGTCACCTGATGCTAACAGCTTACTCATTGGAAAAGTCCCTGATGCTGGGAAAGATTGAGGGCAGAAGGAGAAGAGGGTGTCAGAGGATGAGATGGCAGGATGGCATCACCAGTGCAACGGACATGAACTTGGGCAGACTCCGGGAGATGGTGAGGGACAGAGAGGCCTGCCGTGCTGCAGTTCACGGGGTCACAAAGAGTCGGACATGACTGGGCCACTGAACAACAACACCCTCATTAACAGAGCACCACAGACAGAAATCCACCTGGACAAAAGTAGGCTCTGAGCATTCTTTAGTGCCTAGCATCCTTATGGTAGCTAATGAATGCTTACCTCAAAACAGCTGAAATAAGAACCAGAAGGCAAGGGCACTCACCCAGCTTCAGCACATCACCAGCTGGACTTCATTAGGCTCCATTCTCCAACCACACTCCCTTGGCTTAGCTCCTGCCTCAGGGTCTGGCTTCAGGTCTTGTGGGAGCTCCAGGCTTTCTCCCAACTGCAGCTGCTCCAAATCTCATATTCATCCTGATTGGATAAGATTTTATTTTCCATGAAACAGTCCTGAGGCCAGGGAAACATGATGGACTGACTGGCTTCCACCAACTGGGTGTACCCCTAGAGATGGGACAGGGATCAACACCAAGCAATCATTAGGAGGGACA
Source organism: Oreotragus oreotragus (assembly GCA_006410675.1). Taxonomy (NCBI): domain Eukaryota; kingdom Metazoa; phylum Chordata; class Mammalia; order Artiodactyla; family Bovidae; genus Oreotragus; species Oreotragus oreotragus. The sequence continues at coordinate 551,290 of SJYX01013024.1, read as the reverse complement.
AAAGGGACCGGATTTTAGAATAAACCAGCAAAGTCCATCATCCAGTTACCATCATTCATTTCAATAGCTCTTACCAATGGTCCTTCAGCTTGTTTCTAGTATCTTGCCATTGTAAGCAATACCACAATTGACATCCTCACACATATATCTTTGCATGTACAAGGATATCTATAGAATAAATTCCTGGAAGAATTGAATCAAAGGGTGTCTGTTCTTATGATAGACATGACTATAGTGCCTTTCAAAGGGGAACCCATTCACACCCACAGCATCTCTGAGATGGCTCATTTCCACATATACTGGCCTGTGTGTTGTCAACTTTCTTAGATCTGTACTTAACAAAGTTCAGTTTGACAACCGTGTGGTTAATGGATAGGAAGGGGAATAAGAATGAGATAAGAAAAGCAGTTACATTATTACAGTAATAAAAAGAAGAGATGATAAGGACTTGAGCCATGAGAACTGCCAAGGGTGTTTGGAAGTAGGAGCAGGATTAAGGTATGCGTCTTCCAGAATAACGTGGCAGTGGAGAATATAACATTGTGCTGAAAATTTCACACCAAGAAGATTTTGTTTTGACAAAAAGAATATAGAAAGGAAGGAAAAAATAAGGATGGGAGGGAAAGAGGGAGGAAGGAGAAAGGGAAACAATGGGAAGGGAAGGAAAGGAAAAAGATTCTATTATTAAAACTTTTCCAGTTGGAAATAATAAATAAGCTAAGTACCAAAGACCTTATGTGCTTCCCTGGTGACTCACTGGTAAAGAACTTTCCTGTTAATGCAGGAGATGTGGTTTTGATCCCTGGGTCAGGAAGATCCCCTGGAGGAGGGCATGGGAACCCATTCCAGTATTCTTGCATAGAAAATCCTTAGACAGAGGAGCCTGGCGGGCTACAGTTCATGGGCTCACAAAGAGTTTGACATGACTTAGTGACTAGCCAACAACAAACAAAAGCCTTAACACAGACTCTACGTTGAGAATTTGGGTCCAACACACTCAGATCTCAAAAACAAACAAACCTAGAGACAGAATAACGTGTCATCAGAGCACACGTTAAATGACGTTCTAAAAGCACATTCTGTAAATGCTTAACAGTCTACACTGTGAGACAATATGACAATACTGGTCTCATTAAAGCAGAATAAAGCACTGAATCCTAAGGACTGCTGTCCCACTCTAGAAAAACCTTTCCTCTCTGGGTCCGCCCCTTGGAGTTGGTAGACAGGAGAGTGCTCAGCTGACACCCAGATCCTTTGTACACCGTAGACCCTGCAGCAAATGCTGGCAGTAGTTTAAGATCAACCCCTGATATCTTTCCCTGGCTTCAGAATGACTGTTAAAAAATTCTTGATTATGTTTAAAATCATCTCATGAATATAACTGCATATGAATGCACTTTGCAACCAAGGCCCATAAAGAACCTCTGCATTGCTCACATCTCTCAGAATGGCTAAAATTATTTCTCCACTGGGTGCAGTGACAAGGGAAAAGAAGTATTTCTTGGTCCAAATCCCCTGACACTGTAGCTACCCACCCAGTCCTGCTTTTCTCACTGTCTGAACCAACCATGCTGCGATCCTTCTTTCCTACAAAATTCTTGAAGGAGAAAACAAAAAGGAGAACATTTTTGAAATAGTTGCAAAGGTGGGGGAGAAGAAAGCAAACATATTTTTTGGAGGTTTAACCTGCCCATGGGAAAGAGGGTCAGATAAACAAAGCAGGGTGTGGTGAGGGGTTAGTCCTGGGTAGAACAGTCCAGGTCATATAATGCTATATCTGGTAAAAGTCCCTGGAGGAGGAAGCAGGAAGTTTGCGGACCTGAACATCACAGCTAACATGGTTCATCAGGTACTTCGAAGCCAGGTGGGCACCCACTGCACGCCTCGGAGCAGGGCCACATGCTTGAACCCTGCCCAGCGCTTATAGGCTCTGCAGCCACCTGCTCTCCACTCAGTGGGAACTCTTTCCAGCAAAGTCTGGGTCTACCTTGGTTTTCCTTATTTCCCAGTGTAGGCATATAATTGGTGCGTCTTTGCCAGGATGCCAAAGAGCCCAGAGTCCAGAGAATTCCCTGAGCCCTCACACCCACACTGGCCAGGCCCTTCAGTGTAGCCTGGAGCCCTGGGTACTGACTGAGCAGGAGCCAGTAACCCCTGGTAGGAAGGAAGATCTCTAGGCAGGGGAAGGTTTTTCCCTCAAAGCCCTTACTGCAGCCAGGCTGAAAAGCCAGCTCTGGAATGTCGTGTCCCTGGCCGCACTCCCAGTCCCCTCCCCTATTTCTGTCCGGCACTTTCGCAAGGATGCAAGGATGGGAAGCCCTGCCTCCTCGGTGACCCCCACCCACAAGAGGATCTCGCTCAATCTTCAGTCAATCCCTGCTGTCCACAATCGTCACTGCAGGAACTGTCTCCTCAGCAAGAGTCCCCTGCACACCCACAGGTCTCCCCGCAGCGGGCAGTGTGGTGCAGGGACGCACGGGAGACACTCGGCCATTGAAGCAGGCCATGCTATTTCATCTCCCCACCATGCAATTCTGGAAAGAATCTGATGTTTCTTGCAGCTGAGAGCCTAAAGGGTGATAAAATCACCTATTTCCTGTCAATCGAGTCACCTTGCAGGCCCCATAGAGTCCTACTCTGTGACTAGGTTTCACCTCGCAGGCCCACAGAGTTGCGCTCTGATGGTGAGTAAGTTCCTGCTTCCTCAGGGTCCCTCCCTCCTTCCTTCCACCCTCTGCCTCTGCCCGCCCGGCCCNTGCCATTGTAAGCAATACCACAATTGACATCCTCACACATATATCTTTGCATGTACAAGGATAGCTATAGAATAAATTCCTGGAAGAATTGAATCAAAGGGTGTCTGTTCTTATGATAGACATGACTATAGTGCTTTTCAAAGGGGCACCCATTCACACCCACAGCATCTCTGAGATGGCTCATTTCCACATATACTGGCCTGTGTGTTGTCAACTTTCTTAGATCTGTACTTAACAAAATTCAGTTTGACAACCGTGTGGTTAATGGATAGGAAGGGGAATAAGAATGAGATAAGAAAAGCAGTTACGTTATTACAGTAATAAAAAGAAGAGATGATAAGGACTTGAGCCATGAGAACTGCCAAGGGTGTTTGGAAGTAGGAGCAGGATTAAGGTATGCGTCTTCCAGAATAACGTGGCAGTGGAGAATATAACATTGTGCTGAAAATTTCACACCAAGAAGACTTTGTTTTGACAAAAAGAATATAGAAAGGAAGGAAAAAATAAGCATGGGAGGGAAAGAGGGAGGAAGGAGAAAGGGAAACAATGGGAAGGGAAGGAAAGGAAAAAGATTCTATTATTAAAACTTTTCCAGTTGGAAATAATAAATAAGCTAAGTACCAAAGACCTTATGTGCTTCCCTGGTGACTCACTGGTAAAGAACTTTCCTGTTAATGCAGGAGATGTGGTTTTGATCCCTGGGTCAGGAAGATCCCCTGGAGGAGGGCATGGGAACCCATTCCAGTATTCTTGCATAGAAAATCCATAGACAGAGGAGCCTGGCAGGCTACAGTTCATGGGCTCACAAAGAGTTTGACATGACTTAGTGACTAGCCAACAATAAACAAAAGCCTTAACACAGACTCTACGTTGAGAATTTGGGTCCAACACACTCAGATCTCAAAAACAAACAAACCTAGAGACAGAATAACGTGTCATCAGAGCACACGTTAAATGACGTTCTAAAAGCACATTCTGTAAATGCTTAACAGTCTACACTGTGAGACAATATGACAATACTGGTCTCATTAAAGCAGAATAAAGCACTGAATCCTAAGGACTGCTGCCCCACTCTAGAAAAACCTTTCTCTCTGGGTCTGCCCCTTGGAACTGGTAGACAGGAGAGTGCTCAGCTGACACCCAGATCCTTTGTACACTGTAGGCCCTGCAGCAAATGCTGGCAGTAGTTTAAGATCAACCCCTGATATCTTTCCCTGGCTTCAGAATGACTGTTAAAAAATTCTTGATTATGTTTAAAATCATCTCATGAATATAACTGCATATGAATGCACTTTGCAACCAAGGCCCATAAAAAACCTCTGCATTGCTCACATCTCTCAGAATGGCTAAAATTATTTCTCCACTGGGTGCAGTGACAAGGGAAAAGAAGTATTTCTTGGTCCAAATCCCCTGACACTGTAGCTACCCACCCAGTCCTGCTTTTCTCACTGTCTGAACCAACCATGCTGCGATCCTTCTTTCCTACAAAATTCTTGAAGGAGAAAACAAAAAGGAGAACATTTTTGAAATAGTTGCAAAGGTGGGGGAGAAGAAAGCAAACATATTTTTTGGAGGTTTAACCTGCCCATGGGAAAGAGGGTCAGATAAACAAAGCAGGGTGTGGTGAGGGGTTAGTCCTGGGTAGAACAGTCCAGGTCATATAATGCTATATCTGGTAAAAGTCCCTGGAGGAGGAAGCAGGAAGTTTGCGGACCTGAACATCACAGCTAACGTGGTTCATCAGGTACTTCGAAGCCAGGTGGGCACCCACTGCACGCCTCGGAGCAGGGCCACATGCTTGAACCCTGCCCAGCGCTTATAGGCTCTGCAGCCACCTGCTCTCCGCTCAGTGGGAACTCTTTCCAGCAAAGTCTGGGTCTACCTTGGTTTTCCTTATTTCCCAGTGTAGGCATATAATTGGTGCGTCTTTGCCAGGATGCCAAAGAGCCCAGAGTCCAGAGAATTCCCTGAGCCCTCACACCCACACTGGCCAGGCCCTTCAGTGTAGCCTGGAGCCCTGGGTACTGACTGAGCAGGAGCCAGTAACCCCTGGTAGGAAGGAAGATCTCTAGGCAGGGGAAGGTTTTTCCCTCAAAGCCCTTACTGCAGCCAGGCTGAAAAGCCAGCTCTGGAATGTCGTGTCCCTGGCCGCACTCCCAGTCCCCTCCCCTATTTCTGTCCGGCACTTTCGCAAGGATGCAAGGATGGGAAGCCCTGCCTCCTCGGTGACCCCCACCCACAAGAGGATCTCGCTCAATCTTCAGTCAATCCCTGCTGTCCACAATCGTCACTGCAGGAACTGTCTCCTCAGCAAGAGTCCCCTGCACACCCACAGGTCTCCCCGCAGCGGGCAGTGTGGTGCAGGGACGCACGGGAGACACTCGGCCATTGAAGCAGGCCATGCTATTTCATCTCCCCACCATGCAATTCTGGAAAGAATCTGATGTTTCTTGCAGCTGAGAGCCTAAAGGGTGATAAAATCACCTATTTCCTGTCAATCGAGTCACCTTGCAGGCCCCATAGAGTCCTACTCTGTGACTAGGTTTCACCTCGCAGGCCCACAGAGTTGCGCTCTGATGGTGAGTAAGTTCCTGCTTCCTCAGGGTCCCTCCCTCCTTCCTTCCACCCTCTGCCTCTGCCCGCCCGGCCCTCTGCCCCCTGCCCCCACCGCTAGCCTCCCCAGAGCCTGGAGCTATGAGGCCTCTGGAGCCTGCCCTTCATTCTGAAAAAAAAAAAGGCATGAATTCTTTTTTCCAAATGGAGCCTTCCTTAGGTAAACTTCTTTCCTACTATTATTAAAAACCTTGCATAGTATAATTCTGATTTTTTGCTTTAAAAACCTCTTCCACCAAGGATAGGGGTGAGGTGGAATAAAGTGAGTGAAGAGACAGTTTTGCCATAAAAAAGCACATTTCTTCCTCTGAGAAATTACTTTAGATGCCTGAAAGAGCTAATGGTATTCCCTAATGGCACCAGGTGTGCCACCCTCTGAGAGGTGGAGCCCACAGCTGGCCCCGAGTCCAGGCAGGGCAGGAACGTGGGTATAGCCTGTGCCCTCCTTGGCACTGCAGTGGAGGCAATTTGTAGACAGCCACTTGAACTCCATCAGGGCCAATGAGCCCCTTGCCGAAATCATGTTTTCCCTTTCCTTACAAAGCTGTTTCCTCAGCGGGTTCAGGGAGGAAACCCCTGAGTAAACAGAGAGCACGCGGCCGGCCCCAGGCTTTCTCCAGGGACGCAGCCCCAGGCGAAGCCCACTTCCAGTCTTCCTGCCGCCCCCCAGCCCATCACAACTGTTGTCCCATAAAGTTGTTGCTTTCAACTCCATTTGCCTCAGCGTCTGAAAGGAAAGCCTCCAGCAAGGTGGGGGAAATCTCGAGGCAGACAGCTGCTGAAGGCCCTGAAGCCCTAGGCCCCTCCCCACCAGCAGGCCCACCCTCACCCCACCCACGGCTGCAGAACAATGGCTCCAATTAAGCCAGGGAACTCCACAGGCCTCCACGTTGGCTAGTTTTCAGCATCTGTGTGGTTTGGGGGCCTCATCTTGTGTCTAGGGGTGGAGATGAGTAAGAAGTAGCTGACCTGAGACCACAGAGGCATGGATACAGTAGTTCCCCCCATTTTATAGGTGGAAGCCTAAGGCTCAGAGGTCGATAGCTGAGGACTGACAGGACCAGAGGTCTAGTCCAAGGCTGTCCATTTGGAAATCCCACATCTTAACCAGAACCCTTTATCCATCATAAGCTGGTACTGACTGGGGCCAGGGCCACAAAGCAGGCTCACCATCTGGACAGGAAAGCCCTCGATGTACTGCCAAGCTCAAAGGCTGGCTCAAGAAATATGTGGGCTGACNACCCTCACCCCACCCACGGCTGCAGAACAATGGCTCCAATTAAGCCAGGGAACTCCACAGGCCTCCACGTTGGCTAGTTTTCAGCATCTGTGTGGTTTGGGGGCCTCATCTTGTGTCTAGGGGTGGAGATGAGTAAGAAGTAGCTGACCTGAGACCACAGAGGCATGGATACAGTAGTTCCCCCCATTTTATAGGTGGAAGCCTAAGGCTCAGAGGTCGATAGCTGAGGACTGACAGGACCAGAGGTCTAGTCCAAGGCTGTCCATTTGGAAATCCCACATCTTAACCAGAACCCTTTATCCATCATAGGCTGGTACTGACTGGGGCCAGGGCCACAAAGCAGGCTCACCATCTGGAAAGGAAAGCCCTCGATGTACTGCCAAGCTCAAAGGCTGGCTCAAGAAATATGTGGGCTGACCTCAGGATGGGGGCCAAAGAAAGCAGGTTTTGTCAGTAGCAGAAGACTGTCCTTGGCCAGTATTATCGTTGCTATTTGGTCCAAAAACTCAAGAAACAGCAGATAATCTCCACCACTTACTTACTGGTACAATCTTGAGCAATTTATCCAGTCTCTGTATGCCTCAATTTTCTCATCTGTAAAATGGGAATAATAAGAGCCCCAACCTCATATGGCGGTTGTGAGGATTAAGAGACTTAATGTGTGCAAACCACCTTAGAACAATGCCTGGCACATGGCAAACACTGTATATTACTGACAGTATTGTCATCATACTCCTCTTCATCACCATCAGCATCACCATCATCTTGGTCTGATACCTCCCTCAACTTCTCTCCAGGCAAAATCAAGCACTCCTGCCCATTACTCCCACAGTCTTTAGTGACACCTTGATGATAGTCCTCATCACTTTATATCAATGCCTCTAATCTGAGCAGGAATTTTGACTTTTCATCTCTATATCTTCAGAGCCTTCTACAGTGTCTGGCACATAATGGATATACAGTAAACATGTGTCAAATGAATGAAAAACGGTGCTTGATTCTAAAAGTAACTTTCAGATAAATCACAAAGGGTATCTGATTTTCATAAGATTTTAAAATATTCCTTAGATCATGCCTTAGAAATCAGAACGTCATAATAAGGTAAGAAAATTGAAAGGGCTTTCCAGGGTGGCATGTCAGACACGCGTAAGACATTTTCACTGTTATAATTGTTCTATCAAATCAAAGAAACAAATCCCATTTAAGTCACTGAGCGCCCCTGATGCCCTAAAGACCCCTCCCTATTCAGCATTTGAGGACTCAGAAACAGGCAATCCAAGGAGTAACCCCATGAGTCTTGCCACAAATAAACAAATTTCCAAGGAATCAGCATTTTGTGGAATACCTTTAAATGAACTTTCAAAGAGATTCCAAAAATAGATCCGTGAAATACTGACTGAGCACCTCCTTTGTGCCAGATACTGGAACGACATGTACAAGAAGACAGGGTGTCTAGAAGGGGGAACAAACACATGAATAGAGAATTTATGTATAGGAGTGATATGCAGAGGCAAGCCCAGCATGCTCAGAAAGTACAGAGGAGGGGACCAGTTGGAGGCACTGGGGATTTCTAAATGGCTGTAGAGACTGATCTTGGAAAATGGATGCATTCTTAGGTTCTTTCCAGGGCAGCTGTGGTTCAGAAATACCAAGGACTGCTAAACACATCGCTGCACATTCTAAGAAGGTGACACTACCACGCTTATAACCCATGGCCAGCATGGAGCCCCAGGGTGGGGCGCTCCCTCCCACCACCAGCATATAGTCATCTTTGCCCAAACAAAGCCCACGCTGTCCTACTGTTGACGGCTTCCCTGCAGCCCACAAGCCCTCCCCGCCTGGAGTCTGCAAATTATAACTGAACGTCATCCAAGTCACCTTAAAAATGCTCACCACCTCCAGGGTCCTGGGGAGGAGTTCCGTCCTGTCATGCTCTGATGACTCCCTTCCTCAAGCCCAGGCCCGTGCGCCCACTAGTCATCCTGGGTGTGCTCCCGGTTTTCGAGGGGTGGCCACACCTTGCACTTGGATAATTATTTTTAAGTGAGTGAGGAGGAGTGAGAAGTGAGACAATAGTGCCTGCCCATGGTAGGTGAGAACGTTCCTTCACCTAGATTGTGCAGCTAGGTTCTCCAGGCCAGAAAGATGCAGGAGAGTACAGTGCAGGAGAGCTCTCAGGTTTGGGACGGAGTCGCCCTCCGTCTAAGGAAAGAATCTTACAGCTCAGGCTGTGGCTAGTCAACATGGCTGCTGGGGCATGGCCTTCTCAGAGGGGACTGCCCATCCCTACAGGCGGGACTCTGGAGGCAGATACTGGCCGGAGGTCTCTTAAGAGCATTACAAGTCAATCATCCCAGTCAGGCTCCTCAGTTGTCAGTAATTACCGTCACGTGACCTTCCTTTCCCCTTGGAGGCTAGCGGGCCTGTGAAAGGCCTCTCCCCCAGGCCTCCACGCACCTGGCAATGCAGGTCCCAGGAAGGAACTCAAGGAAGAGGCTGGGCTGGGAGGAGGAGAAAAAGGAGGAGGAGGAGAAGGAGGAGGAGGAAGTCTTGGCACCTCCGGAGCTGGCTCTGGGCTGAGGACAGTGGCTGTAGAGAGTAGTGCATTCCTTTCGCTTACTGAGAAGTGCCCCCAAAGAAATTCCGCACCATGGAGTGCTTGTTGAAGTGGGAAAGGCAGAGGAAGGACCTGCCAGGAGGCAACAGCTGACAGGAGAGAGCCCTGCGGCAGAGCCACCAGATGTATAAAATGGAAAAAGTGAGAAAATCTATAAAATAGAATCATTTACACTTTGAAATACTTGGTCAGTTCAGGTATTGGGTGATTTTGGCAAATCACAGGACTTTAAAATAATGATACACTGGCTTCTCTCTTATGATATATGCTTATGGGAAAAGTTGCAAAAACACAGAAAAGCATAAGGAAATTATCAAAACCATCAGGAAGCTGGCCACCCAAGCTTTCCATGTAACCATAGCTAACATTTAATGTACCACCTCCTTATCCTTTTGAACTATATCTGCCTATCACCTAAGATTTTTGTATAAAAGTCATGTAATATCGTTGGTATAGATATTTTATTCTCTCACAAATACTTATTGATGGCTTCTTGTGTGCTAAGGGATTCAATGATGAGCAAATAGACAAGTCCCTGATCCTCATGGAGCTGACACTTCTCATGGAAAAACAGACAATAAATAAATAAATACGAAAATACTCCAGGTACCAGGAAGCAGTAAGTGCCACAGAGAAACGTAAGTCAGGAGAGCAGATAGAAAGGATGGGGTGGCAGCGGGTGGGCGGAACAGTGGGTACTATTTTATATGGAGAAGCCAGGGACGATGTGGCTGGCAAGGTGAGCGTCAACCAGAGGCTGAAGAAAGTGAAGAAGCAGCTGAGTGAGTATTTCAGGCAGAGCGAAGAGCAAGTGCAAAGTCCTAGGGCTGCAAACACTGGACACGCTGGAAGAACAGGCAAGAGCCGGGGAAGTGGGGCAGAGCACAGGAACAGGAGTCGAGTCGGGGGGAGTCAGCATATGAAAAGCCTGCAGGTCACTGAATATCCCATTTTGTCTCACTTACTGTGATAGTAGAGCTTCCCTGGGGGCTCATACAGTAAAGAATCTGCCTGCAATGCAGAAGACCTGGGTTCAGTCCCTGGGCTGATGATCTCCTGGAGGAGGGCGTGGCAACCCACTCCAGTATTCTTGCCTGGAGAATTCCACGGACAGAGGAGCCTGGCAGGCCACAGTCCATGGGGTCACACAGAGTCAGACAGGACTGAGTGACAAAGCGTACACGAATTGTGATAGTAGGTGAATTCTCCAACTTCATATTTCCTTCAAAAACATAACTCTGTAATGACAATAAAATCACACCATATGGACAACCATAATGTATTCAAATGATATATTTTGTGGTCATTTTGATTATTTTTATCTGTTACCAATAGTATAATGATTAACACATAAACCTGGGAGACCTTTGATCAAGTTCCTACGATAAATTCCTGGAAGTGTAATTAGTTAAAGAATATAAATATGTAAAATGTTTTGTGTACACATTGCCAAATTCGCCCAGAAAGGGTCTGATAAGCTATAACTCTATGTGTAAGAATTTCCATTTCACTGCTGCATATGACAATTTTTAAAAATCTTTGGCAATTTGATAAACGAAGACCTGTATGACATTGTTACTTTAATGATCATTTACTTGATCATTACTGAAGTTGAAGTTTTCACATGTTTATCTCAAGTTGTCTGATCAGGTCTTTAATCCATTTTTTACTGTTTTTTTCTTATTGACTTGAAAAGTTCTTGCATATAAAGGTTATTATTTTTTGGAGTGTTTTTCTCAGTTCTTAATTATCTTTTGTGTTTGCTTATGGTGTTTTGGAGCTTTCCAGGTGACACTGGCGGTAAAGAACCTGCCTGCCAATGCAGAAGACAAACTTAAGAGATGCAGGGTCAATTCCTGGGTCAGGAAGATCCCCTGGAGGAGGGCGTGGCAACCCACTCCAGTATTCTTGCCTGGAGAATTCCACGGACAGAGGAGCCTGGCAGGCCACAGTCCATGGGGTCACACAGAGTCAGACAGGACTGAGTGACAAAGCGCACACGAATTGTGATAGTAGGTGAATTCTCCAACTTCATATTTCCTTCAAAAACATAACTCTGTAATGACAATAAAATCACACCATATGGACAACCATAATGTATTCAAATGATATATTTTGTGGTCATTTTGATTATTTTTATCTGTTACCAATAGTATAATGATTAACACATAAACCTGGGAGACCTTTGATCAAGTTCCTACGATAAATTCCTGGAAGTGTAATTAGTTAAAGAATATAAATATGTAAAATGTTTTGTGTACACATTGCCAAATTCGCCCAGAAAGGGTCTGATAAGCTATAACTCTATGTGTAAGAATTTCCATTTCACTGCTGCATATGACAATTTTTAAAAATCTTTGGCAATTTGATAAACGAAGACCTGTATGACATTGTTACTTTAATGATCATTTACTTGATCATTACTGAAGTTGAAGTTTTCACATGTTTATCTCAAGTTGTCTGATCAGGTCTTCAATCCATTTTTTACTGTTTTTTTCTTATTGACTTGAAAAGTTCTTGCATATAAAGGTTATTATTTTTTGGAGTGTTTTTCTCAGTTCTTAATTATCTTTTGTGTTTGCTTATGGTGTTTTGGAGCTTTCCAGGTGACACTGGCGGTAAAGAACCTGCCTGCCAATGCAGAAGACAAACTTAAGAGATGCAGGGTCAATTCCTGGGTCTGGAAGATCCCCTGGAGGAGGGCATGGCAACTCACTCCAGTATTCTTGCCTGAAGAATCCCATGGACAGAGAAACCTGACGGGTTATAGTTCATAGGGTCACAAAGAGTTGCACATGACTGTAGCGACTTAACATGCACACAAGAATGGTCTTTTTATTTAAATTTTAAAATTCTTAGGTAATCTAATCTATCAGTGCTTCTTTCATAATTTCATCTTTTGCTTTCTCACTACAAGACTGGTGTTTACCTATATTTCCTTTATCTTAAAAATAATTTCCTTTTAAAAATTCAATCCTATCAATCCTATTGTTTATGTGATAAATACATAACTTTTTTCTACTTAGCCAACCAATTATCATCCTATGACTATGAATTGAGCAGTGTAACCTTTCCTCATAAATATAAAGCATACATTTATCATGTACAAAATTCATATATATGTGTGTGAAAGCTTACCACAAATATCAGATTTTCTATCTTATATTCTTATATCCATTAATTTGTAAGTCTTCTCTTGAAATAATGTCAGATTGATTTACATATTGTAGCATTTTAGTAATTTTGATGTTTGGTAGGAAAAGCATGGGACTGCCCTGGGAGCTCAGCGGCTAAAGAATACACCTGAATGCAGGAGACCCTGGTCTGATGCAGAAGGAATAGGCTGCCAACTCCAGTATTCTTCGCTTCTGTGGTGGCTCAGATGGTAAGGAAGCTGCTTGCAATGCAGAGGACCTGAGTTTGATCCCTGGGTTGGGAAGATCCCCTGGAGAAAGAAATGGCAACCCACTCCAGTATTCTGGCCTGGAGAATCCCATGGACAGAAGAGCCTGGCAGGCTACGATCCATGGGGTTGCAAAGAGTTGGATACGACTGAGCGACTTTCACGTCCCTTTACATACCCAGGAAGAAGGGGAAGACAGATGCGGTGGACAGCTGTCAATACCAGCCATGATGTGCCCCCTCAAGAAGAAGTTGTTACAGAAGAGGCTGATTAATTAAAAGGAGTGTGTCCAATTACACAATGACCAGGTCTGCTGCACTTTGTCCCCAGCCTCCATCCCATCCGACACATCACTGTCACTTTCACGACTGCAATGCAGTGGCATATGTGACCACTTCCTCTCCACTCAGAAGCAGATGGAAGATTTACAATGACCAAACCAAACTCAGGAGAACATGCCACTCTTCTCTGCATTTGAAGACAAGGCCACCTTTGGTCTTGTACTCACATAATCGCAGGCTATAGCTTTTAGCATCAACCCCAACACATTTATTCAAGATAAATCTTTCTACTGGTGGACAGCCAGGTTCATCTATCTGCCACTGTGCCTCCCATCTACGCCACACAATGGGAAAATGGCTTGTGGCAGGAATGGTCAGTTGTTCACCAATATCTAGTCTCCCTTCCTAATTATCAGATGGTAATTAACCTGGTATTGGCCGTCAGAACAAGACTGCACACTTCCCATCTTCCTTTGCAGCTACGTGGGACCAAGGTACTAAGTTCTGGCTAAAGGGCTGTGAGCAGAGGGGAACGTACAGCTTCCCAATCGTGCCCGTAAACAGAAGGAGATGCCTTCTTTTCCTCCTCTTCCCTTCCTCCTGCTTAGAATGTGGATGTGTGGGTAAGACAGCACTCCAGGGATGGTAGAGCAAAGAGCAGAAAACCCTGGGCCTCTGACTGGGTCTCTATAGCACTAAGCACTTGGTGCCTACGGCTTTTACATGGAAAAGAAATACACCTCTATTGTGTCTAAGCTGGCTCCCTGTGACAGCAACTGGAATTGTATCTTAATTACTATAGAATTTCAGGAACACTTTCTGGCCACCTGTGAAGCTGCGTGTCGTGGCTGTCAGGGCACAGTGATGCTGCCACAGCCCCTGTGCACAGGTTTGGGGAATTCATTCTCTCATTCCCTCCTAGCATTTGCTTACTTAGCTCTCAAATGTGTGTAGAGCACCTGCCCTGAGCCCAGCATGGGGCCAGGCTTTAGAGACATAACAATGAACGAGGCAGGGGGCTCCATCCCTGAAGTTTGTTTGGAGAAGACTGGTCTCATTAAGCAGTATGTAAGTGTGAGCTGGTGAAGAAACTCACAGAGAGCTAAGAAATGCTGCTCCAAGTAGTTGATATCAAGTCAGAGACTCATACCCAGCTCTCTCAGGGTCTGTAAACAGGTGCACCCTATGCCAACTCCACAAGCGTAGAGGTGGCCCTGGAAAAGAAATCCTAGGACGATAACTTGTTTCTGTATCCTCCTTTCTTGCCTTTCATATGAGGGTCTACAAAGTTTAGAGACCCTACCAGAATGCAGTGATACAGACTGTGCTTTAACAGTTTAAAGCTGGCTTCCCAGGTGGTGCAATGGTAAAGAATCCACCGGCTAAGCAGGAGATGCCAGAGATGCGGGTTCAATCCCTGGGTCAGGAAGATCCCCTGGAGCAGGAAATGGCAACCCACTCCAGTATTCTTGCCTGGGAAATCCCTTGGACCAAGGAACCTGGTGAGCTACAGTCCACGAGGTCACAAAGAGTCAGACAGGACTGAGTGACTGAACACACACATAAAACAAGAATGATTTTAACTGACCCCCAAGAGTACCCCCTCCCCTCCTCCAACAGTCCCTACCCCTACACCTCTGGTGGGCGCTGCTGTTCTTTCATTCCTGTGGATCAGCCTCATCTCCCACAGCCTCTCACCCGACCTTGCTCCAATCAAACTCAATCTCTGGTTGTGTCCTAAACACACCTTTTGCCTTTCAGCTTGTGGGCTTTTGTTCAAATTGTCCCTGCCCCTAGAAAGCCCTTCCCCAGGTTGTCTGATGGAATTTCAAATATCATGAGGATTTTTTGATCCCCTGAGCAGAAAGTATTACGTACTTAACACGTACGTACTAAGTACATATTAAGAAAGTATTACATATGTACATACACCTGGACACTTAAGAGTCTCCTTGTTCCCAACCAGACTGTAAGCTCCTCAGACCAGAGTCTGTGTCTCTGTGTCTAATTCATCCTGGTGCTGTTAGTGCAAAGCTTAGCATGTGGGAGGGGCTTAATACACATCTGTTGGATTTTATTAGGCTGAATTATCTCTCTCGGGGCATGATAACAGAGCAAAAGGGCACAAATGGAGGAGCCGGGGCATGGAGACAACGGGCTCACCTTGGCAGTGTAACACTGGTTTCCCCGTAGGTAAAAACGGGATAATAACAATATTCCAGTCTGCTGCAGGGGGAAAGAGTGGACATCTGGAGACAAAGATTTCCTTTGAAGTGAGTGAAGTCAATGTTACATATAACCCTTCTAGACACATTCCACAGCACAGCCATCCACAGCTCTCTTGCTAGAAAAGAAGGATGCAGATGCTAGTGGACAGCTAGCAGTCTCTGCCACAGAAACAAACTATAAAGGAAATGAATGATAACATTTAACTACATTAACTTAAAAATTCTATTCTACAAAGACAACAAAAAGGTTAAAAAGGTAAGCATCGGACATGAGGAAAATGTTAGCAACGTATATGATTGACAAAAATTAGTATATGGAGTCTATGAATTCTTTCAAACCAATAAGAAAAAGAGAAAAACAACAGAAAAGAGGCAAAAGATGTAAACAAGCAGTCCTCAGAAGAAACCCAAGTGGCCGATACACACGTGAGAAAAATAATCAGCCTCGTGAATAATGGTTGTTGTTGTTTATTCACTAAGTTCTATCCAACTCTTTGTGACCCCGTCAACTGCAGCACACAGGCTTCCCTGTCCTTCACTACCCCTTGGAGCTTGCTCAAACTCATGTCCATTGAATCGGTGATGCCATCCAACCATATTATCCTTTGTCACCCCCTTCTCCTCCTGCCTTCATCTTTCCCAGCATTAGTCTTTTCCAGTGAGTCAGCTCTTCACAACAGGTGGCCAAAGTATTGGACCTTCAGCTTCAGCATCAGTTCCTCCAATGAATATTTAGGGTTGATTTCCTTTGGGATTGACTGGTTTGATCTCCTTACTGTCCAAGGGACTCTCAAGAGTCTTCTCCAGTACCACAATTCGAGAGCATCAGTAATTAGGGAAAGACAAATTAAAACCATAGATACCATTTCACATCCATCAGCTTTGCATGAAATTTTTAATCTGCAACACTAGAATACAGAGCAAGGGAACTCAACTACTGTTGGAAGTTGTATGAATTAGTGCAGCTGTTTTAGAGAATCTGATGCTATTGAGAAAAGTCAAAGTGTACATATCATATGACCTAACCATTCCACCTTTAGACTGGTATGCTGGAAAAACTCTTGCACCTGGGCACAAGGAGGCTGTGCAAGGACATTCATAACAACATTGTGTGCAGTAGCAAAATAAAAATATTACAAGCAACCTGAACGCTCATAAACTGGAAAAAGAATAAACAAACTGTGATGTGCTAACACAGTGGAACACTTTATAGTCACTAAAAATAATTAGAGCCATGCAGATTAATATAGATGGATCTCACAAATATAACTCTGAACAAAAAGAGAAGGTTGCAAAAGAATCACACAGGAGGATGCTACACATAAAGCTTGAGAATATGTCCAACAACTCCATATTTTATTTAGGGATACGCAAATTTGTGGTGGAAATAGAAAAGAATGCCTGGAAGGATCAACACAAAATTCAGAATGCTAGTTTCCTAAGGGCAGTGGGAAGGGGCCTTCTTGGTGGCTCAGTGGTAAAGAATCCGCCTGCTAATGCAGGAGATGTGGGTTCGATCCCTGGGTTGGGAAGATCCCCTGGAGGAGGAAATGGCAACCCACTCCAGTATTCTTGCCTGGAAAACCCATGGTCAGAGGAGCCTGGTGGGCTACAGTCCATGAAGCTGCAGAAACTGAGCGAGGAAATAACAGCAAAGGACAGTGGGACAGGGAAGGAGGAAAATGCAGTCAGGATGAGTGCTTTGGGAGTGTCAATTGAATTGATTATAGTTTATTTCTTGAAAAGGGAGGTAGGTAGGTACACAAGCACATTTTAATCCTTGTTTTTACGTTTAATCCACTTTTTAATCCTTCTTATATGTCTAAAAATATTTCATAATAAGTTTTTACATCATGTTTTAAGAGAAGGGATTAGTAGCATCAGGACACAAGACAGTCCCATGACCCTGGCCTCCTGGGATTCACATCCTTGTGCAGCGACCTCCCTTAAGTGATGATGTGTGTCTTCTGATACTAGGTTGTAACAGATGTTGGAGCTCCTGCCTTGCTCTCTTGCATCACCTACTCTAGGTAAGCCATCTGCTACGCTAGAAGATCCTCATGTAGCTCTGTGAAGAGGCGCACAGGGAGAGGAGCTTCCCACCAGCAACTTGCACCAACTTGCCAGCCACGTGTTTGAGCCACCTGGGAGTCCGATCTTCCAGCCTCAGTCAAGGACTGCAGCCCAGGTGACATCTGACTGCAGCCATACGAGAGACCTAGAGCCAGGGGCACCCAGTCAGGCTGCTCCACATTCCATACCCACAGAAACTATGGGAAGAAATAAATGATTCTTGTATTCAAGCACTATGGTTTGGGGTGATCTGTTATGCAATCATAGATAACTACTGCGGGGTTGTATTGAGTGAGCACCAGGTTCCTTCAGATCTAGGCTTCTTGGATTCCTCCCACCCCTAACTCCATTCATCTAATCACTCAATCACTCAACTACTGTGTAGAAGAAACTTCAAAAGCCTTAGGATCAATTTTAACTCCGTTGAGGATCCAGTCCTGGGCTAGAAACACTCCAAAGAGTTAATAATTCAGATTTAGTAATTTTTAGTTTTACCTAGAAGAGATTCAGTGCATGAAAGAGATCCTCAACCCTTAATTTAATGCCTTTGTAGAAAGCACAAGAAGAGTCTCCAGAGGGAGAGGGTCTTGTGCTTTAACATGGGGTTATATGTTTCCAAGGGGCATCCCAGGGGGCTCAGTGGTAAAGAATCTGCCTGCCAATGCAGAAGACTTAAGAGATGCGGGTTCAATCCCTGGGTCAGGAAGATCTCCTGAAGAAGGAAATGGCTACCCACTCCAGTATTCTTGCCAGGAGAATCCCATGGACAGAGGAGTCTGGCGGGCTACAGTCCATAGGGTCGAAAAGAGTCAGACACTACTGAAGCAACTTGGCACAGCATAGCACATATGTTTCCATGAGTATAGGTTCTGGGATTATAGTTGCTATGAAGTAGTAAAATGCTGGATGGTATGTTTTAGCATACATATTCCCCTGAAAAGCTGTCTTCCACTTGCCACAAATTTACCAGCTACTACATTTTTACTTCCCTGTCTGAACCACATCAGCTACTTCTGATCATTTGCCAGATCAGTAGGGTCTAGAACACACAAAGACTGACCCATAGCCAAATACACTTAATAATCAGCCAACCAGCAAAGACACATCCCACAAAAACAGAACAAGAACAAAATCTGAAAGAGGCTGGTTGTGGGCGAATGCAGGTATGTGCCAGCTCCATGACTGCAGTTAAATGTGGGGTGCATGCCCACGGATGGATCCCGCTGTGACACTATGGGGAAAGAGGCATGGCCTGCTGGGCTTAGAGAAACGCTTAACAACCAGCAATGCTCCTTCTCAGTTCACTGTTGCTCCTTAAAGGCGCTTTGCAATTTTGCATTTACTTGGTTTGATGAAAAGTCACTGACCTGGAGTGAGAAGACTTGAGCAAGGGGAGGCTATAATTTAGGCTTCTTTTGTAGACTCCAGTGAACATAAAGACAACAGTACTGAAAGGAACCCAAAATAACTCACAGGATGGAAAGAAACGCTGAACAGCCAAGCTTTGAGCCATCCTGGGGATCAGGTAACAAGAAGCCACCGCCCTTCTCTTTACATGGTTTCAACATCTTCCTTCCCCAGGGAGTCTCCCCAAGAGATTCAACTGTCCAGCATAAAGAGTCCAGAGGCCTAGCTAGAGGCTATATGCCCAAGCCTGGCGTTGAGGGATGAAAGGGATTGGAAAGATGGGGCAGTGTTGTGAATGTGATCTCTTTCATGCACTGACAGCCCCTCAATTTGTAATTTTTTTTTCTCGTTCTCTCCTCACTGGCTCCATTTCTTCTCAATCACAAATAAAATGTTGGCAAATAGAGGTGAGGAGGAACCAGCATTTTGGAGACAGGATGGGGAGAAGTGGGAGGCTGCTTAGAAAGCCAAACGCAGTCTTGAACAGCCTTGTGGGATCTTCTCTCATCCCTCATCTCAGACATGATCCCTGGGGAGCTGAGAACAATGAAGAACCGTGAAGAGCGGTGACCAGATGGGGTCACAGCCCCACCTAGGAGTTCCCTTTTGGATCCCCCAGAAACACAGGTGTCCTCCAATGCTCACCCTGCTACCGCAGACCTGTTCAGTGACCCTCCTTCCTCCTCTGGGTCCTGGAGGGGGAATTTTCTTTGTTCCCAGTCCTTAAAATGGTAATGATTTTCCTTTTCATCCCCCAAACTTGCAGTGTCGCCATGGGAGGCAAATGCATCAGTGTTAGGAATCCTCAGAGGAAAGGTACTTTACACGTGTGAAAGAATGAGCTTTAATTTCGTCTCTCGGGTATATGGTGAGGATTAATTAATCTTAGCAAAGCGCTATAATTGGCAGGAGGAATTACCAAAACCCTGGGGAAGGAGTAGCTTCAACTGTAGTCACTTCAAACTGCTCTGCTGCGAACAGCAGCTGAGGCAGGGGCTCTGGTCTCTCAGATGCCACAGACTGTCTCACTTTCCAGCAACACTCCAGACTATACGTACCTGGTCAGGGGTGGAAAGGCGAAAATAACTTTGGGAGCAGGAGTGAGGGGAGACACTAATGTACAGAGAAAAGTCAGGACCTGAATCAGTCTCTGATTCTCTTCTCACCATTGACCCTCACCTGAGCCCCAGAGCGTATCTGTGTGAAATGGAGCACGTGGGGCCTGGCCCAGCACAGAGCTGCCCCCAGGAGGACGAGGAAGGCTCCCCAGTCAGGACATGCAGCAGACAGATCCTGAACCTCTTTAGGGCCCCATGTTCTCATTTGTAAGATTAAGAAGGTGAGCCAGATGTCTCGGTACTGTGGACAGTGCCACATGTACACAGCAACAGCCTGTGCCTATCCAGCACGTAGGGCATGCCAGCCATTCTTCTGTGCCTTCACTCCTATTAACTCCATGATCATGGCAGCCCATAAAGGTAAGAAGTTATTTTCCTCACCTTTCAGAGGTAGTAATGGTTATGTTTGAAGCCAGGTGGTCAGGTCCTAGAGCCCACTTTTTTAAGAAACTTTTATTTGTGTATTGGAGTAAAGCTGACGAACGATGTTGTAGTAGTTTCAACTGTAGACAGAGTGATTCAGTTATACATACACATGTATCTATTCCTAAAGGAAATCAGTCCTGAACATTCATTGGAAGGACTGATGCTGAAACTGAAGCACCAATGCTTTGGCCACCTGATGCGAAGAACTGATTCACTGGAAAAGACCCTAATGCTGGGCAAGATTGAAGGCAGGAGGAGAAGGGGATGGCAAAAGTGAGATGGTTGGATGGCTTTACCAACTCAGTGGAGTTTGAGCAAGCTCCGGGAGTTGGCAATGGACAGGGAAGCCTGCCATGCTGCAGTCCATGGGGTCGTAAAGAGTCGGACGCAACTGAGCAACTGAAGTGAACTGAACTGATTCATTTTTAAATTCTTTTCCCAGGCATGTTGTTACAAAATGTTGGGCAGAGTTCCCTGTGCTATACAGTAGGTCCTTGTTGATTATCTATTTTAAATGCAGCAGGGTATACATGTCAATCCCAAACTACCTAACTATCCCTTCCCCCAACCCTTCCCCTCTGGTAACCATAAGTTCTTTCTTTAAGACTGAGAATTTGTTTCTATTTTGTAAATAAGTTCATTTGTATTATTTTTTTTAGATTCCACATTTGCTATTTCTCTTTCTTATCTGACACTTCATTCTGGCTCAGACGGTAAAGCGTCTGTCTGCAATGCAGGAGACCCGGCTTTGATCCCTGGGTTGGGAAGATCCCCCTGGAGAAGGAAATGGCAACCCACCTCAGTATTCTTGCCTGGAAAATCCCACAGACTGCGGAGCCTGGTAGGCTACTGTCCATAGGGTCACAAAGAGCTGGACACGACTGAGCAGCTTCACTTCACTTCATGTCATTCAATAATACATGTTGCTGCAAATGGCATTATCTCATTCTATTTAACGACTACTCTTCCACTGTATATAGACACCACGCCTTCTTTATCCATTCTTCTGTCAAAGGACTTCTAGGCTATTTCTGCGTCTTGACTCTTGTAAACAGTGCTACAATGAACACTGGGATGCTTGCATCCTTTCAGACCATGTTTTTCTCCAGGTATATGCCCAGGAGCTGCAACCCACATGTTAAACTATTACATCATGCTGCCTCCTCTCTTACAAATAGTCCTGTATTTATCTGGTTGTGCTGGGTCTTAGCTGTGGCATGTGGGATCTAGCTCCCTGACCAGGATTGAACCCAGGCTCCCTGCATTGGGAGTGCAGAGTCTTAGCCACTGGACCACCAGGGAAATCCCCACGCTGCCGCCCTAAGGAAAAATCTCTTCATGAATGAACCCAGAGTGAGGGGAAAACATTCTAAAAGTACCAAATGTGAAACTCTTGGAGGCTCTCCACAGCTTAAGCCTAAACTCACAGAAAGAAACAGCACTGTTATTCTTCCAGGTGCCTGAACTACTGTAGCATATAAAAAGGAGATTGGGAGTACAACAGCTCTCTCCTCTGAGCTTTTAACAGTATTAAAGTGAGTTACATGTTGGCTTTCAAACCTAGATTGTATCCTTAAACTAAAATAATAGTTTAGATGACATCGATGTTTTTGGCAGTCTCTTGGCAAAGCTGGCCAATTATGTGAACCCAAAGCACTAAGCTTATCTGGTTTGCAAAAGCCATTTGGAGACTTAAGTGCACTGATATGAGTAGCTTTTCAAGGGAATCTGAAGAAGAAATCTAAGCACGAGACTTTTTATCTGCTCTTGTCTGGCTCCCTATTCTAATACATCAGTCAATGAACGGTTTACATTCGCATGGTGCACTGGATAGATATGAGGTCCATGGTTGTGCCCCCAAACAGCAATTATTTATGTCAATACTTGACTTTTACTTGCTCTTTTTTTCTCAGTCCAGTTTCTTCTAAAACAAGCAATGCATTTAATAAGCAAACTCTTAGGTGAACTTCTTGCATTTATAATCAATCACCAGAAAGCCTCGTTTTGGCTGTTCTAGGTCAGTGAGTCAGAAGCCTGGGGGATATACAGGGATTCTCTGTGCTGTGCTGTGCTTAGTCGCTCAGTCGTGTCCCACTCTTTGCGACTGCGTAGACTATAGCCCACAGGCTCCTCTGTCCATGGGGATTCTCCAGGCAAGAATACTGGAAGGAGTCTCTGGGCTTTGTTAAATCTGATTCGGACTCTGTAGGTCTGGGGTGGGGCTGAGGGCCCACACCTCTAATAATTGCTAGGTGACACTGATGCTGCTGGTCCCCTAACTCAGACTGAGAATCTACCTCTTATCCCTCAGTGAATGGACAAGAGCAGCGGCTTTGGTGACAACCCAATCTGACTAGGAGTCTTCAGAGGTGGTAACTTTGTAGCATATTTCAAGGGCTCTGCTTGGTAATGACCTTCCATTTCCAAAAGAGGGGGGGAAAGCCTGCCACCCGAAGTAAGTTACTCCTTCATCTTTTTAATATAGATGAAGAGAGGTATCAATTTATTCCAGGTTTTGGTGAGGACAGGCACTAAGGGTACTATGGGGTGTTGGGGACACCATGAGGGGAGCTAAGGAATGCAGAAATGGGGAGGGACCAGGAATGATGGAAGGAAGGCCGGACCTGGGGACCAGAGAAGATGCCACAGGTGTACCTTGCCTTCCACCAGTGATGGAGGATCCTGATGAAAGGCAGGTTGGCCTTGGGCTTACAGTCCTGCCCAACTTTCCTGCACATGTAGCTTCAATAAGGGGTTTTCTTGATACAGAAAGAGAACCAAAGCTTAGAGCTGGAGCCTGCACGAAGCTTCTGATAAGAAGGAGAAAGAAGCAGCAGGCAACTTTGAGGGGAGCGGGGGATCTGATAATACAGCACTTAAGAATACAGGCCCTGGATCCAGGTGGGCTGGGTTCAAATCCTGCCCCAGTCACCCACCAACTATATGTCTTAGGGCTTTGCTTCCTTGCTGATCAAACAAGATGTGAAGAAATTAAGGATTTATTCCAATATCCACTCCCATCTTTTTCCTTAAAACTCAAATATTTACATTTCTACTGTGAAACAGTAAGATTAGATTTCTCAGCCTCCCTTGCAGCTAGATATAAACATGTAACTAAATTCTAACCCATGAAATGTAAGCAGAAGTATTGTTTGGATTTCTAAGAATAAGAAAAGGTGGCCGCTTCACCCTCCTTTCCTGCTTCTTGCTGCCTGAAACAGAGATGTGATGACTGGAGCTACTGAGGAAAACATGAAACTATAAGCTCCATATGGTGGAACAGAAAGATCGATCTCTCCCATGACACCATGGAGCCACTATATCAGCAGCAGCCCAGCCTACTTCTAAGTATTTTATTTTATTTTTTATTTACATGGGAGAAAAAATAACTTCTATCTTATTTAAGCTATTATTGGGAGAAAAAATAACTTCTATCTTATTTAAGCTATTATTGTTTAGGCTATTTCTGCATAAGCAGCTGAACTTAGTATTAACTGATACAAGGATAAGATTAGCAACTACCTCACCCCAAGTTTGTGAGAACTAAATGAGAGAATGTGCACAAAATTCTTAGCACAATTCCAAGCATGCAGTAAGTCTTAATAATTGTTTGTTATTATTATTTAGTGATTGAGAGAGGCAGAGCTTAGAATGATAGCTCAGAGCTAACTTGAAAAGGGACTCAGTCACCAAACAGGCCCCAAAATTTAAAAATGGGATGACTGAGACCCAGAGAGGCAGAGGCTGTTGAACAGAACACCCAGCCTGAAAGAGGCAGCCCAGGCTTCCTCAGGTCCATGTGCTGCAAAGCCTTTCTCAAAGCCGAGGAGTGGCTGAGAGAGGATGAATCAAGTCACAAGGTGACCCCTAAATAATAGGAAACACAAATGTCCTGAGGGGAGCTAAACATTTAATTCTGAGGCTTTCATTCAAGCAAAATCACCCTACATTTGATTATTTACTTAA
Organism: Oreotragus oreotragus; assembly: GCA_006410675.1. Taxonomy (NCBI): domain Eukaryota; kingdom Metazoa; phylum Chordata; class Mammalia; order Artiodactyla; family Bovidae; genus Oreotragus; species Oreotragus oreotragus. The sequence goes on along the minus strand of SJYX01013024.1, from coordinate 527,162 downwards.
CTACCAGGAAACGGGGGGTGGGGGAGGAGAGGATGAATAAGGAGATCAGGTTTGGCTTCATAATGGACTGTGCAGTGTTTGTGTCTGGACGCCTGCCAGGTCCATCAACTGCTGCTGGGGACAGAGGCCTGAGATACTGGTCATGAAGGAAGTGGGCTTCTCTGGTATCTCTTCCTAGGCTGGCCTCTGCCCTGGACCCAGGAAGAAATACTCCCTAGGTGCTCTAAAGAATCCCCTTCGGGGTTGTGTGATGCCAGAGGCCTATGACTGCTCACTCACTCATCTTCCCAGCTCTGACCCACAGAATCCCTTAAACTCAACCAGGCAGCCTTGGTCTGTTTGATGCTCCTCAGAGACAGGACTCAGTCTGGTTTCCCTGGGTCTGTAGCAAGACCACAGAGGATGGCGTGACCTTGATGATTTGAGAGCCCCCTGCCCCTAATCTGCTCAGAATAGCAATCTCCATCCAAACAGTCACACATGCCACTGAAATGCTGGCTCCCGTCGCTCCAGGAAGCGCCACAATAAGGTGCCCAGAAAGCCTCCTGGGCAGGAATGACAAATGGCTGTTTTTCGTGTGCCACCTGCTTACTTAGTACCAGTTTCCTGGAGAGCTGTGTTGAGAAGGATTCTGAAGCTCAGCAGTAAGAAATTCTGCAGTGTACTAGCATTGCCATGGGCCTGGCAAGAGATAAAATCATGGGTTCCTACGTTTGCCATCCTCAGCCTAGATTTCAGATGAGCCAGAGGTGTGTTAGACCATCAACCTCAAACTAGTTCACCACAGATTTGTGTCTTAGAGGAACTGTGGAGCATTTAGCGGCTTGTAAACACATCCTGCGGAGAAGGCAATGGCACCACACTCCAGTACTCTTGCCTGGAAAATCCCATGCACAGAGGAGCCTGGAAGGCTGCAGTCCATGGGGAGTGAAATGGAGCACGTGGGGCCTGGCCCAGCACAGAGCTGCCCCCAGGAGGACGAGGAAGGCTCCCCAGTCAGGACATGCAGCAGACAGATCCTGAACCTCTTTAGGGCCCCATGTTCTCATTTGTAAGATTAAGAAGGTGAGCCAGATGTCTCGGTACTGTGGACAGTGCCACATGTACACAGCAACAGCCTGTGCCTATCCAGCACGTAGGGCATGCCAGCCATTCTTCTGTGCCTTCACTCCTATTAACTCCATGATCATGGCAGCCCATAAAGGTAAGAAGTTATTTTCCTCACCTTTCAGAGGTAGTAATGGTTATGTTTGAAGCCAGGTGGTCAGGTCCTAGAGCCCACTTTTTTAAGAAACTTTTATTTGTGTATTGGAGTAAAGCTGACGAACGATGTTGTAGTAGTTTCAACTGTAGACAGAGTGATTCAGTTATACATACACATGTATCTATTCCTAAAGGAAATCAGTCCTGAACATTCATTGGAAGGACTGATGCTGAAACTGAAGCACCAATGCTTTGGCCACCTGATGCGAAGAACTGATTCACTGGAAAAGACCCTAATGCTGGGCAAGATTGAAGGCAGGAGGAGAAGGGGATGGCAAAAGTGAGATGGTTGGATGGCTTTACCAACTCAGTGGAGTTTGAGCAAGCTCCGGGAGTTGGCAATGGACAGGGAAGCCTGCCATGCTGCAGTCCATGGGGTCGTAAAGAGTCGGACGCAACTGAGCAACTGAAGTGAACTGAACTGATTCATTTTTAAATTCTTTTCCCAGGCATGTTGTTACAAAATGTTGGGCAGAGTTCCCTGTGCTATACAGTAGGTCCTTGTTGATTATCTATTTTAAATGCAGCAGGGTATACATGTCAATCCCAAACTACCTAACTATCCCTTCCCCCAACCCTTCCCCTCTGGTAACCATAAGTTCTTTCTTTAAGACTGAGAATTTGTTTCTATTTTGTAAATAAGTTCATTTGTATTATTTTTTTTAGATTCCACATTTGCTATTTCTCTTTCTTATCTGACACTTCATTCTGGCTCAGACGGTAAAGCGTCTGTCTGCAATGCAGGAGACCCGGCTTTGATCCCTGGGTTGGGAAGATCCCCCTGGAGAAGGAAATGGCAACCCACCTCAGTATTCTTGCCTGGAAAATCCCACAGACTGCGGAGCCTGGTAGGCTACTGTCCATAGGGTCACAAAGAGCTGGACACGACTGAGCAGCTTCACTTCACTTCATGTCATTCAATAATACATGTTGCTGCAAATGGCATTATCTCATTCTATTTAACGACTACTCTTCCACTGTATATAGACACCACGCCTTCTTTATCCATTCTTCTGTCAAAGGACTTCTAGGCTATTTCTGCGTCTTGACTCTTGTAAACAGTGCTACAATGAACACTGGGATGCTTGCATCCTTTCAGACCATGTTTTTCTCCAGGTATATGCCCAGGAGCTGCAACCCACATGTTAAACTATTACATCATGCTGCCTCCTCTCTTACAAATAGTCCTGTATTTATCTGGTTGTGCTGGGTCTTAGCTGTGGCATGTGGGATCTAGCTCCCTGACCAGGATTGAACCCAGGCTCCCTGCATTGGGAGTGCAGAGTCTTAGCCACTGGACCACCAGGGAAATCCCCACGCTGCCGCCCTAAGGAAAAATCTCTTCATGAATGAACCCAGAGTGAGGGGAAAACATTCTAAAAGTACCAAATGTGAAACTCTTGGAGGCTCTCCACAGCTTAAGCCTAAACTCACAGAAAGAAACAGCACTGTTATTCTTCCAGGTGCCTGAACTACTGTAGCATATAAAAAGGAGATTGGGAGTACAACAGCTCTCTCCTCTGAGCTTTTAACAGTATTAAAGTGAGTTACATGTTGGCTTTCAAACCTAGATTGTATCCTTAAACTAAAATAATAGTTTAGATGACATCGATGTTTTTGGCAGTCTCTTGGCAAAGCTGGCCAATTATGTGAACCCAAAGCACTAAGCTTATCTGGTTTGCAAAAGCCATTTGGAGACTTAAGTGCACTGATATGAGTAGCTTTTCAAGGGAATCTGAAGAAGAAATCTAAGCACGAGACTTTTTATCTGCTCTTGTCTGGCTCCCTATTCTAATACATCAGTCAATGAACGGTTTACATTCGCATGGTGCACTGGATAGATATGAGGTCCATGGTTGTGCCCCCAAACAGCAATTATTTATGTCAATACTTGACTTTTACTTGCTCTTTTTTTCTCAGTCCAGTTTCTTCTAAAACAAGCAATGCATTTAATAAGCAAACTCTTAGGTGAACTTCTTGCATTTATAATCAATCACCAGAAAGCCTCGTTTTGGCTGTTCTAGGTTAGTGAGTCAGAAGCCTGGGGGATATACAGGGATTCTCTGTGCTGTGCTGTGCTTAGTCGCTCAGTCGTGTCCCACTCTTTGCGACTGCGTAGACTATAGCCCACAGGCTCCTCTGTCCATGGGGATTCTCCAGGCAAGAATACTGGAAGGAGTCTCTGGGCTTTGTTAAATCTGATTCGGACTCTGTAGGTCTGGGGTGGGGCTGAGGGCCCACACCTCTAATAATTGCTAGGTGACACTGATGCTGCTGGTCCCCTTACTCAGACTGAGAATCTACCTCTTATCCCTCAGTGAATGGACAAGAGCAGCGGCTTTGGTGACAACCCAATCTGACTAGGAGTCTTCAGAGGTGGTAACTTTGTAGCATATTTCAAGGGCTCTGCTTGGTAATGACCTTCCATTTCCAAAAGAGGGGGGGAAAGCCTGCCACCCGAAGTAAGTTACTCCTTCATCTTTTTAATATAGATGAAGAGAGGTATCAATTTATTCCAGGTTTTGGTGAGGACAGGCACTAAGGGTACTATGGGGTGTTGGGGACACCATGAGGGGAGCTAAGGAATGCAGAAATGGGGAGGGACCAGGAATGATGGAAGGAAGGCCGGACCTGGGGACCAGAGGAGATGCCACAGGTGTACCTTGCCTTCCACCAGTGATGGAGGATCCTGATGAAAGGCAGGTTGGCCTTGGGCTTACAGTCCTGCCCAACTTTCCTGCACATGTAGCTTCAATAAGGGGTTTTCTTGATACAGAAAGAGAACCAAAGCTTAGAGCTGGAGCCTGCACGAAGCTTCTGATAAGAAGGAGAAAGAAGCAGCAGGCAACTTTGAGGGGAGCGGGGGATCTGATAATACAGCACTTAAGAATACAGGCCCTGGATCCAGGTGGGCTGGGTTCAAATCCTGCCCCAGTCACCCACCAACTATATGTCTTAGGGCTTTGCTTCCTTGCTGATCAAACAAGATGTGAAGAAATTAAGGATTTATTCCAATATCCACTCCCATCTTTTTCCTTAAAACTCAAATATTTACATTTCTACTGTGAAACAGTAAGATTAGATTTCTCAGCCTCCCTTGCAGCTAGATATAAACATGTAACTAAATTCTAACCCATGAAATGTAAGCAGAAGTATTGTTTGGATTTCTAAGAATAAGAAAAGGTGGCCGCTTCACCCTCCTTTCCTGCTTCTTGCTGCCTGAAACAGAGATGTGATGACTGGAGCTACTGAGGAAAACATGAAACTATAAGCTCCATATGGTGGAACAGAAAGATCGATCTCTCCCATGACACCATGGAGCCACTATATCAGCAGCAGCCCAGCCTACTTCTAAGTATTTTATTTTATTTTTTATTTACATGGGAGAAAAAATAACTTCTATCTTATTTAAGCTATTATTGGGAGAAAAAATAACTTCTATCTTATTTAAGCTATTATTGTTTAGGCTATTTCTGCATAAGCAGCTGAACTTAGTATTAACTGATACAAGGATAAGATTAGCAACTACCTCACCCCAAGTTTGTGAGAACTAAATGAGAGAATGTGCACAAAATTCTTAGCACAATTCCAAGCATGCAGTAAGTCTTAATAATTGTTTGTTATTATTATTTAGTGATTGAGAGAGGCAGAGCTTAGAATGATAGCTCAGAGCTAACTTGAAAAGGGACTCAGTCACCAAACAGGCCCCAAAATTTAAAAATGGGATGACTGAGACCCAGAGAGGCAGAGGCTGTTGAACAGAACACCCAGCCTGAAAGAGGCAGCCCAGGCTTCCTCAGGTCCATGTGCTGCAAAGCCTTTCTCAAAGCCGAGGAGTGGCTGAGAGAGGATGAATCAAGTCACAAGGTGACCCCTAAATAATAGGAAACACAAATGTCCTGAGGGGAGCTAAACATTTAATTCTGAGGCTTTCATTCAAGCAAAATCACCCTACATTTGATTATTTACTTAACTACCAGGAAACGGGGGGTGGGGGAGGAGAGGATGAATAAGGAGATCAGGTTTGGCTTCATAATGGACTGTGCAGTGTTTGTGTCTGGACGCCTGCCAGGTCCATCAACTGCTGCTGGGGACAGAGGCCTGAGATACTGGTCATGAAGGAAGTGGGCTTCTCTGGTATCTCTTCCTAGGCTGGCCTCTGCCCTGGACCCAGGAAGAAATACTCCCTAGGTGCTCTAAAGAATCCCCTTCGGGGTTGTGTGATGCCAGAGGCCTATGACTGCTCACTCACTCATCTTCCCAGCTCTGACCCACAGAATCCCTTAAACTCAACCAGGCAGCCTTGGTCTGTTTGATGCTCCTCAGAGACAGGACTCAGTCTGGTTTCCCTGGGTCTGTAGCAAGACCACAGAGGATGGCGTGACCTTGATGATTTGAGAGCCCCCTGCCCCTAATCTGCTCAGAATAGCAATCTCCATCCAAACAGTCACACATGCCACTGAAATGCTGGCTCCCGTCGCTCCAGGAAGCGCCACAATAAGGTGCCCAGAAAGCCTCCTGGGCAGGAATGACAAATGGCTGTTTTTCGTGTGCCACCTGCTTACTTAGTACCAGTTTCCTGGAGAGCTGTGTTGAGAAGGATTCTGAAGCTCAGCAGTAAGAAATTCTGCAGTGTACTAGCATTGCCATGGGCCTGGCAAGAGATAAAATCATGGGTTCCTACGTTTGCCATCCTCAGCCTAGATTTCAGATGAGCCAGAGGTGTGTTAGACCATCAACCTCAAACTAGTTCACCACAGATTTGTGTCTTAGAGGAACTGTGGAGCATTTAGCGGCTTGTAAACACATCCTGCGGAGAAGGCAATGGCACCACACTCCAGTACTCTTGCCTGGAAAATCCCATGCACAGAGGAGCCTGGAAGGCTGCAGTCCATGGGGTCGCTGAGGGTTGGACACAACTGAGCGACTTCACTTTCACTTTTCAGTTTCATGCATTGGAGAAGGAAATGGCAACCCACTCCAGTGTTCTTGCCTGGAGAATCCCAGAGACGAGGGAGCCTGGTGGGCTGCCGTCTATGGGGTTGCACAGAGTCAGACACGACTGAAGTGACTTAGCAGCAGCAGTAAACACATCTTGACTCCCTTCTCACAGACACAGCTTACATAAAGAATCATTTCAAGTTGCCCTCATTTTTGCCATTTTTGCCTTTGAAAGCACTTAATCAGCAGAATTCACTGAACAGTATATGGTTGGGTGTTTACTCTGAACAGCTAAAGCATAAGTAAAATACAGAATATCACTCTGGGCGCACGTTCTCTTCTCTGGAAATCCCCAATCTCCATTTTTGGGAATGGGCCCCTGGCAGGTGCTCAGCCACATCATCTTGTCCACAGCAAGAGTCAGGGAGCAGGGAAATCACAAGGGGCTGCAGTTCCCTGGGGATGGTCAAAATAGAGCTATTACCACAGCGGAGCCCAAAGAGATGAAAGGCAAGAGGGGCTGCTAGAACTTGGAAGCAGAGAGTCATGCTGAGAAGGTAAACTTAAGATAACCTGTGATTGCTGGCCAAGAGACTGGCCAACCCAAGGCATTTCCCAAGTTAGGAGCCCGGGGAAGAAGCATACTGATCTCATTCTCCTTTCTTCCTCTTATTTCCTGGCAGGATATACCGTGGGCCAAACCCAACTGGAAATCAAGAGAACAGGAGCCCACTGATACAGTCCCTAAAGCCCATCATAGTTCACAGAAGCAGAGAGCAGAGTGGGAAGGGTAGAAAGCCGACCGGAGAGGCAAACGGGAATGACCTAGCACAGGCCTAGGACTCCTGCCCTGGTCCCCCTTCCCCCTGAGATCTGGGAAATTGGTGATTTCTAGGATTGCTGAGTTTTTCCAGTTTCCTCCCAGTATAGCATTTTTTCTGCTTAAGTTAGCTAGACTTGGTTTCTGACATTTGTCACCCAAAGAATCTTACTTATCATGCCCAGCCTGTGTGAGAACGACCATGTGTATGTAGACAGTCAAACCCCAGTGAATCCCACTAGTGCTCAGCCATACCAGAGCAGCCCCAGCTCATACTCAGAGCTGTCTCTTCATGCCAGCCACCAGCATTTAGGGACTGACTGATCTGGTATTTCCTAAATAATAATCTGTTGAAAAAAGTGATTGTTCATAGTTAGTTATCAATAAGAAAATGACAGAGCTGAGTGCATCCCCCAAAACTTAAGTGTGTTATAATGAATTACATATATAATGATGTATATTCTATCCTAAGTTTAGATACTGATTTATTACTTGATTTACAATTCCAAGGATTTTTCCCTTGGGAGAGGGGACGATCAAATCCATCCTATCTAGCATCCACAGAACTTTGACCAAGATACTTAATGTGAATTTTTAAAAATAGTCTGCAAGTAGGAAATAATATGAGAAAGGAAGAAAATCTGCACTACTCAAAAAACAAAAAAAAAGAAAAGAAAAAACATTCAACTTTGTATGAATAAAATTTACTCTGCAAGTGATTTTCAACAAGAACTTTGTTTAGGCACTATTGTGGGCTTGTGCATTTCAAAAAAATTCATATGGTAAAATGAAAATTCGTATGTTGAATTACAAATCCCTTAGAATATGACCTTATTTGAAAATAGGGTTTTGTTTTTTTTTACTTGAAAATAGGGTATTTAAGGAAGCAAGTTAAAATAAGGTCATTAGGGTGGGCCCAAATCCAGTATGGCTGAAGTTCTTATGAGAAAAGGAAATCTGGATAAAGACACACACAGAAGGAAGACCGTTTGCAAACACAGAGAGAAGATGGCCATCTCCAAGCCAAGGAGAGAGGCCAGGAACAGATCCTGCCCTCAAGGCCCTTAGAAGATATCCAAATTTGATCTGGGACTTCTAGCCTCCAGAACTGTGAGGAAATAGATTTCTATTGTTTAAGCCAACCAGTCTGTGGTATTTTGTTATGGCACCCTGACAAACAAATACAAGCACCATAACAACAATAACAGCAAACACTTGCACAGGGGTTGTTAAATGCCAGGCACTGCTTTCAACGTGACATACGTTGACTCAGTCAGTCTTCACAACTTCTGGAGGTAAGCATCATGCTTATCATTTCTATGTTACAGATGAAGAAATCGAGGCATGGAGAGGTTCAGTAACTTGTCTAATGTCACACATGAAACAAATAGGAGAATTTGGATGACAAAACTCACTCTAAATTCAAACTCTATACCCTACTGCCTCTTGGGTGCAGAACTTCAAGATTCCCTCTCCTACCCCAACTCCTAAGCTGCTACTAGCTAGACCGCATGATAAGTCAGATCATACAGGTGCATCCATCCTCAAGTACTCAAGCCCCTTTGATGGGGACTTCCCTGCTGGTCCAGTGGCCAGGACTCCACACTCCTAATGCAGGGGGCCCCGGTTCAAACCTGGTCCCTGAGAACCTTGCTCCCTGGTCAGGGAACAAGATCTCACACGCTGCAACTAAGAGTTCGAATGCTGCAACTAAAAAGATGCCGTGTTCTGCAACTAAAGATCCTGCATGCTGCAATTAAGATCCAGTGCAACCAAGTAAAAAAATAAATATATATTTAAAATTTTAAGCCCCTATGATGAATCTGATACCCCCAGAGACATTGAAACACACTGTCATGGATTAAATTTTGAGTTCCCCCAAATTCATATGTTGAAATTCTAAGCCCCATGTGAGGGTATTATGAGATGGGGCCTTGAGAGATGAAGCCCTCATGAATGGGCTTATTCCATTATAAGAAGAAACACAAAAGAGATGACTTTTCTCTTGGCCATGTGAGGATATAATAAGAAGATGCTCCTCTGCAAACCAAGAAGAGTGTCCTCATGGATACTAGATCTGCTACCACCTTATTCTCAGACTTCCCAGACTACAGAACCATGAGAAATAAATGTTTGTGGTTTAAGCCACCAGTTTATGATACTCTGTTATAGCAGCCCAAACTGAGACACAGTCTTAAAAATTACTGGGGATAAGACATGGGAGACTGAACCAATTTTATCCCACAACCAAGGCATGCAGTTCAGTTCAACATAATCTGATGGGGTGATACAGTATGCTTTCCCAAGTGCTTATGGATTATGCTTGAACCTTTGTCCATTAAAGTCCTGTCAGATCTACTTACTTATCCAGGGGTGCTCTCAGGACAATTAAAGGCATGCAGCTCAGGTACTGCCTTTGAAACCCCTTTCCTTGCCAGTGTCAACAGCCAACACCACCACCAGCACCGCTTGGCATAACCTCCAAAGTGGGTGGATGAAGCCAAAATAGTATCTGCTTCAGAGGGTTGTTGTGAGAATTTAATTTACTTTTAGCAAATAGTGAGCTCTCAGTAAATGTTAGTCCCTTTTCCCATTGCAACCACTTGGTATAGCCTTGTGAAGGCTAAAGATGAAACTGTTGGCTATAAATGTGTGCTGTGTTTACATTTTAACTCATTTCATTAAACTGAACCTCCTCTCCTGACTGTCGCAGGGTTAGTGACTTGTGTGCAGGCAGATGTGAAAGATATGGACTGTGCCCAGCCTGTACCGCCTGTGAGTACAACACTTGCTGCAGGAACTCCTTCATCTCAGTAGCTGCCGGGAAGGGAAGGGGGCTCATGACATATGAAAACAGGGAAGAGGCATTCTCTGTCCGGAATCAGCATTCTGAAAGGACGACCCTGTTCATCCCAGTCCTGTTTTGGCCAGACTCTCCTGTCCATCAAAAGTGCTAATATCCAGCTGCTGTAAAATACAGGAGCTGTGATTTATTCTGCAGCACCATGCCAGTCCAGAACATACTTCAGAATCCTGGTTTTTCCCTTTGCACAAAAGAGTTCGGACAAAACAAAGCTGGGATGAGCAAGGTCATGAGCTCCTATACCCTACTGGCCAAAGAATGGGAGATAAAGGCAAAACAAAGACTGGCTATCCAAAGCTTTGCAGATTGTGGGAAGTGGTGTTGCCAAGGTGATAATTTAGCACGAGACAGGAGGAGCTGGTGTTAACAAGGACAGGAGACCCAAGCCACATTTCCTGAAAAGGAAGAGAGCGACTCAGAGGGAATTTACCACCAATTGGTAGGATTTCCATGTTTTGTCTAAAATATGTATTTCTCGCCTGCCTTATGTTGGAAAATTTTGTTCAGAACTCTGAACTCTGAACACAGCAGACTTATCACATCCTGACTGTCAGAGATAATTTAAAATCAGATGCAAGGGAAGGAAGGGACATTAAAAGTCATGGTTGTTGTCCAATCCAAGCCTGATAAAAAGCATTTGATAACAGTCTATTTATAGAGACATATGGGATGGTCATCAGCAACAGAGAGCCCAGGCACTGGGTCCCAGCTCCAATGCCGGATTTTGCAAGAGACACTCACTAGTTAGGGAAATCATTTAACCTCCTGGTACTCAGATTAGATCACCAATGAAAAGGAGTAAGACCCGTACAATTTCAGATTGGAGAGAAAAAGGTAGGAAAAGCCTGACTCCTCACATTTAGTTTGGAATATTAACTATTCCTTTTCTTTTTTACAACCAGAGCACATTGTCAGGGGACAACAGATCAACATGTTTATTTATGCTTAACTCATTGACTTGCCTACCAAGGACCATAAAGTGTTCTAATTTCTAAGCCAATTCTGTATTTGAATAAAAATGTGTTTTTTTCTAAGAGAAAGTCAACTCCAGGCAGATCTATATTCAACTCAAAACTCACCTCTGCACCCTTCAAGTCATTTACTCAGTTCCTTTATTTTATAAACAGTGGAAGTTATTTATTAGCAAGTGAGAAAAGTCATGGAATAAAACCAGAAGACTGTGCCCACTATTAAGCCATGAACAGTTAGTTCTTTAGAAACTAGGAAGGGAATAAAGGCAGAGCCTGAGGGCACAGCCAAGGAGCATGGTTATTTCTCTGATATAAAACTGGGATCTAAGTGTTTTCTGAGTGTTTGTTACAAACACAGTACAGAATTTCACAAGCTAAATGAACAGATATCACCAAGACAGCAACATCTTTTGCATGACACATTACAGGTTGACCAAGTGCTTTGCTTTTATCTATATTCCTTCATTTGATTCTCACACTCCTTTGAAAAGTCAACAGATAAGGTATGGACTATTATCTCTATTTTATGGAAGGGACAACAGATGCCCATAGAGTATCCAAGGCAGTTTTGTAAACAGGAATAATGTAACCTATGAGGTTTTTACAGCCACCAAACAATAGAGCCAGGATCTAAATCTAGAGCCTCAGATTGCTAACCCTGTCCTATAAAAACCTTAAGACATCACGACCATCATCCTCAACTTCCAAAATAAAACTTTCTGTTCGAACATACAGGCCCTACAAGCAGTCATGACATCCACTTAAAAGCAGACTCCTTACTCTGTGGAATTTCACTCAGCATTATTCTAGAGCATCACAAAATCTTAGATGTGAAAATACTCCCTAGTCCAATGTTCTTGTTTTACAAACAGATGAAGAAATGGAGGCACAGAGATGGTAGATAATTTGCCCCAAATCACACAGCTGAATGACTTGTACTGGTTAAAATTTTTAAATCAATTCACTCATTCCACAGTTTATAATTAGAAAGTGTCCATTTACATAATGTGACCTTAATTAAACACCATATTTAAGGGGGCAATTAAGTGGACTTAATCTGATTCTACTGGTTCCCAAGTGATTCAAAGTTAAAAATTCATAGCACATGCTCCAGATGCCAAAGACAAGTAGCTGGGAAAAACTGGATAGTTACATGTAAAAGAATAAAATTAGAGCATTTTCTAACACCATATACAAAAATAACATTTTAAGTGGATCAAAGACCTAAACATATGACTCAGTTCAGTTCAGTCGCTCAGTCATGTCCGATTCTTTGTGACCTCAGGGCCTGCAGCACTCCAGGCTTCCCTGTCCATTACCAACTCCCTGTCCAAAACCAAAATATAAGATTGGAAACCATAAAACTCCTAGAAAAAAACATAGGTGGGAAATGCTTTGGCATAAATCATAGCAGTATTTTTTTGGAAACAAAAGCAAAAATAAACAAATGAGACCTAATTAAACTTAAAAGCTTTTGCTTAGTAAATGAAACCATCAACAATTTACTTAGTGAGAGAAACTATCTGCAAATGATATGACTGATAAGGGGTTAATATCCAAAATATGTACACAGCTCACACAACTCAATATCAAAAAACAAACAACCCGATTAAAAAATGGCAGGAAGCCCCAAACAGACGTCTTTTTCAAAGACGACACACAGCTGGCCAACAGGTACATGAAAAGATGCTTGAGGTCATTAACCGTCAGAAAAATGCAAATCCAAACCGCAATGAGATATCACCTCACACCTGTCAGAACGATTATCATCAAAAAGACCACACATAAACAAGTGTCGTCAGGGATGTAGAGAAAAGGGACCCCTCCTACAGTCTCGGTGGGGATGCGAATTGGTGTGGTCACTGTGGAAACCAGTATGGAAGCTCCTCAAGAAACTAAGAAAAAACAACTACCATCTGATCCAGCAATTTCACCCCTGGGTATACACCTGAATAAGATAAAAACACTAACTGGAAAAGATGCATAGGTATAGAAGCAACCCAAGTGTCCATCAATAGACGAGCGGATAAAGAAGGTGCGGTGTATATTTACAGTGGAGTACTACTCGGTCATGAAAAAGACTGAAATGTTGCCACCTGCAACAATGTGGATGGGCTTAGAGGGTATTATGCTTAGTGAAATAAATCATACAAATACTGCATGATGTAGAATCTAAAACATAAGACTAACTATTGAATATAATCCTAAAAAGAAACAGACTCACAGCTATAAAGAACAAACTAGTGGCTACCAGCGGGTAGAGAGAAGGGGGAAGGGCAAGACAGGGATAGGAGATTAAGAGATATAAACTATGATACAGAAAATAAATAAGCTGCAAGGATATATTGCACAGCACAGAGAATACAGCCAATATTTTATAATAACTATAAATGGAGTATAAGCTTTGAAAATTGTCAATTACTATGTCGTATACCTGAAACTTATATAATATTGTAAAGCAAGTATACCTCAATTTAAAAAAAAAGAGAGGTAAACCAGTCGATTATGTGGGATATAAGTAATAGCTGCTGTTTGCTATTTATTCGCTAAGTCATGTCTGACTCTGCACTCCCATGGACAGACAGTCCATGGGATTTTCCAGGCAAGAACACTGGAGTGGGTTCCCATTTCCTTCTCCGGGGGATCTTCCTGAACTAGGGATTGAACCTACAGCTCTTGTTTGGCAGGTGAATTCTTTACCACTGAGCCCCACCTTGGAAGCCCACAAATAACAGAGAAGCCCCAACTAAAGCAGAATTTCTAGGTAGTTTAAACAATAAAGAATCTGCCTGTAACGAGGGAGACTTGGGTTCGACCCCTGAGTCGGGAAGATCCCCTGGAGAAGAAAATGGCAACCCACTCCAGTACTCTTGCCTGGAGAATTCCATGGACAGAGGAGCCTGGTGGGTTATAGTCCATGGGGTCGCAAAGAGTTGGACAAAACTGAGTGACTAACACAACTCTCCAACTAAAAGAAGCCTAAACAATAAGAGAAATGTATTATCTCACATAACTAGTCCAGAAGGAGGGCAATTCCAAAGTTGATTAATTCAGTGGCTCCAAAATGTTACCAGGAGCCCAGGCCCTTCCTTTCCATCATACTCTGTAATGACCAGGTTTGGGGCTCACGTATTATAATACTGTTGTTTAACTATGGTCCTGCCCCAGGTCCAGGCAGCACAGGTAGGCAACTGTATCCAGGGCAGGAAAAGAAACGCCCCTTCCCCTGGCCCCTTTCTTAGAACAGAGAGAGCCAGCCCCAGGAGCCCCACTGAAGACGTCCTCCCTTGCCTCATTGTCTCCCTGTCACATTGTGACAAGAATTGTGTCACATGTCCATCTCTAAACTATAATAACCCAAGGTAAAGGGGACAGAATTCAGGACTGGCTTAGAATAATCAAGATCCAGACCCACTGCTGCCCCATCTGAGCTGTTACCTCCCTAGGCTCCCATACAGTTTTCACAAAGGTTCATGTCAGCCTTGGTCAAACTGAAGGTCAGAGTTAGTATTTTTCAAACTAAAGGTTATAATCCATTAGCAAGGTAAAATCAATTTAGTGAGTCACCATCAGCATTTTTTAAATGAAATAAAATAGCATTAAAATACAGTGCCTTGCATGCAAAGGCAAGTATTACTTCAAGAAACTTTTGTTCCAATTTTTGTATAAATATTATGTTGTGAGTATGTACTGCGTGGTGATTATTTCCTACCATGGGTCATAGTCAAAAGGCTTGAAATCCACTGCACCAGGAGGTACTTTTTCTAAGGCCAGACCTCTGCTTTATTCATTTCTGGGTCCTCAGTGCCTGGTATATAAGACACTTTAAGTATATGTTGCTGCTGCTGCTGCTAAGTCGCTTCAGTCGTATACGACTCTGCGCGACCCCATAGACGGCAGCCCACCAGGCTCCCCCGTCCCTGGGATTCTCCAGGTAAGAACACTGGAGTGGGTTGCCATTTCCTTCTCCAATGCATGAAAGTGAAAAGTGAAGTCGCTCAGTCGTGTCCGACTCTTCGTGACCCCATGGACTACAGCCCACCAGGCTCCTCCGTGCATGGGATTTTCCAGGCAAGAGTGCTGGAGTGGGGTGCCACTGCCTTCTCTGCTTACACACCTGAGAGGAGATTAAACCTGTGGGCCCACTGTCTGTCTCTCCCAGGCCTCGTGCGCCGCTACTGGGTGACGGTGGAGGAGCAGCTGAAGCACTGGTTTCACCAGATGAGGTTTAGGAGGTCTCTGCTTTCTGAGTGTCTCCTCAGTCGCTCTGGTAGGTTGAATGTTTTTGCAAGAACCCTACTGAGTCTTTCTTCTGTGTATTTTTTCAGAGTATTAGGAGGACAGGACAGCACAGAACACCATCAATTGTCTTCAGTTTCTGTCTTTGCCTTTAGCTCTTCAGTGGGAAACTGCCAAATGTGCCATGAAATGTGACTTCACAAGGAAAAGAAGAAACCCACACGTACACAAACACCTTCGTGTGGCCCTAGGTAAGTCTGCCCTGTTTTTCTGGATAATAGCTGAAAGTGACTCTGGGTGTTTCCCCCAAGCTAAATGCCTTAAATCCTAGCTAGTCCTGTGCAGCTGGACGATGCCTCTGGACCTTTGAGCAGGTCANACACGTACACAAACACCTTCGTGTGGCCCTAGGTAAGTCTGCCCTGTTTTTCTGGATAATAGCTGAAAGTGACTCTGGGTGTTTCCCCCAAGCTAAATGCCTTAAATCCTAGCTAGTCCTGTGCAGCTGGACGATGCCTCTGGACCTTTGAGCAGGTCAATGCAGATGCTATAAAAATCCCTCTTACGTGGAATTCCTTAGTCCTCTGACAGCAAGTAAATGTACAGGGAGAAGGCACACACCCCGTAAGGACAGTCTTGGAGTGTGTTGTTCCCCTGGCAGGTTACTATTTGAAGGCAAGTTTCGTTATTGCTGCCATCACTGTCACCCTCCTTAGTCAACACGGCACGTAGACTTGGTACCAGAGGAAACAGTCACCAACACCATCCCTAAAACAACAGCTGGTCAGACACTGCAGACATCGGAACAGCCCCAGCCCCACCCATGAGAACGCTCAGCTGTGTTCACTCCGCCACTTAGGCTCTCTTCAGACCTCACAGCACCTTCGGGTAATTTTAAACTTCTACCCACTGTCTTGCACTATCTGGGCTGCACACTCAAGCAGCCTGGTTCCTGTCTGGTGAACCACATTGAAACCAAGGGAATAAGAGCTAATGTAATTGGTTGAAGTCATTTCCAGAAATATACTGTGGGGGATGTATCAAGAAGATATCTGGGTTCTAAACAGGAAATCATAATAATTAGAACTAATGTAGCATCCAAAGGGAAACAATTGTTACAAAATCAGATTACAGACAGCCAAGCTCCTTGTTAGAAATGGAAAGAGTCTTGCTCTTTTATTACATCCCTTTATTCCGGTAAATTCCTTGCTCATTCTAGAAGGAACCTTGATTATGCACAGTCGTTATAGTTCATGAAATAACACCATCATAATTATACCAACTCTGAAACACAGCTGGGCCCATGCTGTGGGGCAAACTGGGTGCATTAACACATAGTCGCACGTGAAACGTGTAGGCAGCCTCAGAATTATGGCAAATTTAAATTGGCGTCAGAGAAAGAAAATACATACGCCTTTTAACTGACTCAGAAATGGGCTTCCCAGACCCCTGTGTCAGTTCATGCCCCCATCCTTTGTGTACAAATACCACTGTCAGGGAGAACTAGGATGCCCAAGAGCATGAGCACACAATGAAAAGTAGAATCCTTCTTCTTTTTGCAGAAAGTGACAAAAAGAAAGCAATTTAGAAAATATGGGCAAAATGGAGGAAAGGAAAGAGTGAAAGAGAAGGTGAAGAAGGATGTAGAAAGGAAAATAAAACACAGAGGCTTTCATTGTGTCCTGACTCTAGGCTTGAGCTCAGGTTTTCTTCCATATGCCCTTCAGAAAGACAGAGAGGCAGCATCAGAGCTGATATCAGTGAAAATTCTCCTTTACTCCACTCAAGTCAGTAGCCACTTTTTTCCTGTTTCTTAGCAATGGGCTTTCCTTGCAAGTGATTGGCTGGAGGTGAGTACACTATTATCGACCGTTGACAAAGCAACAGGACATCTTCTGTGCCTGGGCGCTCACTGGTTACCCATCAATCACTTTTTATTGACTCTATACTAAGATCCATGAATTTTAAAACTGCAATTTAAAATTTTATAGGCAAATGGTATATCAACTTATACAAAGCTGATTCTTCAATAACGCACTTGAAGGGCATAGTCCCCTCCATTGATGGAGCCCTGTTTGGGGGGCTTTTGCTAAGAGGAAGAAGAAAGGAATACTTACTGAGCCCCTGGTGAGTGCTAGGTACTGTGTGGAATCATGTATCATGGAACCTAAATTGCCACCAACTGTAACATATCCCTTATTTTATGCACCACCAGAAAAGCAAAACCACTATCAATGAATTGAAGGATGACATCCAGGGTGTATCCACTGTGAAGCTAAGGAAACAATAAGCCTCAAGGCCCTGCACTTCCANGAATCCTTCTTCTTTTTGCAGAAAGTGACAAAAAGAAAGCAATTTAGAAAATATGGGCAAAATGGAGGAAAGGAAAGAGTGAAAGAGAAGGTGAAGAAGGATGAAGAAAGGAAAATAAAACACAGAGGCTTTCATTGTGTCCTGACTCTAGGCTTGAGCTCAGGTTTTCTTCCATATGCCCTTCAGAAAGACAGAGAGGCAGCATCAGAGCTGATATCAGTGAAAATTCTCCTTTACTCCACTCAAGTCAGTAGCCACTTTTTTCCTGTTTCTTAGCAATGGGCTTTCCTTGCAAGTGATTGGCTGGAGGTGAGTACACTATTATCGACCGTTGACAAAGCAACAGGACATCTTCTGTGCCTGGGCGCTCACTGGTTACCCATCAATCACTTTTTATTGACTCTATACTAAGATCCATGAATTTTAAAACTGCAATTTAAAATTTTATAGGCAAATGGTATATCAACTTATACAAAGCTGATTCTTCAATAACGCACTTGAAGGGCATAGTCCCCTCCATTGATGGAGCCCTGTTTGGGGGGCTTTTGCTAAGAGGAAGAAGAAAGGAATACTTACTGAGCCCCTGGTGAGTGCTAGGTACTGTGTGGAATCATGTATCATGGAATCTAAATTGCCACCAACTGTAACATATCCCTTATTTTATGCACCACCAGAAAAGCAAAACCACTATCAACGAATTGAAGGATGACATCCAGGGTGTATCCACTGTGAAGCTAAGGAAACAATAAGCCTCAAGGCCCTGCACTTCCACAGATCCTCCCAAGGTTCCCAGAGGGGCCCCAGCAGTGTGTTCACAACCCCATATTTTTTGTAAAGTTTGCAAAAGATATTTTAGTTGCAGTCAGACCACTGTCTCTTTGCTCTCTGACTTCCAGTCTGTCCCACTTCCCCCTGTGTTGGGTGGCACTGGAGTAGTCATGGGCAATTTGGGGATCTTCTTAAAAGGGAAGCTGAGTTGGGGATACATTTAGTCTGGGTGCAGTGGGTCGCAGTCACACTTGTGCAGTCAAGTGATGGTTAGTCATCCTGGTACAGTGACGGCGTCCACCTCTTCCACCCTCCACTCCGCCAGCTCTCCCGAGGTGAGACCCTCAGGCGCAGGGCTTCNTAAAAGGGAAGCTGAGTTGGGGATACATTTAGTCTGGGTGCAGTGGGTCGCAGTCACACTTGTGCAGTCAAGTGATGGTTAGTCATCCTGGTACAGTGACGGCGTCCACCTCTTCCACCCTCCACTCCGCCAGCTCTCCCGAGGTGAGACCCTCAGGCGCAGGGCTTCGGATTATATCGAATATCAACATGTCCCACTATGCTGACCAGAGGTATACAGTGTGAGTAGTGGGAAAAACACAAGGTCTGAAGTATACGAAGCCAAAAATTAGCCCATGGAAAATTCTTTCAAATCTTATGACTCTCGTCTGAAAGAAACCTTGTAAAGGTTTCCCCAAATTTGACAATCCTAAAAACTTACTTGACATTACCTAAAATAAGTAGTGAAACTGGAAAATACCTCTCTAAATTATCTGAAGTAAAAAACAATTCTCCATCAACCACAGAGAAGGAATACTGAATTGCCTGCCTATTCTCTCTATAGAAAATGACATAACAAAATTACTATTATACAGCCAAAAAAATTTAGGACAAAGAAGTATTACAGAGGNCATTACCTAAAATAAGTAGTGAAACTGGAAAATACCTCTCTAAATTATCTGAAGTAAAAAACAATTTTCCATCAACCACAGAGAAGGAATACTGAATTGCCTGCCTATTCTCTCTATAGAAAATGACATAACAAAATTACTATTATACAGCCAAAAAAATTTAGGACAAAGAAGTATTACAGAGGTGTGTCAGACAGGTAATTACTAAATGTTATGGTGTTTATGGATTTTATGGTGTTTCTGATTTATGCCAGCTTTTTAAAATTTATAATTTGTTGTGATTGCTTTCTCATCCAGAGCAAATATTCACATTTTAACCTAATTTTGCAGTCANGAGAATACAGCCAATATTTTATAATAACTATAAATGGAGTATAAGCTTTGAAAATTGTCAATTACTATGTTGTATACCTGAAACTTATATAATATTGTAAAGCAAGTATACCTCAATTTAAAAAAAGAGACAGGTAAACCAGTCGATTATTTGGGATATAAGTAATAGCTGCTGTTTGCTATTTATTCGCTAAATCATGTCTGACTCTGCACTCCCATGGACTGCAACCCCTCAGGTTGCTCTGTCCATGGGATTTTCCAGGCAAGAACACTGGAGTGGGTTCCCATTTCCTTCTCCGGGGGATCTTCCTGAACTAGGGATTGAACCTACAGCTCTTGTTTGGCAGGTGAATTCTTTACCACTGAGCCCCACCTTGGAAGTCCACAAATAACAGAGAAGCCCCAACTAAAGCAGAATTTCTAGGTAGTTTAAACAATAAAGAATCTGCCTGTAACGAGGGAGACTTGGGTTCGATCCCTGAGTCGGGAAGATCCCCTGGAGAAGAAAATGGCAACCCACTCCAGTACTCTTGCCTGGAGAATTCCATGGACAGAGGAGCCTGGTGGGTTATAGTCCATGGGGTCGCAAAGAGTTGGACAAAACTGAGTGACTAACACAACTCTCCAACTAAAAGAAGCCTAAACAATAAGAAAAATGTATTATCTCACATAACTATTCCAGAAGGAGGGCAATTCCAAAGTTGATTAATTCAGTGGCTCCAAAATGTTACCAGGAGCCCAGGCCCTTCCTTTCCATCATACTCTGTAATGACCAGGTTTGGGGCTCATGTATTATAATACTGTTGTTTAACTATGGTCCTGCCCCAGGTCCAGGCAGCACAGGTAGGCAACTGTATCCAGGGCAGGAAAAGAAATGCCCCTTCCCCTGGCCCCTTTCTTAGAACAGAGAGAGCCAGTCCCAGGAGCCCCACTGAAGACGTCCTCCCTTGCCTCATTGTCTCCCTGTCACATTGTGACAAGAATTGTGTCACATGTCCATCTCTAAACTATAATAACCCAAGGTAAAGGGGACAGAATTCAGGACTGGCTTAGAATAATCAAGATCCAGACCCACTGCTGCCCCATCTGAGCTGTTACCTCCCTAGGCTCCCATACAGTTTTCACAAAGGTTCATGTCAGCCTTGGTCAAACTGAAGGTCAGAGTTAGTATTTTTCAAACTAAAGGTTGTAATCCATTAGCAAGGTAAAATCAATTTAGTGAGTCACCATCAGCATTTTTTTAATGAAATAAAATAGCATTAAAATACAGTGCCTTGCATGCAAAGGCAAGTATTATTTCAAGAAACTTTTGTTCCAATTTTTGTATAAATATTATGTTGTGAGTATGTACTGCGTGGTGATTATTTCCTACCATGGGTCATAGTCAAAAGGCTTGAAATCCACTGCACCAGGAGGTACTTTTTCTAAGGCCAGACCTCTGCTTTATTCATTTCTGGGTCCTCAGTGCCTGGTATATAAGACACTTTAAGTATATGTTGCTGCTGCTGCTGCTAAGTCGCTTCAGTCGTATACGACTCTGCGCGACCCCATAGACGGCAGCCCACCAGGCTCCCCCGTCTCTGGGATTCTCCAGGTAAGAACACTGGAGTGGGTTGCCATTTCCTTCTCCAATGCATGAAAGTGAAAAGTGAAGTCGTTCAGTCGTGTCCGACTCTTCGTGACCCCATGGACTGCAGCCCACCAGGCTCCTCCGTGCATGGGATTTTCCAGGCAAGAGTGCTGGAGTAGGCTGCCACTGCCTTCTCCGCTTACACACCTGAGAGGAGATTAAACCTGTGGGCCCACTGTCTGTCTCTCCCAGGCCTCGTGTGCCGCTACTGGGTGACGGTGGAGGAGCAGCTGAAGCACTGGTTTCACCAGATGAGGTTTAGGAGGTCTCTGCTTTCTGAGTGTCTCCTCAGTCGCTCTGGTAGGTTGAATGTTTTTGCAAGAACCCTACTGACTCTTTCTTCTGTGTATTTTTTCAGAGTATTAGGAGGACAGGACAGCACAGAATACCATCAATTGTCTTCAGTTTCTGTCTTTGCCTTTAGCTCTTCAGAGGGAAACTGCCAAATGTGCCATGAAATGTGACTTCACAGGGAAAAGAAGAAACCTACACGTACACAAACACCTTCGTGTGGCCCTAGGTAAGTCTGCCCTGTTTTTCTGGATAATAGCTGAAAGTGACTCTGGGTGTTTCCCCCAAGCTAAATGCCTTAAATCCTAGCTAGTCCTGTGCAGCTGGACGATGCCTCTGGACCTTTGAGCAGGTCAATGCAGATGCTATAAAAATCCCTCTTACGTGGAATTCCTTAGTCCTCTGACAGCAAGTAAATGTACAGGGAGAAGGCACACACCCCGTAAGGACAGTCTTGGAGTGTGTTGTTCCCCTGGCAGGTTACTATTTGAAGGCAAGTTTCGTTATTGCTGCCATCACTGTCACCTTCCTTAGTCAACACGGCACGTAGACTTGGTACCAGAGGAAACAGTCACCAACACCATCCCTAAAACAACAGCTGGTCAGACACTGCAGACATCGGAACAGCCCCAGCCCCACCCATGAGAACGCTCAGCTGTGTTCACTCCGCCACTTAGGCTCTCTTCAGACCTCACAGCACCTTCGGGTAATTTTAAACTTCTACCCACTGTCTTGCACTATCTGGGCTGCACACTCAAGCAGCCTGGTTCCTGTCTGGTGAACCACATTGAAACCAAGGGAATAAGAGCTAATGTAATTGGTTGAAGTCATTTCCAGAAATATACTGTGGGGGATGTATCAAGAAGATATCTGGGTTCTAAACAGGAAATCATAATAATTAGAACTAATGTAGCATCCAAAGGGAAACAATTGTTACAAAATCAGATTACAGACAGCCAAGCTCCTTGTTAGAAATGGAAAGAGTCTTGCTCTTTTATTACATCCCTTTATTCCGGTAAATTCCTTGCTCATTCTAGAAGGAACCTTGATTATGCACAGTCGTTATAGTTCATGAAATAACACCATCATAATTATACCAACTCTGAAACACAGCTGGGCCCATGCTGTGGGGCAAACTGGGTGCATTAACACATAGTCGCACGTGAAACGTGTAGGCAGCCTCAGAATTATGGCAAATTTAAATTGGCGTCAGAGAAAGAAAATACATACGCCTTTTAACTGACTCAGAAATGGGCTTCCCAGACCCCTGTGTCAGTTCATGCCCCCATCCTTTGTGTACAAATACCACTGTCAGGGAGAACTAGGATGCCCAAGAGCATGAGCACACAATGAAAAGTAGAATCCTTCTTCTTTTTGCAGAAAGTGACAAAAAGAAAGCAATTTAGAAAATATGGGCAAAATGGAGGAAAGGAAAGAGTGAAAGAGAAGGTGAAGAAGGATGTAGAAAGGAAAATAAAACACAGAGGCTTTCATTGTGTCCTGACTCTAGGCTTGAGCTCAGGTTTTCTTCCATATGCCCTTCAGAAAGACAGAGAGGCAGCATCAGAGCTGATATCAGTGAAAATTCTCCTTTACTCCACTCAAGTCAGTAGCCACTTTTTTCCTGTTTCTTAGCAATGGGCTTTCCTTGCAAGTGATTGGCTGGAGGTGAGTACACTATTATCGACCGTTGACAAAGCAACAGGACATCTTCTGTGCCTGGGCGCTCACTGGTTACCCATCAATCACTTTTTATTGACTCTATACTAAGATCCATGAATTTTAAAACTGCAATTTAAAATTTTATAGGCAAATGGTATATCAACTTATACAAAGCTGATTCTTCAATAACGCACTTGAAGGGCATAGTCCCCTCCATTGATGGAGCCCTGTTTGGGGGGCTTTTGCTAAGAGGAAGAAGAAAGGAATACTTACTGAGCCCCTGGTGAGTGCTAGGTACTGTGTGGAATCATGTATCATGGAACCTAAATTGCCACCAACTGTAACATATCCCTTATTTTATGCACCACCAGAAAAGCAAAACCACTATCAATGAATTGAAGGATGACATCCAGGGTGTATCCACTGTGAAGCTAAGGAAACAATAAGCCTCAAGGCCCTGCACTTCCACAGATCCTCCCAAGGTTCCCAGAGGGGCCCCAGCAGTGTGTTCACAACCCCATATTTTTTGTAAAGTTTGCAAAAGATATTTTAGTTGCAGTCAGACCACTGTCTCTTTGCTCTCTGACTTCCAGTCTGTCCCACTTCCCCCTGTGTTGGGTGGCACTGGAGTAGTCATGGGCAATTTGGGGATCTTCTTAAAAGGGAAGCTGAGTTGGGGATACATTTAGTCTGGGTGCAGTGGGTCGCAGTCACACTTGTGCAGTCAAGTGATGGTTAGTCATCCTGGTACAGTGACGGCGTCCACCTCTTCCACCCTCCACTCCGCCAGCTCTCCCGAGGTGAGACCCTCAGGCGCAGGGCTTCGGATTATATCGAATATCAACATGTCCCACTATGCTGACCAGAGGTATACAGTGTGAGTAGTGGGAAAAACACAAGGTCTGAAGTATACGAAGCCAAAAATTAGCCCATGGAAAATTCTTTCAAATCTTATGACTCTCGTCTGAAAGAAACCTTGTAAAGGTTTCCCCAAATTTGACAATCCTAAAAACTTACTTGACATTACCTAAAATAAGTAGTGAAACTGGAAAATACCTCTCTAAATTATCTGAAGTAAAAAACAATTCTCCATCAACCACAGAGAAGGAATACTGAATTGCCTGCCTATTCTCTCTATAGAAAATGACATAACAAAATTACTATTATACAGCCAAAAAAATTTAGGACAAAGAAGTATTACAGAGGTGTGTCAGACAGGTAATTACTAAATGTTATGGTGTTTATGGATTTTATGGTGTTTCTGATTTATGCCAGCTTTTTAAAATTTATAATTTGTTGTGATTGCTTTCTCATCCAGAGCAAATATTCACATTTTAACCTAATTTTGCAGTCATCATTTCACATTCTCTTTTAAATTATTTATCTATTTATTTATGTGGCTGTTCTGAGTCTTAGCTGTGGCATGTAGGATCTTTGATCTCTGTTGCCTCATGTGGGATCTTTAGTTGCAGTATATGGGGTCTAGTTCCCTGACCAGGGATCAAACCTAGGCCCTTTGCAATGGGAGCTTGGAGTCTTAGCCACTGGACCGTGGGGGAAGTCCCTACAGTCTCCTTTTTTTAAGTTCCCCAAATAATATACGTTCCAGCCCAATAAAACCTGGTTCTACTCCTAGATACTATCCCAATTTCAGGGAAGTTTTTAATCTGCGAAGGGGAGAAATATGTCTTGCTAAGCTGCTAAGTCGCTTCAGTCGTGTCCGACTCTGTGTGACCCCAGAAACGGCAGCCCACCAGGCTCCCCTGTCCCTGGGATTCTCCGGGCAAGAACACTGGAGTGGGTTGCCATTTCCTTCTCCAATGCATGAAACTGAAAAGTGAAAGTGAAGTCGCTCGATCGTGTCCAACTCTTAGCGACCCCANGACCCCATAGACGGCAGCCCACCAGGCTCCCCTGTCCCTGGGATTCTCCAGGCAAGAACACTGGAGTGGGTTGCCATTTCCTTCTCCAATGCATGAAACTGAAAAGTGAAAGTGAAGTCGCTCAATCGTGTCCGACTCTTAGCGACCCCATGGACTGCAGCCTACCAGGCTCCTCCATCCATGGGATTTTCCAGGCAAGAGTACTGGAGTGGGGTGCCATTGCCTTCTCCAGAAATATGTCTTAGAACTGATGAAATAAGTGTGTATTATTTCATTTAACTCCACATAACAAAACTGTGACGTAGGTATTATCACATTCACTTCACAAATGTGGAAACTGGGCTCACGAAGTTGAGAAATTTGCGCAAAACTAAGCAGGGTTACACAGAGGGCAATGGCACCCCACTCCAGTACTCTTGCCTGGAAAATCCCATGGACGGAGGAGCCTGGTAGGCTGCAGTCCATGGGGTCGCTAAGAGTCGGACACGATTGAGCGACTTCACTTTCACTTTTCAGTTTCATGCATTGGAGAAGGAAATGGCAACCCACTCCAGTGTTCTTGCCTGGAGAATCCCAGGGACAGGGGGAGCCTGGTGGGCTGCCATCTATGGGGTCTCACAGAGTCGGACACAACTAAAGTGACTTAGCAGCAGCAACAGAAAGCAGGGTTAATTCTGTTGTCATAGTTTCACCAGCAATGTTCAAACCTTGAAGCCACAAAGTGAGGCCTATGTCACTTTTTGAGGAGCCTCAAAGCTCCCCTATCCCCACTGAGTCAGTAAGAGGCAGAGGCAGGATTAGAAGAAGATTTTTTTACTCTAAATCCCAAAGTCTTGACACCATTCTGCACCGTAGCCTCTTTGGAAAAGAACTGCTATCAGTCACTTCCTCATAGAAATTTATATTTCCTGCTACCTATCCAAAGACATATTTCATTTCACCCTCATGTGTAATTTTGCAATTAAAAGTCTTTATCTTCTGTTCAGAAGGTTTAGAAAATCAACAAAGGACCTGTCCCAAATTCCACTCCTAACCTCTGTTCCCACAACCTGACCTTACAGAGAAGATACCGCCTTTGGGCTAAAACATTAAAATCCCCTTCCTTTCAAGATGCACATGTCTACCCAGAAGTAGAAACTCAACCAGCAAGCTATTCT
Source organism: Oreotragus oreotragus (assembly GCA_006410675.1). Classification (NCBI taxonomy): domain Eukaryota; kingdom Metazoa; phylum Chordata; class Mammalia; order Artiodactyla; family Bovidae; genus Oreotragus; species Oreotragus oreotragus. Next base: position 501,117 of record SJYX01013024.1, on the reverse strand, counting down.
CTTTAACAAGAACATATTATTCAAAACACTAACACCTCAGGATTCCTGAGAGGAAGACAGAGTGTGGTCCTGGCGAGCTTTGTTTATGAAGGTGAAGTCCTGAATAGCCAGAGGCAGCAGTGCTGCGGGCATTTTCATTTCCATCCCACCTAGCCTGTTGCAGTTAATAAAACCGATTGACTAGTTTCTGGTGCAAAGCGCCTCTTGGTCATTAACCCACACCACCGAGCCCAGGACTTCAGAGGACAACATACAAGAAGGCCTACTGACACTGTCATGTGGGACTGTCCACCGTCAAGGACATCATCACTGACCACCGGCCTGAGCTTCCTGTCTCCCTTCCCCATGGGAAGAAAGCCAAGGTTTAAAGCAGGAATTTAATTAGGGGTCCTTGAGCCTCCTTGAAATCACACAGCAAGCTGCTACAGGAGTAAGGCGAGACTACATTTCTTCAGGGAAAGAGCCCATAGCTTTCATCAGAGACTAAAGGGATCTAGGATGCCACCTGCCAAAAAATTAAGAACTGCTGTTTTAGGAGAAAAGACACGAAACAACAAATAGTACAGGTTTCAGGGAGATTCTCCTACCAAAAACTTAGTCAAGCTGGTTTTTGAACCACAACACTTTTTAAAAAAAAAGAAGATGCATGTGTATGCTATGTGATGAAGAAAAGGTTTATTATGTTACACTGGTTTGCAAATTTTTTTAACTGTTAAATAATCAGTTAAGAACTTGTCATATTATTAAAGCATTAGAATGAAGACTTAAGATTTACTTCTCTAAAAGGGTTTGCAGTATAATACTAGAGGAGCTATAAACCTTCCACTTTTAAAGTCCAACACAAACACAAATGTTGTGAAAGTGAAAGTCGCTCAGACTGTCCAGCTCTTTGCGACCACAAGGATTATACAGCACATGGAATTCTCCAGGCCAGAACATTGGAGTGGGTAGACTTTCCCTTCTCCAGGGGATCTTCCCAACCCAGGGATCGAGCCCAGGTCTCCCACATTACAGGCAGATTCTTTACCAGCTGAGCCACAAGGGAAGCCCTTTAAAGTACTGGACCATTTTATTTTGAATAATACAACTTAGCAAGGATTCTATTTTGGGCCATAAGTCAGACTACTAAACAGAAAATATCAGGCTACATAGAAATCACCCTGCTGCAGTTTAATTTTGACCTTCTTTTCTGCAGCTGTCTTTTAAATATATTTGTTCCATGTTTAGAAATGCATCATTTATTACTTGAACTAAAGCAGTAATTTGTTTCTGTTAATACAAAAAAGCTCTGCCAACTCAACCAGCTTTCTGAATCAACAAAAATCATGGTATCATTAAGGTTACTTTGAAAAAAGAAAGCTGCTTTTCTTAAGAAAGTTGCTTTTCTTGTTTGACCTTTGGATAAGACAACCATCTTTCTCTGACATACAAAATATTCATCTCATATTTTTGTCCCTGCAGGCCCTTCCAATCCTTGTCCCATCACCTCACAGGAAAACCTGATTTTGGATTCTGAATCAGGACTTTCTAGTTTGTTACTTTGAGAGAAAAGATCTACAACTGGTTTGAGAAAAACTGTAATCTAGAATGACATACCCTTCAAATATGGATGCTTGTTCCGCATTGGTTGCCTATACGTCCAAACTCACACATTATCTCCTTTACCACCATCCCTTGAAAACCGTCTGCTAAACTTACTGCAAATAAAGGGACAACATTTTCAGGGCCTAGCACTTTTTTCATTTCTTAAATGTTGGTTTTGGAGTTTGGTCGTTTGGGGCTTGTTTTTTCTCTTCCATTTCTGCAAAGAAGAACACTGAATCTCTCTGTCCCTCTCCAATCCTACCAACCACAGCAAAGCAAACGTCTGGTGTTGTGAGAGCGTGCCTAGCATACATGCTTAGTCCCTAAGTCGTGTCTGACTCTGTGACCTCATGGACTGAAGCTCACCAGGCTCCTCTCTCCCCAGCATTTCCCAGGCAAGAATACTGGAGTGGGTCGCCATTTCCTCCTCCAGGGGATCTTCCTGACCTAGAGATAAACTCGCATCTCCTGCATTGGCAGGCACATTCTTTACCACTGAGCTACCTGGGAAGCCCATTGTGAGAGCTGGTAAGCCCCAGATCCTTGACATTGTTCTTATACCTGGGGAATGTCCCACCTTAGCAGTGCTCACCTCCTCTCAGCAGATACCAAAAAACTCAGTTTGCCTGCTTCTCTTGCAGCTAAGGCCTCATCCACATGATTCAAACTCTGCCAGTCAAATGTTCTTACACAAAGCTCCATGCAGAAGTGAGCCACAGGAGGAAGTCAACTGTGCCAAATCCATTTCCTAGAAAAAGGTGGTGGTGGGTTTCCAGCGCTCATGGGCAACAATGGCATGAGCTGTGCTGTGGAGTCTAGACCTAGAGGCAGCAGCAGAGGCCCTCTGCTGATTCAACCCAAGGCGTGGCTGTTCTAAGCACTGTTTTGGCTTCCTGACCTCCAAGCCTGACTCTCTGACTCACCTGTAGATTTTCAGTGTCTTAATATCTTTCAGTAAAGACCTTTTCTGCTTCAACTATGGTGAGTGGGTTCTGTTGTTAATAACAAAGATCCTTGAGAGATATAATGCCCATGGAGCGCTACATGCTCTCCAGGTAGCCTGCTTCTCCCATTGCATCGGGCAGAGCTCCCCCTCCTCACAGGGCCTCTGTCCCTTCCTCCAATGGGCCACGTTCTTTCCTGCCTCAGGCCTCCAGGCCAGCCATCCCCTCAGCCGAGAATGCTTCACTCTGCTCTGACCCTGTCTCCCCCGAAACGCAAAACACAGCTCATAAGTGACAAGGTTACGTCCCCTTCACAAACGGCCTTCCAACATTCTGTACTTGCCCTTCATGGTACTTATCACAATTGAAATCAAGTACTTAGTTGGTTAATTAGTGTTTTTCTTCCCAAAGAGACTGTATAAATTATAACTAACATTCATTGAGCTCTCTCCACGTACTGGGAAGTCTTCTAAGCACTTCACATGGATTATCTCATTTAATCTTACTGCAACTCTGGGGAAGGCATTATTATAACACCCAATTTAGAAGTGGAGAATCTGAGACCACAAAATCTGACTCCAGATAACACTCTTAATCCCATCTGTGGTCTCCACATGTGGGCATCTGCCTCCCCAGAAGTTGTACAAGGTAAGCCAATGGAGGGTGGGAAGAAAATATTAGAATCTATCTATCTCTATATATATGTACATAGTTATTTATTTCATCCTAATTATTTTATTTTGTATGTCAATTTTATAGTGCATATATTTTATGATGTACATAATTAGTAATACATTACATAACCTATAAATAAGTAAAAACAGCATAGATAGGCTCAATTATTTTCCCGCGTGCATGTTCAGTCACTTGTCATGTCAAACTCTTTTGAGACCCCATGGACTGCAGCCCACCAGGATCCTCTGTCCATGGGGATTCTCCAGGCAAGAATACCCTAGTGGGTCACCATGCCCTCCTCCAGGGAATCTCCCTAACCCAGGGATCAAACCTGTGTCTCTTATGTCTCCTGCATTGGCAGGCAGGTTCTTTACTGGGAAGCCCTTTTTTCCTACAGGGGCTTGCAATGACTGAAATTTGGAGCCCACTCCTCAGCTCTGTGAAAGTAGGACTCTGGCCCACTACTGTATTCCCAGCAGCCAGCATCATGCCTGACACACAGAAGACACCCAGTTCATATGTGTTGACTGAACACTTGTCCCTACAAAGTGAAAACTCCCAGCACTAACTAGGAAGAAAGCCCTGATATCCCAACTGTAAGTTCAGGTTCCCAGTGTTTTTGTATCTGTGAAGATTTCCTTGCTTGTTTCTCCTCAAATTCCAACTCTCAGACCAGCTGTGTTCACCCACGCTTAGGGATGGTCCATTCCCAGCAGAGACTCACTTTCTGTTGCGCCAGGGGTGTCAACAGCCCCTGGGGCAGCCCGTGGTTTCTTGGATTGCTTGCCTGACCTGCCCTTGTGGACAGTGAGGCCTGGGGGCTGGAGTGCCAAGTGCAGCTCAGGCCTTGCAGCGCCCCCTGTGGAAGGTCTGTGCACCCCAGCTCCTCTGTCTTCTGCCTGTGCTCCCCTTGCACTCAAACTAATTTGAGTTCTCCCTTTCTGCACCGTCACAAAGGCTCCTGGGGGTTGGGGAGTCAGAGGTGGGGATCACACCTGAGCTGGCAAGAAGGAGCAGGACAACGGGAATTTTATCAAAGAGTGAGAGAGACTGACAATGTGAGGACAGAACCCTCCCTTCTTCTCTGACAAAGGGCTGGTGAAAGTGGAATGTCACTGGACAAATTCTTGCTAAATTAAAACCAAACTAAAATCACCATCTAATGTGGGTGAAAAGATGAAACTAGTCAAGCCATGTGGGCGTGGATTTCCCACAGGGCCCTTGAAAGTCCTGCTTTGAATACAGGCTCAGACCCCGTAAGTGTTATTCTTCAGTCATTTTTAGAATTCCGCACCAGTTGAGTTGTTTCTAGATAGGTTTGTGGGTTGCTTCTTCTCTAAGACATGGAAGGCTGAGTGGGGGTGCAGGGGTAGCACAGAGGAGTCTGTGGAAACATCACACCTAACCACCAAGGAACATCTGGGCTTGGAGGTCCTCAGGGCAGGGGAGGTAAGCTGGGGAAGAGGCCAACAGCTGTATTTGCAGTCACAGGTGCGGCCCTACCCAGGGCAGCCCCATGGGATCAGCTGATCCGTGAGCATCATTCCTGGACCTAACAGCACACACCAGGCTCCCACTGGCCAACTGGCCCCTGACCTTCCTTTCTTAAATCTCCACCACCTTCAACGCTGCCCATGGGGGTGCAAACAGCAGACAGTCTTCCTCCATTCAGAGAGGAAGCAGTAACTGCCCCAGAGCAGAGCTGGGCATCTACAAAGGCCACTCCTGCGGCTGCATCCCTCCTGCATTTTCAGAAACAAACAAGCTACTCCTTCCACTTCTGTGCAGAGATAGCTCTGAAGCCAGCCTTCCCCAAATGGCCACCTGCCAGACTCTTCCAAAGGACATTTCTCATTTATTTAAAACACATGAAATTTGATAGGAACCTTCAAGACTTTTTAAAAGATATTTTAAAGGTATCTCAAAAAATTTCATGAAATGCATTGTAAAGGTACTTTCACTACAAATATGTATAGTCATCAATTATGTATATACATACATCAAATATAGTATAGTATAGTCAATATACATAGTCATCAATTCAGTAATCATTTAGTCAGAGCTTGCTAAAGTGAAAGTGAAGTCACTCAGTCGTGTCCGACTCTTTGTGACCCCGTGGACTGTAGCCTACCAAGCTCCTCTGTCCATGGGATTCTCCAGGCAAGAATACTGGAGTGGGTTGCCATTTCCTTCTCCAGGGGATCTTCCCGACCCAGGGATCGAACCTGGGTTTCCCACATTGGAGGCAGACTCTTTAACCTCTAAGCCACCAGGGAAGCCCACCAGAGCTTGCTATGTGCCAGGCAATTACGCTGAGAATGTTCAGTGCAAAAGACTAACCCACGCACACACACATGTGTCTGTCTATAAAGAGACAGCTATGAAATTTGAACTAAAACATTAACCATCTAACCTCGATATCAAATAAATTAATTGTTTAACAACCAAAGTGATAGTAGCAAAATGTCTGTTTCAAATGGTTACTGTCTGGCTAGTGGGTCTCAATCGAGTGTATTCAACTGAATCACTTTGGGAGCTTTTCAGAAGCATGAATGTCAGGGTCACACCTCAAACCCACTAAATCAGAATTTCTGAGAGTGGGCCCCAAGAATGTGTCCTTTGAAAATGCTCTCAAGAAATCTTGATGTTTCCTCCTTGTTCAGAGCCACTGATCTGGATGATCTTAACAGTAGCTGAACAACTTGAGATCCACATTATCTATTACCAGTAGCTTGCTCAAAACCAAATTTTCTTATCATTTGTAAGTAATCATCATTAACTGTAACCACACCAATTGAGTAGGGACCATATGGCGGGGTGGGGGCACTCTCAGCTAATGACCCCATGGCCAAAGCAAAAAAGGACATGGAGCCCAGGCAGGACACTAGGGAAGGCAGGCAGGAAAACGACATTGAGTACTTAAGCAAATGCCCCAGAAATAAAATCCATCCCAGACACCAAGAGAGTGGCTTAGGGAACCACAGACCATGTCCAAAACTTAGGAACTAGAAAGACAGTCTGTAGTCCATGACTGGTTCAAGCTCCATTTGGACAGGCCCAATTAATGGCATCCCCTAATAACTGGTAGATGGGCAAATAGGGCTGTGAAGAAAGCTGAGCGCCGAAGAATCGATGCTTTTGAACTGTGGTGTTGGAGAAGACTCTTGAGAGTCCCTTGGACTGCAAGGAGATCCAACCAGTCCATTCTGAAGGAGATCAACCCTGAGATTTCTTTGGAAGGAATGATGCTAAAGCTGAAACTCCAGTACTTTGGCCACCTCATGTGAAGAGTTGACTCACTGGAAAGACTCTGATGCTGGAAGGGACTAGGGGCAGGAGGAAAAGGGGATGACAGAGGATGAGATGGCTAGATGGCATCACCGACTGGACGGACATGAGTTTGAGTGAACTCCAGGAGTTGGTGATGGACAGGGAGGCCTGGTGTGCTGTGATTCATGGGGTCACAAAGAGTCACAAAGACTGAGCAACTGAACTGAACTGAACTGAACTGAGGCAAAGAGGGGCCATGATTCCCCACACTAAAAACTGGGAGAAAAACAAAGGAATGTTATTAGTGTCAGGGAAACCCATTTATTTAAAGAGGTTCATTTTCACTCAAGAAAGGGGTGAGTAATAACAAATGTTTTCAAGAATTTTCTCTGGAAACGGTTCTAAGTGCCTTAAGCAAATGAACCAAACACTACTATTAGATACCTATTATTATCAGAAGCCCTCAGGTCAGGTCCCAATTAAAGCAGCTTCAGAAGGGCAAGTTTAAAAACCTTGTTTCACCGATAAGACTCTCTGTGTTCCTGCTCTAGTGGCATGCCCCTGACCTTTGGTACACTGACTTTTGGACATTCCAGCCATGCCACAGGTCAACGCAGTACATGCTTGGGCCAGTGTGAACAAAGAAGGAGCATCCCCATTAAGCTTGATCAGACCCATGATTACTAGCAAAGCCCTCGAAAACAACACTCCCCAACAAAAAAAGAATGTGAGCCACAAGTGTAAGCCACATATGTAATGCTTACATTTTCTAGTAGCCATGTTAAAAATAAATAAGAGATGAAGTTAATGTTAATATATTTCATTTAGCCCAATACCCCTAAAATATTATCACCTTAAAGTATCCATATGAAAAAAATTATTAATGAGTTATTTTATAATCTTTTTTCATGCTGTCTTTGAATTCCAGCATATATTTTATATATATCTTACTCTGAACTACCTGCATCTTTTTGTTAAACTCCTTGAGAAATAATTGATAAATATAAATTTCAAGTGCTCAATAGCCACATGTGGCCAGTGGCTTCCATACTGGATGTCTCTAGAGGAATATAAAGGTTAGCTGCAGGGGAGGCATCAATACTCAAAATCACCTCTCATTGCTAACTTCAGAGGATGCAAGCTTTCTTTTGATTTTTAAACAATAGCCACTTTTCCTTATATTCTCATCTTCAGAGGATGGAAATCCACCCTCCATGGCTTGGATGTCTTCCATTTTCAACCTGAAAATTGTTGGGGATAATTCCTTTACATTTTAGGAGTCTCTTATGCAGAAACGATTTTTCAATAGTCCCTGGCTGAAGCTAGTCCTGTGAGGGCGTCCCTGTTTGAGTCTTTGGAATTTGGTAAATGCGACCCTGTCAACCCTTCCTGGGCCACTGGGTTATCTCTGACTCGCTCCACAGCCCTCTGATGGGGCCTTTAAGCTGTTCCATGAAGAGGCCCACTCTTCCGAGAACCGCAGGTGCTAACAGCACAGCTGCTCTGTACATCCTGAAGCCTTTGGTCTCGGGGTCTGCCTCTGTCTGCAGCTGTCCTCGGCCTCTCTCTCCTGCTGGGCCCAGGGCCCAGGGTGGCACTCAGCAGTCCCACTGCTCATGGCACATGTTTAGTGCAGAGACTACCTCGGGGGTTGGCACCTGTTTCAATCATGCCTACCTTTATTGTGCCCCTCTTCCTTTTTTTTTTTTAACTGTTAATACACCTTGGTAAGGAAATTATATTCCAGAAGTACCCAGAATCCTTCTCCATTGGCTTTTTTTTTTTTTTTACTTTTGAAAAACACATTCTTCAAGAAGGCAGATGAGAATTCCAAAACCTCAAGCTTCAAGGAGGGGCCAGTCTGACAGTTACTACCATGTACGAACTTGTCTAACATTTTTAAAATCCTAAAACATAATTTGGGTGACTAATATCCCCTGGGATAGGCCAGACACTTGGTTTCTTCCAGCCCCACCCAAATTCCCAAGTGGATCTCAAAAACATGCTGTTAGAAAGCCTGTTCTGTTTGTTTTGAACATCCCGGTACCTTCCAAGACCAAGTTGTGTGATCAAAAAAATAAACCCCTCCTGCTGCACTAGCTGACCATGCACAGAGGTCTTGGAAGGATGTCAGTTGTGGGACGTAATATTTTGGTGGGCCATGGGCAGCCATGGTCTATGGAGAAAGCAAGCCTGCCCTTCTGATGCAACACCTTAGCCAGGGAGGGTGTGACTGGCAGCATTCTGAGAGGGACTCGAAAAGAAAATAAGGGAGGACTGATGGAAGAGAGAAACTGGAGTACCTGAGGAGGTCTCAGCTGGCTGGAGGGCAGAGAAACAATCTCTGTGGAGTGGCAGGATCTACGCCACAGGAAATACGGAAGGCAGGCCTTGGAGCCTTCCCGCAGGATGTGCGAGTACTCCTTGCAGGATGCCCTTTGTCACTTAAGCCTCTAAAATGTTAAGTATGAAAAAGACTAGGAGAAGTTGGGAGGGGGACAGGGGAAATCGGCTATTCCTCAGCAGATCTCACCTCTTAAACAATGCTCGGTGCCACCAAGGGGTCAGCAACTGAATGTTTTCTTCCTGCTCTCAAGGCCTGTGCTTCCTTCTCTCCCTGCCCTCTGTGAGTCTCAAGATTTTAATTATAAGGAAGGCAGAACTTTTACAACTGTCTGGAAAGCACATCAGGCATTTTTTTTTTTTCCCTGCACTTTTAAAATTCTGGGATTTTCCATATTAGCCATCAAATGAATTCCTACGGAGTTTCTTGCTAACCCCTGTCTAAGTGATACTAGACAAACACACACACACACACAAAATCACAGAATAGATTCTGGTTGGAGCAACCAGCAGGCAGTATTGACAGTAGAAATTCGGAAATCTTTTGTTCAAAGGCGAGGATGTTTCCTGGGATTTTTCTTGTGTTGAGCAGACAAGAAGCAAGGGAAACGGTTGCTGATGGTAACTAGGGAGCTGGCATCAGTTGGTACTGTGGCTGCCGCATCCTTAAACCACCCTGTGAGGAACAACTGTTCTGTTCCATCTGACTCATGAACGGGGCAATTATTTGAGTAACTTGGAGGGCCTGTGGCCTGTCATCTAGGAGGGGCTGCAATAAAAGGGTTGGTAGGGAAAAAAGCAAGTACTGTGTCACAAGCCTTAGAGGCTCTATTTCCAGTCAAGAAATCCTTCTAGCTTTTACCTTTCAGAGATTATCAGCTATTAGTTGGCCAGGACCTAATCATTTTAAAACAATTTATTTGGCATATTAAACTCAATTTGTTTGGCATATTAAACCATACAAAAAATTGTATGGTTTTTAAAATTTTAAGTCCCATGCAAGACGAGCCTCTTCAATCCAACTTTTGCAGTGACATTTAAAAATTGGCCATCAATATATCTGGACAAAACTGTAATTGAAAAAGATACACGCACCCCTACATTCACAGCAGCATTATTTACAATAACCAAGACATGGAAGGAACCTAAATGTCCATTGACAGAGGAATGGATAAAGAAGATTAGCCAAAGAAGATGGATAAAGTAATGTGAAATATTACTCAGTCCTAAAAAAGAAAGGCATAATACCATTTGCAACAACATGAATGGACCTAGAGATTTATCACACTAAGTGAAGCAAATCAGACAGAGAAAACACATATCCATATGATATCATTTATATGTGGAATCTAAAATATGGCATAAATGAATTTCCACGAAACAAAAACAGACTCAGAGAACAGACCTGTGATTGGGGGGAGTGGGGGGTGGAGACTGAGTAGGGAGGGATGGACTGGGAGTTTGGGATTAACAGGTGCAAACTGTTATATATACAGAATGGATAAACAAGATCCTACTGTATAGCAGAGGGAACTACATTCAATATCCTATAATAAATCATAATGGAAAAAATATGAAAAAATGTAGACAACCATCATCTTTAGTGGAGGCCCTCAACCCGTGAGTTCAGCCTTGTTAAAAGTTTCCCTGAGTTAATCAACCACCAGTGTTTCCCAATCAGCCCCATAAGGAAACGATTTGAGTAGGAAGGCCAACACCACACAGCTTCGGCGCACACCAACCTTGGTCTGTCCTAATCATCAGAATATGCTGCTGTCTCGGGGCAAGCCCTCCCGCCCCCTGCCCTCCCGACTCTCACACAAGTGAGATGGAGAGCAGTACGCAGAGATTTCCCTCAAACCAGGGAAAGGACAAGAGATGCACTTCACCCCGGCAATTTTCCTTCTCTGAAACACGAAGGTGGTTCAAGGATCTGAGTCTTTGCTTGTGGGATACCTGTTGGGTAAACAAAATGGCATTTGTAAGCATGGACCTGGATCTAGCAGTGGACACGTAAACATCTTTCAGGATAGAAACAGAAACTTGTCAACAGAATCACGTTAGGGAAAGGGCCTGGGCCAGGAAAACCTCATTTGTTATTGTATATTTTCTAAAGCCATTTAAACTCTCCAATCATGTCATTATATAACTTCTGTAACAGAAATGCATCTATATTTTTATCTGTATATAAATATAGGTAACATATAAATATAATAGTAAAAATACCAGCTGAGTCACTTGACTCTATAAACTGGGTCTTACAAATTTAACCATTAGAAAATAGTCAGTTGAATCCAAACTGAGAGATATTCTGCAAAACAACTTACTCGAGCATTTCAAAAATGTCAGTGACATAAAGAAGTAGGGGCCAGGGTAGGGGGATGTTGAGGAACTGTTCCAGATGAAAGGAAGCTAAAGAGACCTTACAACAAACGCAGTGCACGTGCTATTCACATGCTGTGTTCATCTGACCAATTACTTAACCTCTCTAAGCCTCGATTTTTCCATCTCTAAAATGGGGTGATATAATCACTATCACTTCATGGGGCTATTTTGCAGAGGTAATAAGATTGTGCATGCATGTGCCCAGCACATAGAAAATACTCCTTAAATGAGAGTGTAATCGCTTCTGTTGTTTTGAAGGGTCTGACTCTAAGGTATGAAAATCAAAGATCATTTTTTGAGCAGTCACCTAAATTGTAGAAAGAGGGTTACTTAGCAAAGGGTTTAATTTTTCCTGAACAATTTACTATGAGCAAAATCATTGAAAAATGATACTTGTAAAGGGCAAACTTATTACACAATGACACTTCCAAGGTTTATTATTCCTAGTATTTAACTACTTATCTCTTCAATTTTAACACAAAGCTAATCATTAATATTATCATATTCTAGAAGTAATTATTTTAAAAGCTTTTGCTGTAATAGCTGAAGCCAACCTGGCTATTCCCGGTACTGAAGAAAGTAAAAGTGTTTATTTTTTTTTAGGACTGACATGAAAGAGATTGATTTCTGATGCCAAGAAATCACTTAGCATTCATGTGACTTCAACTTCACAGCATCTTGGAATATGTTTATCCTTGATCAAAATTCTTCCTAGGGCAAAATGCCAATACTTTCTGCCTAGTACCTTCCCTAACAAAATCTAAAGAGAAGTTAAAGGCAAGGTCATGACCCACTGCTCCTCAGCCATGCTGATGAACACTTTGGAATGTCATGAGCTAACATGAGCTGTAAACACTTTGAGTCCATTTCTTCTGGGCACCCCCTGTCTTCTGGATAATACTGTATCTCACTTTTCAATAGAGAAATTGAGATACAAAACTGAAAAGAAAAGGCTGAGATCAGGATATCCATTAGGATAAAATCACCAAAGTCCCCAAGCTTGGGGCCCAGTGCCCATCACTCCCTGTGTGAAGTATGAACAGCTGGTAAGGGATATACATGCTTTCAAAACAGCCTCTTAACTTGCAGGAAGGTGGGTATCTTTCACAATTAGCCCTAAGTTTAGCACAAATAAAAATAAATAATTTTTTAGACTGCTATATAATAAATATTTAGAGAAATCTCTATTTCTATAAGATTGTGAGCTTAACCATAGAAAAGTGCTAGACATTATTTTCAGCACTCCACAAATATGAACTAATTCAAACCTTATAGCATTAAGAGTTAAATAACTTATCAGAAGTCACGGAATGACCCCTAAAACACATTGTTAATTAAGCACATTGCACTATAGATTCCATTTCTACGAAAAAAATTTAATATGTGCATTTGTGGGTATGTGTGATGTAAATATACAGAAAGACACCTAACTGGACGAATACACTTGAATCACTGTTGGCTCTTATTTCTGGAAAGGGAGGAAGTAATAGAGTGGGGAAAATAAGTAAAACTTTCATTTTTTGCTCTTTAACTTCTGTATCATTTGCATATTTCACAAGGAGATTATTTCAGGAATTAACATTCATAATTTTTTATCTTAAAATCAGAGAACCAGTTCTAACAAAGCAACCACAGAAACGAGCTTATCCTTCTTCTAAGGCACATAAAACTCCATGTGTGATGTACTGTTGCACTAATCTCCACCAAAATTTCTAAACAAGCATTTATTGCACACCTTCCAGGAATCATACTGGGTGCTGTTGTGTATTTTATCTCACTCGATCTTCACAAAATCCTCTTAAGACATAGATTCAATTTTTTATTTCAAAATTTTAAAACAGTATTGGGGGCACTTGGGGTTATTAGAAGGGAATAATTTATGTAACACTTGATGTCGTACTTTTCTCATTGATCTTTTACCGTAACATCCTCCTAAAATATGGTGAAACAGGAAGCTCAAGAGATTATTACTCCCAGTTTATATGTGTGGAATCTAAAGCTCAAAAAGAATAAGTAATTCAGTCAAGGTCAAAGTGAATGATGAGTGAACACTATAAACAAAAATCCGATCTCCTGAATCTCAGCCTTATATTCTTGCCACCAGAGTGTGGCCCAACTGGCCTAGTCACATTGCCATCTTAATGCCAACATGTGTACATAGAGGCTTGGATATGAGCTCTCAGTGACCATCTAACCAGTGCCCCATCAATCCTGGCTACACAACAGAATCACATGGGGAGCTTTAAAATACATTAATGCCTGGGGATTGTCCCAGACCAATTAAATCAGAACCCATACAGGTAGGGTTCAGACATCTGTATTTTGTAAATGCCCTTCAGTGATTCTAAGTCAGAACCGAGAGCCAACCTTATGAAGTAAAAAGGTGTCATCTGAAATGCTAACGCCAATTCACTGAAAGAGGTACAAGAGGGCCGTGTGGGAAGGACCATGAGAGGGCATCTAGGCTCGGGGAGAGTGTGTGAGCAGTGAGCAGAGTCTGCTGTGGATGCAGGAGGATAGGTGGCTTGGGAGATGTGTGCCAGGCAGTCCTGATCTAGGAGGAAACGGAGGCTGGAACACTTGAGTGGTTTACCATTGCTAACTAGAGGCGCTAGAAAGAGTCTAGTCTAAGTCCAGGTCTGCTAATGTCCCGCTCACTGCTCCACTTCTGTATGAAGCTGAGTAGCTCCCAAACCAGTTCAGGAGCACCAGGAGGATGTCAGAACAGCCCTGTGATTACCCTGACCACGGCACCCATGACACACCTGCCATCCCGGGAGTCTGCACCCAGCACCACTCACTGCAATGTGCAGAGGCCGGCAAAACAGGTGCGGCCCAAGGCGGCCAGCGCGCACCAGGCCCTTCCAGTCCCAGCTGCTTTCACTGCTGCTGCCACTCAGGCTGACCTTAGCAGAGACCCCAAGAGGAGCAACACTGGGCCTGGGGCTGGGAGCTGCGGCCGCAGCCTCCGTTCATTACTAAAGCACAGGAGAGGTCGCTCAGGAATGCACCTGGCAACAGGCAGCCGGCCACCTCCTGCCTGCCCCAGGCAATTTCTCTGGCAGCGTCCAAATCACTGCCTGTCTTTGAAGCCTCTGGGAGAGGTGACTTGTGCGTGTGTTTGTGTGTGTGAGAGAGAGTGTGAGTGTGTGTGTGTGACTCAGGGATCTGTCATAAACACCCCATGAGTCACCCACTTCCTGACCAACACACTGTGGAGACAGCTTCAGGATGCACAAAAGCACAGGAAAAGAGCCTTTGGGCCAGGAGCAGGTTGTATGTTTTCAGGAAACTGGTTTCTTTTAATATAAATACACACACACAGCCCCAAGCTAAAACTCAAGTTTAGGGTCTCTTAGTTGAGGCAATTCTGTTCACAGTGGCTGTTTTCTATTGTGGCAAAATATGCATTACATAAAACATACCATTCTAACCATTTTTAAGTGTACAGTTCAGTAGCATGAAGAGCATCCACACCATTTTACAACCATCACCACCATCCATCCCCAGAACTTTTCATCTGCCCAAAGTGGACCTCTGTACTCAAAAACAAAGCTCTCCATTCTCCCTTCCCACCCAGCACTAGTAACCACCGACTTCCCTTCTGTCTCTATGAATTTGAACACACTATCTGCCCACTGTGCTTTACTTTATGCATCATTTATCACTTCATCATTATCATTTTTAATGGAAAAAAATGGGTACTGCTTTGAATTCTTGGCATTTATTTCTTTAAAAACTCCCTAAATATAAACAGAAATGATTCTCCTGAGTTTCTATTTCTACTGGGTAGCTATAGATGGAGAAATAGAGAAGGCCAGAGGGGGTTCCAAATGAACACAGAAGTGAGCTTCAGAGCACCAAACACAACACACTCTAGCTGCTCATACAAAGAGACCCCCAAATGCCACAGTCCAGTGCTTTCCCTGGGTGCACAGCCGTGGCTGGGAAAGGCAGCCAGCTGATGTGTGAGCCACATCAGCGCATGAGCCACACAGGGCTCCCCACCTTAGCAATTTCTCTGGGAAACCCATAAAAGAAACGCAGAGCAAGCAATGAGCATCAGTGTCTTTGGCCCACACAGCTGAATGGTTGTTAACACTCTGTCGTGTAAAGGGTCTGCAGACCAGCTCTGGCTCTGCACGCCTCTGCAGGAAGGGGAGGTGGTGCCCACAAGCACTGCAGCTTCTTCCAGGGGAACCTCACCAAGCACGCCTCCTGCACCCCGTCACTGGTCTTGGGCCAGTGTGGACAACCCCTCAGTGTACAGGCTTCAGAGAACCAGAAAGCAGCTCACTTCTGAGATGTCCTGTGGAAGGTTTCTTCTAAGGAAAAGTTTCCAACTTGGGTTCATAAGCATCATATCCCATGGCCCCATGACCCAAAGAAGGTCAAGAATCTCGGGATTTGTGAATACTTTCAGCTCAGACCATAAACCAACTACAACCAATATTGTAGGGAATACAAACACTTGTGAAAGGTATAATGCCTTCCTTCAAGAAGCTCGAACCTGGTGAGGCGACTCAGTTTCCATGGAGGTGAGTCTGCCTACTGGATGCTGAACCCTCCTTGGAGGAAGGTGCCAACAGAGCTGGGTTCTACTGGGAAGGAAGGTTTCTGGAAGAAGTTGAGTCCTGGAACTCTCAGGGGCCAGTTCTGTTCAAACATGTGGTCTTTTTGGTGTACAGTCTGCTTTTTAAATTTCTGATCTTTAATCTCTTTGAAACAGGCCTTGACCATGAGCTACCAAGCCCATGAGTGGCTGGTCAGTGAGAGGAGACCCACCCTCCACCAAGCTCTCCCTGAGGGAGGCCGAGGCGGCCCAGCACTGCCCATTTCCCACCAAGCTCTCCCTGAGGGAGACCGAGGCGGCCCAGCACTGCCCGTTTCTAGAGGATCAGAGGCACCATCAGAGACCTCGCCTGCTGATTCATTTCCACACCTTGTCGAGCTCCACCTACAGAACAATATGCAGAAACGTGTCAACAGCACACACCGAGTCCCGCCCCCACTCCCAACATCCTAAGGCAGCTACAAAGGAAATTAATGGTTTCTCCCAGAGGCTTTTATTTACACAAATGTAAAACCCCTATAAATACCTTCCCAGATTTGTAGACCTCTTCTTGTTGTTTTCCTCCTGTTGCTTGGAATGAAAGAATGAAGATGGTACGAAAATAAACCCCTTTAGTATTATGTAAGAGTGATAGTTTGGCGGCAAATTGCAGACAGTGGTTAAGTGAATCTGGGTGTGGTATCAGGACACTCACTGCAGTCAGTCACCTTTTCAAAATTAAACACAATCATGTCCCACACACACTTCCAACATCTCCCTCCCACTGCTCTCAGGACAAAGGCGAAATTCTCAGTGGGGCGTACGGGGCTTGCTGGCCTGCCCCTCATGCTTCTCTAGCCTCATTCCACGTCCTTCTCCCTGCCTCACGGGTACGCCCCCATGCTTTCAATCCTGCACTTGTATCACACTCCCTCTAGTCTCAGAACATGTACGCCTGCTATTCCTGCCCGGAATACAGTTCCTGCTCAACCCTTCATCTAGCTGATGCATTCTAGCCCTTGCATTCTCTAGAGCTCAACACAAACTTCATTTGTTCAACACAAACCTCAGTTCGACAGTTCCTGACCCTTGCATCTCTCTGTTTTTCTCCTTCTAGCCTCACCACCACACTCTCTTTCTTTATGTGCCGAATAAATGAGACTATCACTTCTTCTGTCACTTCCAGATTTCCTGTGAATACTGAGAAGTAGTATGGGATGGCAGATACAGAGGTGATGCATCGATCCAGTTTTCTAGTGTGCCCTTCTATATCACAGAAGCTGGAAAGATAAAAACCTAGTTTCCAGACTCCGTTTTCAAACGACCTGGATTTAGAAAGTTAAGAAGGCATGAGGTACGCATTCTGCTAGCACAGAGCAAAACTGGAACTAGAGCCCAGAGTTCTGACCTCCAATTTACAATGAATTATATTCTTAGAGCCAAAATTTCTGGGACTGGCTTCCTGATGATGGCAGAAGTAGACGCTCCCTGGGTAGAGCCAGTTCTGGGAGCCAGCTCTGGTAGTCATTCGTGGAAGACCAGCCTGAAGACTGCTTCTTCTAAGCACCCGATTCTCTATACTAAATCTGCCTAAACTTCTGAAGTGGTTACTGCTACCTGCCCTGGACTCTGTTTGATATATATTGGAAAGAGCTTCTGGAACTATAAACTTCTATGGAAATGTGAGTTATGGTTACTCATCACAAAGCAGAGCTGTCTTCTGGAAAGGAGCCATGGGAATAGCCATCAGTCACAGAATGTGCAGTTTCAGGGAGAATCACACTCTTTACACCGTCTCCCCTGTGTCAATAGCCGTTTTAAACCAGAATCCTCACCAGAAACACGGAAGTGTCCCTAAGTTTCACTTTGGAATCCAGCTTCCCTTCTATAGCCTTATTTCTCCCTATCTGGAAAACAGGAACAGTGTGGAGTTGGCAGCATGTGGCTCCTGGGGAGGTTTTACTAGAAATGAACATCTCCTAGAGCGTAACCAGGAAGGGCCAACATTCCAGTTTCAGGTGGAAAGCCCGTGAGTCATTCTCAGTGGCTCATACATACCTCTCTCACTTTAGCGAGTCTACTCTGCACCCTTGATGGCTGCTCATCCTGCAGTCACTCCCAGCTCAGGCAGGGAGGGAGAGGGCTTCAGGGTGCTGCTCACTCCCCTCACATTTTTCACCACACAGGGCAGACCATCTCAGTACCTGGTCATATAAGGCCTGGCTGAGGCTACTGGGGTGTCATCCAGCAGGATGACAGCACAGAGGTCTTGCTTCTTCAGCACATAGTTTCTCCAGTCATCTACAAACCCTGGCTCAGCTACAGACAGCTCAGCTGGAATGCCCCAGGCGTGGCATTCATGAGCCTGAATGGAAAAACCTGAAGCTCAGCAGAAGAGCGGGTGAAATTGAACAAACATCACCTAAAGCAGCCTTAGGGCCTCTGATTACTTGTCCATCTCATTTTACCACTCCTTAAGGCTTGTGGTGATCACCTGCCAGGATGAAAGCATCTCAGCTCAAGGAGCTAGCAGGGCAGAAGGGATAACTGAGAGATTAAACACAGAGTGCTAGAGATGTGACTCAGGAGAAGTGGGCGGGGGGGCATGGTGTGCAGGGAAGAGAAAGCATAAATCACCACCAGATAAAACTGTGCTCCTGACTGGCCTGTATGAAATGGCCGTGCGCCCCTTCAGGGTGGGAAACGTCCTTTTTTGATGGAATAGACAGCTCGTCAGTGTTCTTGGAAATATTGGGTCCTCTGGCAGCAGTGTTTTGGGAATACTTCCTCAGACAAAGCTTAGGGCCAAGCTGCCCTTGGGGAAGGGGCAGCTGAGCTGTAGAAACCCCCACATTCATCCTGTTTTCATCTAGGGAAGGTCCAGCCATATTTGTTTCACATGTTGCACTTCTTGAACAATTTCATTTGAAAAAAAGAGAGATTTGGGGTTTAAAAAGAGAGAGAGCTGGAAAGCCACTTATCTGAGATAGAAGCACAGGCTAAGAATCAGGGAGCCTGGTTCTACCACTACTTCTGGGCAACCTTAGCAAGTTATTTCACTCCCCTGGGCTTTAACTTCACCCAGACACAGGAAAAGTATTGGCTTCCAAAGGTTATTGTCACAGAGAACTAACTATATTCAATATCCACAGATAAATCATAATGGAGAATAATATAAAAAAGAATGTTTATATGTGTATGACTGAGTCACTTTCTGTACAGCAGAAATTAACACAATATTATAAATCAACACAATACTGTAAATCAACTATATTTTAATTAAAAAGTAATGTTTTAAAAAAAGGGAAAAAAGATCATCGCAAGGGTTCTACGGAGGAATGAGGCAAAGCCTGTATCCAGTAGCTGTCCGTGGTCTCCTGGAAAACCCTCCCCAAGAGACAGACAGAAGCAAATATACTTTAGACCGGGGTGGGACCCTAGAATCAGAAAGCACAGTCCTCAAGGACTCCCAGATGAATTCTAGGAAAAAGGGACAGCAAATAAAACAGGAAAGGGCTATTGAGCTTAAAATTCATGAGCCATTGGGCGCAAAGCCCCACTGCTCTAGATCCATGCAGCAAAAAACAACTCAGAGGTGAGATCAAGGACACCCTGGAACTCTTTTGGGAGGCCAGTTCAGGTCGGTCACTGAGAGGACCCCACATGTGAACAGAGACACACAGCAGCGCCCGTTCAGGCGACTGAGCAGCTGAACTGAACTGAACTGAGATCAAGAAGAAGTGTATTTAACGACCTGGTGTTGTTTGACACAGCAGGGACAAGTGGTAGCTCTTATGCTTATTGTCAAAGTGATGAGCAGTTATATCTGCTCCTAGAAATTTGGCTTTGGAGTTTGATGAACAATACTACATATTTTAAACACTGATATTTGAAATTCAGATCTGTAAACAACCTCTTGGGAGAGGTTTTATTACTTAATTTTAGGATGGCTCCATGGCAATACTGATACTTTAACCACCTTCCTATGGTAAAATCACTCTTTATTTTCGCCAAATAAATCTCAGGTTATAGTGAAAAATCATGTCAACAGGATATCGGGAGACCCAGGTATGTTGTATTGTGCTGTGGTGTGTTGTGTTGCGGTGTGGTGTGTTGTACTGTGGTGTGGTGTGTTGTATTGTGGTGTGGTGTGGTGTGTTGTATTGTGGTGTGTTGTATTGTAGTGTGGTGTGTTGTATTGTGGTATGCTGTGTTGTGTTGTGCTGTGGTGTGGTGTGTTGTATTGTGGTGTGGTGTGTTGTGCTGTGCATTTTCTTAGCAAAACTCTATTAGTCTTTGCCCTACTTCATTCCGCATTCCAAGGCCAAATTTGCCTGTTACTCCAGGTGTTTCTTGACTTCCTACTTTAGCATTCCAGTCCCCTATAATGAAAAGGACATCTTTTTTGGGTGTTACTTCTACAAGGTCTTGTAGGTCTTCATAAAACCGTTCAACTTCAGCTTCTTCAGCATTACTGGTTGGGGCATAGACTTGGATAACTGTGATATTGAATGGTTTGCCTTGGAAATGAACAGAGATCATTCTGTCATTTTTGAGATTGCATCCAAGTACTGCATTTCAGACTCTTTTGTTGACCATGATGGCTACTCCATTTCTTCTGAGGCACAGTAGTAGATATAATGGTCATCTGAGTTAAATTCCCCCATTCCAGTCCATTTTAGTTCGCTGATTCCTAGAATGTCGACGTTCACCCTTGCCATCTCTTGTTTGACCACTTCCAATTTGCCTTGAAAATGAAAAGGACATCTTTTTTGGGTGTTAGTTCTACAAGGTCTTGTAGGTCTTCATAAAACCGTTCAACTTCAGCTTCTTCAGCATTACTGGTTGGGGCATAGACTTGGATAACTGTGATATTGAATGGTTTGCCTTGGAAACGAACAGAGATCATTCTGTCGTTTTTGAGATTGCATCCAAGTACTGCATTTCGGACTCTTTTGTTGACCATGATGGCTACTCCATTTCTTCTGAGGGATTCCTGCCCGCAGTAGTAGATATAATGGTCATCTGAGTTAAATTCACCCATTCCAGTCCATTTTAGTTCGCTGATTCCTAGAATGTCGACGTTCACCCTTGCCATCTCTTGTTTGACCACTTCCAATTTGCCTTGATTCATGGACCTGACATTCCAGGTTCCTATGCAATATTGTTCTTTACAGCATCGGATCTTGCTTCTGTCACCAGTCACATGCACAACTGGGTATTGTTTTTGCTTTGGCTCCATCCCTTCATTTTTTCTGGAGTTATTTCTCCACTGATCTCCAGTAGCATATTGGGCACCTAACGACCTGGGGAGATTCTCTTTTGATATCCTATCATTTTGCCTTTTCATACTGTTCATGGGGTTCTCAAGGCAAGAATACTGAAGTGGCTTGCCATTCCCTTCTCCAGTGGACCACGTTCTGTCAGACCTCTCCACCATGACCCGCCCGCCTTGGGTTGCCCTGCAGGCATGGCTTGGTTTCATTGAGTTAGACAAGGCCCTGGTCCTAGTGTGATTAGATTGACTAGTTTTCTGCGAGTATGGTTTCTGTGTGTGTGCCCTCTGATGCTCTTTTGGAACACCTACCATCTTACTTGGGTTTCTCTTACCTTGGGCGTGGGTTGTCTCTTCACGGCTGCTCCTTACCTTGGACGAGGGGTATCTCCTTACCGCTGCAGTTCTTGACCTTCAATATAGTGTTGTGATATATTTAAAAGAAACAATGAAAATGAATTGCCTCTGAGATTCCATTTTGTCTTCAAACTAGAAAAAGGAGTGCCTTTCTTCCATTTCCTGTCTTCCTCTGAAGCATAGATACTGACATTTTGATAATGATTTTGATCATCCTGGCTCACCAAGTTAATTTTTAGAAATTCTGTTTTGAGACTTGAGGAGTATGAGTGGTGGGTTGGGTATTTTAGCAGTTAGGATACAAAGAAGGCCAATTTAAAAACTACATACATGGCCAGTCTAGTAAGCTGGAAATGTTCTGTTAAGTCACTTAAAAGACAAATTCAAACTCTATTAGTTTTATGAAAGAAAAGGTGTAAGTTTTAAATAATTTGAATTCATGTCCTAAGGTAAAGCAATACTTTCTCTGACATACGGGCCAAAGAGTTCCTCAAGCGTTAAACATTTATGTCCCCAAATAATAAAAAATTTATGACTGTGAAAATTTCTACCTTTCTCCCACAAATTGCTCATCACCCTTGAAATAAAAAGGAGTGAAGATTCTTTTACTGTGTGAACTTTTAAATTCACTAAATATATCATAATATAAAAAGAGTAACATTTTAAAGAAAATAATAAAATGAATTCATACCCATTTATGTAACATTCTCAGTACCTTTTTAAAAGTAGCATTTTAAAAATCCAGTTGTCACTCATATAGGAGGCAAGGTACTTACTTCTGTATTATCTAATGATCGTCTGTAAATCAGTTCAGTTCAGTTCAGTTCAGTCGCACAGTCGTGTCCGACTCTTTGCGACTCTTTACTGTAAATCAGTAAGTGAAAGATTATCTATCAGAGAGCATTGTTGTTCAGTCGCTAAGTGGTGTCTGACGCTGTGACTCCATGAACTGCAGCACGCCTGGCTTCCCTGTCCTTCATTATCTCCCATAGTTTGCTCATACTCAGATCCATTGAGTCAGAGATGCCATCCAACCATATCATCCTCTGTCACTCTCTTCACCTCTTGCCCTCAATCTCTTCCAGCATCAGAGTCTTTTCCAATGAGTCGACTCTTCACAACAGATGGCCAAAGTTTTGGAGTTTCAACATCATTCCTTCCAGTGTGTATTCAGGGTTGATTTCCTTTAAGATTTGACTGGTTTGATCTCCTTGCTGTCCAAGGGACTCTGAAGAGTCTTTTCTGGCACCACAGTTCAAAAGCATCAATTCTTTGGTGCTCAGCCTTCTTTATGGTCAGGCTCTCACAAACATGCATGACTATTGGAAAAATCATATCTTTGACTATATGGACCTTTGTTGGCAAAATGATGTCTCTGGCTTTTTAATATGCTAAGTTTGTCATAACTTTTCTTTCAGGGAGCGTCTTTTAATTTCATGGTTGCAGTCACCGTCTGCTGTGATTTTGGAGCCCAGGAAAATAAAATTTGTCACTGTTGTTACTTTTTCCCCATCTGTTTGCCATGAAGTGATGAGACCAGGTGCCATGATCTTAGTTTTCTGAATGTTGAGTTTTAAGCCAGCTTTGTCACTCTCCTCTTTCACTTTCATCAAGAGGCTCTTTACTTCCTCTTCACTTTGTGCCATTGGAGTGGTACTGTGCATATCTGAGATTGTTGATATTTCTCCTGGCAGTCTTGCTTCCAGCTTGTGAATCTCCTAGCCCGACATTTCCCATGAAGTACTCTGCATATAAGTTAAATAAGCAGGATGACAATATACAACCTTGACACACTCCTTCCCTAATCTTGAACCAGTCTGTTGTTCCATGTCTGGTACTAACTGTTGCTTCTTGTCCTGTATATAGGTTTCTCAGGAGACAGGTAAAGAGGTCTGGTATTCTCATGTCTTTACAAGTTTTCCACAGTTTTTTGTGATCCACACAGTCAAAGACTTTAGCACAGTCAATGAAGCAGATTGTTTTTAGAATTCCCTTGCATTTTCTAGGAATGTTGGCACTTTGAACTCTGGTTCGTCTGCTTTTTCTAAATCAAGATTATACATCTGGAAATTCTTGGTTCATGCACTGTTGAAGCGTAGCTTGAAGGATTTGACCATGACCTTGCTAGCATGGGAAATGAGTTCAGTTGTATGGTAGTTTGAACAAGCTATTAAGTTAGCCAATTATTGTTTTATGGATAGTGGTAGAAGACATGAGACTCCTGGGCCAGAGACAAAGAACATTATCATTCAAGCTACAAGATGGGTCCAGACACACATTGTGTACACACAGTTTGCATTGCAATTGAGTAATCCAAGTCCAAAGGTCCAGCACCTTGCAAACAAGCAACAAATATTATAGCTAACTACAAAAAACTAGTCCTGCTTCCCCAGAGGTGCAAAGAGTTACATGGAAGTAGTGCTCTGGCTGCCTTGACCTATTTATTATTAGTTGCCTATTTAGCTACAGAACCTGCTCCATATCATGAGACAGATAAACCTCACAATCAGTTGCACTCTTGAAGAATGAGGAACGGAACACAGGGACACTGATGGACTGCCTTTCCCAACAATTTTTTAAAGAGAGTTTTCTTGTATGTTCACGAATAAGATAGACCTGTATTTTACTGTTCTTATTCAGTTTTCTCAAAAAGTTTGTATAGTATGTAATTAATCCATTTCTTGAAATTTTTGTGGAACAAGGCCATAAAACTATCATTGCCTGGTGAAACTATCATCTCAATATATTTGTAGTTATAAGAACCATCAAGTCCTTCTAATTGTTCATGAGTCAGTTTTGCTGGACCGTATCTGTAATATTGAAATTTTTTAGCTTTTTAAAGTTTTCAGATTTGTTTGCATAAAAGTGTTCATGATATTCTCTAGATATATTTTTAAGCTCTGTTTATATTACCCCTTTCTTCATTAGTAAGATTATTTGTGTCTATCTTTTTTTCTAATTTATTTCCCCAGGGGTTTGTCAGTTATGGTCTTTTCAGTGAATCAGTGTTGCCTTTTATTTTTTAAAAACTGGTTTGTTTCTGTTTTTCTTTATTCTGTCATTCCATTTATCAGTATTACAATTTTTTCCTTTTTAAGTTGGATATATGGCTTATTCATACTTAGAGTTCCTTATTTGAAAATAAAGTATTTAAGATCATACACTTTTTTGTCAAGACTATAAATTTACTTGGCAGTTTTATGCTTTTGATATGAAACATTCTTATTGTTTTGGCCTAAGTATTATTATTATGCATGTGTGCCTGCTAATTTTCTTCAGTTGTGTCCAACTCTTTGTGACCCTATGGACTGTAGCCTTCCAGGCTCCTCTGTCCCTGGGATTCTCCAGGCAAGAATACTGGAGTAAGTAGCAATGCCCTCCTCCAGGGGATCTTTCAGACTCAGGGATTGAACCTGTGTCTCTCATGTCTCCTGCAGTGGCAGGCAGGTTCTTTACCATTTATGCCTCCTGGGAAACTTTATTATTAACATAGGTTATTATACTTCTTTGACTCATCAGTTATTTAAAATTTCCATGCATGTGTGACTTTAGATTAGCTTTCTTTTATTGTTAGCTTTAAACTTAATTGCATTATAGGCAGTTAAGTTAGCCTGTATGAATCAGTTCTTTTACATCTTTTGATTCTTGCTTTATGGCCTTGTATGTGATCAATTTTTATAAATGTTTTACTGCATCTGAAAAGAGTATTGTTTCTCTAATTGTTAGGCACATGTCTATATATATTTCTCCATGATATCAAATTTGTTGATGTTCCTCAGATTTGTTTGCTTTTTGAATAATAAAGTTGTATATGCTAACATTTCTGTTTAAATTCTGGATTTGTTCATTTTCCCCGTGCAGTTTTGTCAGCTTTTGCTTTATAGCCTTTGAGATTATTTTATTAGATATACCATCTATGCCTGTATATTTCTCTTGTTGTTCAGTTGTTAAGTTGTGTCTGACTTTTTGTGACCCCATGGACTGTAGCATGCCAGCTTTCCCTGTTCTTCACTATTTTCCGGAGTTTGCTCAAATTCATATCCATTGAATCAGTGATCCTATCCAGCCATCTCATCCTCTGTCTCCGTCTTCTCCTTTTTCCTTCAGTCTTTGCCAGCATCAGGGTCTTTTCCAGTGAGTTGGTCATTCTTTTCCAGTGAGTTGGTGGCCAAAGTATTGCTCTACCTTCAGGTAAATTGAACCTGATAGTATGTCTGAGCCTTTTGTTAGTGTTTTCATCTTATAGTCTTTGTTATCTAATATAATAGCTATGCAAGTTTTCTTTTGGAAATTGTTTGAATGTATCTTTTTTCATTTGTTTACTTTCAGCCTTTCTGTGTACTTATGCTTAGATAGATGTCTCTTACAAATAGTATATAATTGGTCTTTGTTCTTAATCTAGTCTGACTTTTTTTGTTGTTAATGTGTGGGTTCAAACCAGTTACCTTAACTCTATTCCAATTGTTGATATTCTTGTATTGTTGCCAACCTACAATTTGATTCCATTCTTTTGTGATTTTTCTCTTTTTGCCTTTCTAAAACAGACTTTTTTTTTTCCCCTTGTTCATTTCTTAACCTGTATACTTCTGTTGGTTTGGGATTTGTACATTTTATTTCTGGATTCTTAGTGGTCACTCTTGAAATTGGATCTTGAATATAGTTTTGAAAAAATTAAAATTTTATCAACTTTTTACTAAACTATTTGGAGTGAAAATGACCTCTTTGTTGACAGACATTCACATTTGGTAAATGTTGACAGATGTATGCAGTTGCATAACCACCAGTACAGTTGAGAGATAAGATTGTTCTTGTATCCTCCAGAATTCATTTGTGTTAGTTGAAGTCAGCACCTTCTCCTGCTATCATCAGCCCTTGGCAAGTACTTTTCCAGAAATGTCATATATGGAAACATAGTATGTAAACTTTTGAGTGAGGATTCTTTCATGTAGCTTAATGTATTTGAGGTTCATCAGTGTTGTGTATTTTGATAGTACATTTCTATTGCTAAGTAGTTTCTGACTGTGTGGATATACTACTAAATGGTACCTGTTCACAAGTTGAAGGACATTTGGGTTGTGTCCAGTTATGGTTGATTATGATAAAGGCACTGTAAGCATTTGTGTAGATTTCTATGTGAAGTAAGTTTCTCTTTTCGTTGGGTAAATAGATAGGAGTGGAACTGCCAGGTGGTATGGTAAATGTATGTTAAACCTCATAAGAAACTGCCAGACTGTTTATCTGGCTGATAATGGAGTATAGTGGATTTTTCATTTGTATTCCTGCCAAATATATGAGACGATTTTATTTGGCCATGCCTTCTTGTCAGCACTTTTTGGTATTATCAGTATGATCTATTTTTTTCCATCCTAGTAGGATATAGTAATATCTCATTGTGGTTTAAATTTGTCTTTTCTCTGATGAGTAATTATGGCAACGTTTGCCTAATTGATATTTTCTAATTACTGAGATTTTGAGAGTTCATTAAATGTTCTAGATTCAAGTCCTTTTTAAAGTATGTTTTACACATGTTTTTTCCAGTCAATGGCTTGTGTGTTTATTTCCTCGATTAGAAACTTTTAAAAAACAATTTTCCATTTTGTTGCAGTCCTATTTATCACTTGTTTTCATCTATGGATTGTCTTTGGTGTCATACCTAAGATGTATTGTTTACCTTATCCAAGTACATGAAGATTTTCTTTTAGAAATTTTATAGTTAGGCTTTACATATAGGTCTGTGGTCTGTTTTGCGTTAATTTTTGTGTATATGGTGCAAAGTTTGTTCGTTTATGTATGCACACCCAGTCATTCCAGCTGTTTATTGAAAAGGTTATACTTTCTACATGAGTTTTCTTGCAACTTTGACAAAGGTATTATTTGACCCAAAGATATGTGGGTCTACTGTTAGATACTGTTAGATATATTATCCTGTCCACTGATCTTTGCCAATAACAAAATGCTTGATTACTGTAGGTTTATGATAAGCTCTGAGATTATATAGTATGAGCTCTCCAACTCTGTAGTTATTTTTCAAAATTGCGTTGACACATCTAAATGCTTTGCATTTCCATATATATTTTAGAATCAGCTTATAATTTTTGCAAAATATCCTGCTGGAATTTTAATTGGAATTGTATTGCTTATGTAGATCAGTTTGGATGAAGAATAAATATCTTAACACTTAATATTGAGTCTTCCAATCTATGAATACTGTGTACCTCTTCATTTATGCAAGTTTTCTTTATTCCTTCAATGTTTCATAGTTTTCAGCATGCAGATCTTGCAAATATTTTGCTAGATTTATATATTTTTGCTGGATTTGCTGGTTATTTGATGTTATTGTAAATGATGTTGCCAATTATTCACTGATATTTTATATAAAACTTATTACTTCTAGGACTTTTTACAACCTTTTAATCTGTGAGTACAGATCTTTTAATTTCTTTCTGTGTTTTTTTTTTTTTTTTGCTTTATCACACTGCCAAGGACAATATTAAACAGAAATGGTGACAGTGCACATCCTTGCTCCATTCTCAGTTTTATAGAGAAAGAGTGTTCAGTCTTCCATTGTGAATTATATTATTAATAACTGCAANGTACAGATCTTTTAATTTCTTTCTGTGTTTTTTTTTTTTTTTTGCTTTATCACACTGCCAAGGACAATATTAAACAGAAATGGTGACAGTGCACATCCTTGCTCCATTCTCAGTTTTATAGAGAAAGAGTGTTCAGTCTTCCATTGTGAATTATATTATTAATAACTGCAAGTTTCTGGTAGATGCTTTTTCAGGTTAAATAAATTTCCCTTCTGTTACTTTGGGCTTTCCTTGTGGCTCAACTGGTAAAGAATCCTCCTGCAATGCAAGAGGCCTGGGTTTGATCCCTGGGTTGGAAAGATCCTCTGGAGAAGGGATAGGCTACTCACTCTAGTATTCTGGCCTGGAGAATTCCACAGACTATAAAGTCCATGGAGGGCAAAGAGCCGGACATGACTTTCACTTTTCACTTTTTTATTACTTCACTTTTGCTGAGGATTTTTGTCATTAGTACAAGTTGAATTTAGTCAAATACTTTCTCTGCAACTGTTGAGATGCACATGAATTTTCTTCTTTATTTGCTGAATTACATTGGTGGCTTTTCAGTAATAATCAGCCTTCTATCAATAGATAGAACTCACCTTCTTGTCCCATTTTAAATACCACTTGACCATAATGTGTTCTGTTTTTAATATATTGTTGAAATACTGTATTGCTAGTATTTTGTTGAAGATTTATACATTTATGATAATAAGACACTCTGTAGTATACTTTTTGCGGTGCTTTTGTCTGGCTTGATACCAGGATACTGCTGACTTTCTGAATTGAATTGAAAAGTGTTACTCAGACATCTTGAATAGTTCCCCATTTGTATTATTGCTTTCTTATCTTATGGGATGAATCTTCCAGTAAAAATACATGGGCCTGAAATTTTTTTTGTTGAAAAGTTCTTAACTACTAATTCAGTTTTTCATGAATACAAGACATTAAGGTTATCCTTATCTCAACATAGCCACTTCTGCTCTTTTGGTTACTGTTTGTAGGGTGTGTCTCTTTCAGTAAAAGATTACTTTCAGTCTGTTTTTGTCCTTATAGTGTGCCTTTTTTAGACAGCTATATAAGTCTTGTTTTATTAGTCATTCTGCAGTTCTCTGCTTTTTAATCTGAGTTTAATCCACTTACATCTAATGTGTTTGCTGATAAAGTGGGATTCATGTCAGTTATTTTGCTATTTGTTTTCTGTATGTGTTATGTTCTTTTTGTTCCACTGTTCCTCAATTAATGCCTTCTTTTGTGCTAGATGGATATTTTCCTTTGTACCAATTTAATTCCTTTGTTTCTTTTGCTGTATTATTTTGAGTTATTTCCTTAGTGATTACCTTAGGATTACAGTTAACATCTTAGTTTACAGTAATTTAATTTGAATTGGTAGCAATTTAATTTTAGTAATATAAAAGAACTTTACATCTGTATCTCTGTTCACTTCTCTTTTATGCTGCTATCATTACAAATACCATCTTTTTATGTTGTGTACCTGTCAACATAGGTTTATAATTACTGCCGTGTGCATTTATCTCTTAGATAGGAGGGTAAAAGTTAGAAAATTAAATTTACACTGTCTTTTATAGTTACTGTGTGGAATACCTTTACTGGTACTCTGATTTTTCATATGGATTCAAGTTACTGTTCTGTTTTCTTTCAGTTCAGCTAACAGAATCTGTTTAGTATTTCCTGAGGGGTTAGTATGCTAGTGAGAAACTCAGGTTTTGTTTATTTGGGAATATCTTTCTGTCCTCTTTATTTTTGAAGGATATTTTTGCTGGATATAGAATTCCTAGGTTGATGGTTCTTTTTGTTTTTCCTTTAGTACTGGAATGTGTTATTCTACTGCCTTTTGGCTTCTATAGTTTCTGATGAGAAATCAGCTGTTAATCTTATTTTGAGGCTCGGTATACCATGTGTCACGTCTGTGTTAGATTCTTTGACTTTGCTCAGTTTTATTAAAATTTGTCCAGGGTCTCTCTTACATTTTATTTTACTTGGAATTCATTTGGCCTCTTCTATTAATGTTTTTCATTAAATTTGGGATGCTTTTGACCATTATTTCTCTAAGTTTTTTTCCTGTTCTTTTCTCTCCTCTTTTGAGACTCCCATTATGTATAAGTTGGTATACTTGTTGTCTGATACATCTCTGAGCTCTGTTAATGTTTCTTCATTCTTTCTTCTTCGTTTTCCTCAGACTGTGTAATTTCAAATAACTTCTCTTCAAGGTTGCAGATCTTTTCTTCTACCCGTCTGGTACTGCTCTTGAGTTCTTCTAGTGATTTTCAAAAAAATTTTATAATTTCTATTTTGTTCCTTTTGTAATTTCTGTTAATTTTTTGATATTCTTTATTTGGTGAGATGTCATTCTCATACTTTAATTCTTTAGGCATGGTTTTCTTCAGCCCTTTCAGCATATTAAAATAGTAGATTTCAAAGTTTTTTCTAGTAAATCCTTGGGTACAGTTTTTATTGTTCTTAGGGACAGTTTTTATTGATGGATCTCTTCCCTGTGTTTGGGACATACTCTCTTTTTTCTCTGTGTGTTTCATAGGTTTTTGGTTAAGAATTGGACTTTTAAAATAATGTGGCAACTTTGAAATTAGACTCTTTCCCCTTCCCAGGGTTGTCTGTTGTTGCTGCTAGCTGTGTATGTTGTTTGTTTGTTGCTTTGGTGATTTCTCAGAACTAATTTTGTATGTTTTATCATATGTGGCCATTAAAGCCTTTATTCAGTTTATGGTCAGCTAATGCTTGGCCAGAGATTTTGATAAATGCCTGTCACCAGTAAGTCTCCTACTCTTGGTCAAGTGGGTCAGAGTGTGTTTGGATGCAAACAATCAGTAATCAGCCAGGAAGTTTATAATTCTGCTTTGTCTTTCACTTCTTTCATTGCACAACCTCAAGGTCAGACAGAGGTGAGTGCTTAGGCTGTTTTTAGGTTTTTTTCCTAAACACGAGCATAGGTCTCATGTACATATTATCTTCTGGAGTCCCAGGAATATGTCAGAGCTTTTCAGGGCCCATATTTTCATCTCATTTCCAAGCATTTTCTTTTAAACCTTTTGGTTAGTTTGCTATTTGCTCCAGGTGTTTCCTTGATCTTGGCCACCTACAAATTTAAGACATTTACCAATGATAACTTCCTCCCTCTCCTCCAGGAAGAAGTCTCTTAACTCTTGGCAAGAATCAACTTCCAATCTCTTTACATATTGGAGCAGAAAACAAAGTACTGATCTCTCCAGAGCTCCAATTTATTTTGCATTAAGATTTCTTGCTCTAAGTCCCATATTTTTATTGTCTCGTGCTTTACATCTTTTTGATGCTCAGTGGTGTGTTCTGGGTAATTTCTTTGGATATAGTTTTCCTGTTCATTTGTTTTATTTTCAGCTGGTTTAATCTACTACCTAACTCATTCATGGTTTCTTGTTTTGTTTCATTTTGTTTTTATTGTTTTTTGGGCTTCCCTGGTGGCTCAGATGGTAAAGAACCAGCCTGCACTGCAGGAGACCTGGGTTCAATCCCTGGATTGGAAAGATCCCCTAGAGAAGGAAATGACAACCCACTCCAGTGTTATTGCCTGGTGAATTCCATGGGCAGAGCATCCTGGCGTGCCACAGTCCCTGGGATCACAAAGAGTTGGACATGACTGAGCAACTAACATACTTGGGCAGCACCACACAGCATGTGGGATCTTAGTTCCCCAGGCAGGGATCTAACCTGTGCCCTTGAAATGGAAGTGTGGATTCTTAACTGCTGGACTCCCAGGAAAGTCCCTCATTCATGGTCCCCACCCCCAGTACTTTATTAGTTATGATTATATGCAGTGCTTACACTCAGTTGCTTCAGTTGTATCCAACTCTGTGACCCTGTGGGCCATAGCCAGCCAGGCTCTTCTGTCCATGGGACACTCCAGGCAAGAATCCTGAAGTGGGTAGCTATATGCTCCTCCAGGGGATCTTCCCAACCTAGGAATTGAACTTGCGTCTCCTGCATTGCAGGTAAATTCTTTAGCACTGAGTCACCAGGGAAGCCCAATTGCATACAGTAAAATACCTAAATACTTAAGGATGCTGCTTGGCTAATTTTGACAAAAACACATCTGTGTAACCACTGCCTAGCTCAAGATGTAGAACATTTCCATCAACCCAGGAAGTTTCCTTTTCCACTTTCAAGTCAGTTGGAAACCGCTCACCAGGTTTTCACCATGGTTGTATTATTTTACACTTCCACTAGTGTCCTGCAACTTCTGAGAGTTCCAGGTTCTCCATGTTCTTTCTAACCACTATATTGGTCAGTGTCATTTAATTTTAGATATTTGTGTGTGTTGTATTGAAGATTTTGTTTGTTTTAATAGTTGGAACCTTCATTTCTGAAAGTTCTGCACTTTTTGTTTTTTCAAATCTGTTTACTGTTTTTGCATGCTTGTCTTAGCAAATACTGTCTTTATTTATTAAGTAAACATATAGGCTGTCAACAGTAGCTTGTTTTGTTTTTAGTATTCAGATATCTCTGATCACTGTCATTAAAAAAATTGTTATTTCCTTCTGTATTTCAGTAACTCATCTTGGTAATAATAAGTTTTCTTTTCACTTGAAGGATCTTCCTTTTCTCCATGTGTAATATTCTAACTGGGAAGACCCTCCTTTTTAATAATAAGAATGAATAATAATAATTCATTCTTTCTCACACAAGGCTGTTTTTCTTTCATTTAGAATATTGTCTTCAAAGATATATGTGGAACCTATGGGGGTACTTCAGAGTGCCAATTTGTGATATTACTTCAGAACTGACCAAGATTAATATGTATATTTGTGTGTGTATGTATGTATATATGTGATTTTGACACACCCAAATTATAGATATGCAGTATAAATAGTGAAATCTGAAAGAAATAGATCTTTTGAAGTTTTTCTTTATAACTATCTCACCAGAATATGTAATTCATATGACTTCTTTCAATTTATGTAATAGACTGAATACAGTAAAATTAACTTTAGAAAATTAGAATTTTGTTTTATCGTGTATGTTTGTTTTGTCTTCCAATTGTAACTCTTAACAGATTTTATTTTTCTATTCTTTAGGCAATCCTTTATCACAGGATATTCTCAATTTATACCAGGACCCAGATGGAACCCGAAAGCTACTGAACTTCATGCTTGACAATCTTGCAGGTAAATGTTAATTACAAAGCAGTAAACTCAAAAGATATTACTGTTAGCTAAGTATCCCATGTTGCTTAAGAGCATCTGATCAATTTTTAAAACTGCTTATATGATGGAAGTTCCTGGCATTAGTATATCCCATGGTAATGGGACAATCTTTTTTGCACACAGTCAGTGCTTTATATTTACCAAGCAATATATTAGGAGCATTAGTTACATTATATTGTCAAATCTTTTAAGGAATCTAGGAGATAGGAATTTTTACTGGCATTCTGAGATTGAGAGAATAAAGTAATTAACTTAAATATGTGGCTGACTAAATGTCAAAAGCTGTAAACCCAAGATGGTCTTGCTCTTAACCACAAAGATACCTAGTTATCAGTTGTTTGAATTGGATGCAGATTACTTGGAACCCACACGTGGTACACATTTTTCATGAATGAAATGATTTGTTTGATTCACTCACCTTTGTGGAAATTATGCCAGCAAGATTTTAATTAAGTACATCACATTCATCTGATTAATATAGTTGTATTCCAAATGAAAAATCTTTAATATAAGAAAGCTTTTAAGTATTTTGACTGAATTTTTAAAAAATTTTTTCTTAAACACTCAAAAAAACAGTAAAATAATGGAGATGCGGCTAAATTAAAATATTTTTTCTGGAATAATGCCTTTCTAAAATACAGAATCCTGAAACATTGCTGGAGAAATCTAGATTCAAGCATAGAGGCCGTCATCACAATAATTTTGCAGTACTCTTCTGAATTCTGTCATAGAAGATACCCATCTACATATGAAATTTAAAAAAAATACTAAGATTTACAATAAGGGGAAATCAAATTAATGTTATTTAAAATTTTTTTGGCTAAAAAGACAAAGTTGATTGATGGAGGAGGACATCAGATTTATTAAAGAAGTCCTTTTAGTGTGAAGAATTCAGTTTCAGTTCAGTTGCTTAGTCGTGTCCGACTCTTTGCGACCCCATGAATCGCAGCATGCCAGGCCTCCCTCTTCATTACCATCTCCTGGAGTTCACTCAGACTCAAGTCCATCGAGTCCGTGATGCCATCCAGCCATCTCATCTTCAGTTGTCCCCTTCTCCTCCTGCCCCCAATCCCTCCCAGCATCAGAGTCTTTTCCAATGAGTCAACTCTTCGCATGAGGTAGCCAAAGTACTGGAGTTTCAGCTTTAGCATCATTCCTTCCAAAGAAATCTCAGGGTTGATCTCCTTCAGAATGGACTGGTTGGATCTCCTTGCAGTCCAAGGGACTCTCAAGAGTCTTCTCCAACACCACAGTTCAAAAGCATCGATTCTTTGGCGCTCAGCTTTCTTCACAGTCCAACTTTCACATCCATACATGACCACAGGAAAAACCATAGCCTTGACTAGACGGACCTTAGTCGGCAAAGTAATGTCTCTGCTTTTGAATATACTGTCAAGGTTGGTCATAACTTTTCTTCCAAGGAGTAAGCGTCTTCTAATTTCATGGTTGCAGTCACCATCTGCAGTGATTTTGGAGCCCCCCAAAATAAAGTCTGACACTGTTTCCACTGTTTCCCCATCTATTTACCGTGAAGAGATTGGACCAGATGCCATGATCTTCGTTTTCTGAATGTTGATTTTCAGGCCAACTTTTTGCTCTCCTCCTTCACTTTCATCAAGAGGCTTTTTAGCTCCTCCTCACTTTCTGCCATAAGGGTGGTGTCATCAGCATATCTGAGGTTATTGATATTTCTCCNGCCAAGGCTTCACCCTTGATGTCATGGAGCCTGTATTAGTCAGGGTTCTCCAGGGAGACAGAACCAATAGGATATATATATAGATACAAATGTATGTAAGAGGAGACTTAGGGGAATTGGTTCACAGGATTACGGAGGCCACGAAGTCCCATGAACTGGCATCTGCAAGGCGGAGAACCAGGACGGCGTGTGATGTAACTCAGTCCTACTACAAACGCCTGAGAACCAGGGGAACCAGGGGAGTAAGGCCTAAGCTGAGCCTAAAGGCCCAAGAAGCGGAAGCGCCAACGTCCAAGGGCAGGAGAAGGGCGACGCCCCAGTTCAAACAGAGTAGATTTGCCCTTTCTCTCGTTTTTTGCTCCATCCAGGCCTCCAATGGACTGGACGATATCCACCCACACCGGTGACAGTGACTGTCATCACCAATTTGCTGATCCAAATGCTAATGCTAATCTCTTCTGAAGATACCTTCCAAGAATGATACCTATCCAAAAAATGATATTTTACAAGCCAAGTGGACATCCCTTAGCCCAGTCAAGGTGACACAAAATTAGCCAGCGTAGAGACTGCAGCTATGAAACGAAAAGATGCTTGCTCCTTGGAAGAGAAGCTGTGACAAACCTAGGCAGCATAAAAAGCAGAGACGTCACTTTGCCAACAAAGGTCCATATAGTCAGAGCTACGGTTTTTCCAGTAGTCGTGTAGGGATGTGAGAGGTGGACCATAAAGAAGGCTGAGAGTAGAACTGATGTCTTTGAACTGTGATGCTGGAGAAGACTCTTGAGAGTCCCCTGGACAGCAAGGAGATCAAAGCAGTGAATCCCAAAGGAAATCAACCCTGAATATTCACTGGCAAGATTGATGATGGAGCTGAAGCTCCAATACTTTGGCCACCTGATGCAAAGAGCTGATTCATTCAAAAAGACCCTCATGCTGGGAAAGACTGAGGGCAGGAGGAGAAGGGGGCAACCGAGAATGAGACGGTTGGATGGCACCGTCAACTCAATGGCCNCCAAAGGAAATCAACCCTGAATATTCACTGGCAAGATTGATGATGGAGCTGAAGCTCCAATACTTTGGCCACCTGATGCAAAGAGCTGATTCATTCAAAAAGACCCTCATGCTGGGAAAGACTGAGGGCAGGAGGAGAAGGGGGCAACCGAGAATGAGACGGTTGGATGGCACCGTCAACTCAATGGCCATGAATCTGAGAAAATACCAGGAGGTAGTAAAGGACACAGAAACCTGGCCTGCTGCAGTCCATGAAGTCGCAGAGTCAGACATGACTTAGTGACTGAGTAACAAGAGCCCCATCTCGCAGGAAAGACTGACATGTAAAAACATCTCTCTACATGCAATCACATTTCATATGTCTGGAGGTCAGGACTGCATCTTGTGGATCTTGAGGGAATACAGTTCAGCCAATACTGCCAATAAGAGAAAGCCTGTTAAACAAGTGATGGCACATTTATACAATAGAATAAATGCCATAGAGCCATTTAAAAAAAAGGCAGCACCTAAATCCTGAAAGTCTATGTCCTGGAATCATCCCCAAGAGATATACAGTGGTTGTTGTTGTCTAGTTGCTAAGTCATGTCTGACTCTTTTGTGATCCCATAGACTGTAGCCTGCCAGGCTCCTCCATCCATGGAATTCTCCAGGCAAGAATACTAGAGTGGGTTGCCATTCCCTTCTCCAGGGGATCTTCCTGACCCAGGGATATTACCCGAATCTACTGTATTGGCAGGTGAATTCTTTATCACTGACGCACCAGGGAAGCCCCAAGATACATACTAAGTAATGAAAAATTTTAGTATAAACCAGTGCGCATAGTTTGCTGTCATTTGCATTTAAAAGGAGAAGAAAATGATATATATCCTGTGCTGGTTGATGCATGGACTGTCTTGAAAGTCATGTGTTTTTTTTTTTAGAAACTGTCTCCAAAGAAAGGTCCTTTAGACTGAGGCATAGGAGAGGGAAAGAGACTTAATTTTCATTGTAAATTTTCATGCAAGTATTAAATATTCTGCATGAATGTACTGCCTAGTTTCTAAGGCCAATGAAATAGTAAACATTAATTTAAAATGCTAGAAAAGTTTAGGTTTAGAAAGGTGCATAAACCACATTTAGGTTTGTTCTGCAAAGCTCCAGCATGGCAAAGGGTTTTGCTTTATCTTGAAAGATTTCCCCAACCCTTGGACTGTTTCTGCACAAATACCTCTTCACAGATGTCTGTCTCCACGGCAGCTGGCCAGTGCTGCCTGGTCTCTCTTTGTAGTTCTCTCTCTCTCTCACACACACACACACACATATTAACATGATTGAAAGAAGAACTTTTGCTGAATTTTGGAGCACTTGAGAGAGTTCCTGAAAGCACCTTGTCAGGTTATTTCCCACCGCTAGGATGAAGGAAAAGGGGGAGGCATGGGAAAAGAGAAACCATCACTCCAAAATGAATGGAGATGGAAGCACTGCCAAGCAAATAGCTGCAAATTTCACAAGTGTCATTCACCATCCACAAAGATTGCCTTTAGACAACATAATAATCCACTACGACATTTATTCTGTCTGTGGGATTATTAGAGCACAGTTTTACCTTTCCATCTTCCACGGTGTAGTATGATTTCTTTAATAGTCATTCTTTGTCTTTCCCAAGTTTTTGGGGTCAGACTAATTCAAATGATGACTTGGAGAAATTGAAGGGAGGGCTGTTGGCAGCCTGAAAAACCACGTGAGGACTCTCGCGCCTTCAGCATCCCCACACAACTACAGGCCACTGCTCTCTAACCAGCCCTTTCCTTGGCATGACCTGGGATTATGTAGTGTGCTCGGTCTCAGGCCTGGAATCTCGCTCCCTCTACCCTTCTCCAACCAAAGTCCTAGTTCTTCCAGGAAGCCTTGCTTGACCACAGCAAGTTACATGCTCTTTCTCTTTTTTAAATTCATACGCTGTAATTCAACAAGTGTTAATCAGGTCCCTGCTGTTGAGGTGGAAAGAACAGAGAACTATTCAACCTAATTCTCTGGGCTGGGGTGAAGGGGGACACTAAGAAGAAATGAGAGAGAAGGGAAGAGACAAGGATGTCACAGGATCTGATACTGAGCCATGGTACAGCCAGTTTAAGTGTGACCTTTAACTTCTAGAGATGGTTGTTTCTGGTAGCAGTTGTAGGCTAGTGTCTACATGAGTCCTCTTCATTCAAAAACCACAGTGGGAGTAACCTAGAAGCCCCATTTCTAGCAAGTAGATGGGAGAAGACTTGTGCCATTACCGTTTGGGTATGACACACATTACACGAATTTTGGGAATAGGCACAGGCTGATGAGGCCTGAAACTTACAGGCATGGGTTACACATAGATGGCCAAGACTTCACCCTTGATGTCATGGAGCCTGTATTAGTCAGGGTTCTCCAGGGAGACAGAACCAATAGGATATATATATAGATACAAATGTATATAAGAGGAGACTTAGGGGAATTGGTTCACAGGATTACGGAGGCCACGAAGTCCCATGAACTGGCATCTGCAAGCCGGAGAACCAGGACGGCTTGTGATGTAACTCAGTCCTACTACAAACGCCTGAGAACCAGGGGATCCAGGGGAGTAAGGCCTAAGCTGAACCTAAAGGCCCAAGAAGCGGAAGCGACAATGTCCAAGGGCAGGAGAAGGGCGATGCCCCAGTTCAAACAGAGTAGATTTGCCCTTTCTCTCGTTTTTTTGCTCCATCCAGGCCTCCAATGGACTGGACGATATCCACCCACACCGGTGACAGTGACTGTCATCACCAATTTGCTGATCCAAATGCTAATGCTAATCTCTTCTGAAGATACCTTCCAAGAATGATACCTATCCAAAAAATGATATTTTACAAGCCAAGTGGACCTCCCTTAGCCCAGTCAAGGTGACACAAAATTAGCCAGCGTAGAGACTGCAGCCATGAAACGAAAAGACGCTTGCTCCTTGGAAGAGAAGCTGTGACAAACCTAGGCAGCATAAAAAGCAGAGACGTCACTTTGCCGACAAAGGTCCGTATAGTCAGAGCTACGGTTTTTCCAGTAGTCGTGTATGGATGTGAGAGGTGGACCATAAAGAAGGCTGAGAGTAGAACTGATGTTTTTGAACTGTGGTGCTGGAGAAGACTCTTGAGAGTCCCCTGGACAGCAAGGAGATCAAAGCAGTGAATCCCAAAGGAAATCAACCCTGAATATTCACTGGCAGGATTGATGATGAAGCTGAAGCTCCAATACTTTGGCCACCTGATGCAGAGCTGATTCATTCAAAAAGACCCTCACGCTGGGAAAGACTGAGGGCAGGAGGAGAAGGGGGCAACAGAGAATGAGACGGTTGGATGGCACCGTCAACTCAATGGCCGTGAATCTGAGAAAATACCAGGAGGTAGTAAAGGACACAGAAACCTGGCCTGCTGCAGCCCATGAAGTCGCAGTCAGACATGACTTAGTGACTGAGTAACAAGAGCCCCATCTCGCAGGAAAGACTGACATGTAAAAACAGATGTTCTAAAACAGTACAAGACATTGGGTAGCACAAAAGAAAGAATGGGTACTTCTCTAAGAGAAAGCTTCCTGGTAGAAGCAAAGCTATGAACAAGTTTAACTGGTAGACAAGGAAGGCAAGACATCAGAGGCAGAAGAGATGAGGTGTAGGATGCTCCAGGTCAGAGCTGTTACAAAGTATAAAGACAGCAGAAGTAGAAATTAAGAATGGAGAGAGGTATACCGAGATCAGCTCACGGAGATCTTATATCTCAAAAAAGAACCAGTAGAGTTTCAAGGAAGAGAGAGGTAAAAAAGAATTTTCTTTTAAGAAAATTGCTTTGGCAAAATGTGGAGGACATAGTGGGCTTCCCTGGTGGCTCAGACAGTAAAGACTCTGCTTCCATAGTAAACTGAGGAGAGGTTAGAGGCAGGCAGATCAGTTATGATGTTATTGATGCTATTGAACTGAGGCATTGGCAGTGGAAATAAAGAGAAGAGCGTGGATTTGCAAGGTCAAGAATGTAGAACAAGTTTACGGTAGAGGGAGATAATACAGTTTGGTACATATTGAGTGTAAGATGCAGCAAGGCTAGCCAGGTAGATATTTCCAACATAAGTTTTTGGAACTGGTGATGGTTTAGTCATTCAGTCCTGCCTGACTCTTTGCGACGCTATGGACAGTAGCCTACCAGGCTCCTCTGTCCGTCAGATTTTCCAGGCAAGAATACTGGAGTGGGTTTCCATGCCCTTCCCTAAGGGATCTTTCCAACCCAGGGATGGAACCTTTGTCTTCTGCATTGCAAGCGGATTCTTTACCACTGAGCCGCCAGGGAAGTTTTTGGACAGATGGTCCTAAAGTTAAAGAGAAAAGTCAGAGCCGGAGATAGGAATTTGGGAGTCTTGTGCATCTACATGGATGGTAACACCATGGGCTTGGAGAAAATCAATGAGGATAGAAGGCAGGGAGCAGAATAGAAGAAACAGGAAAATGGAATCCTGGCAGGAATGGCACAATAGATTAGATGGGATCTTGTAATATTTTCTGAATATTTCTCTTTCCAG
This sequence comes from Oreotragus oreotragus, assembly GCA_006410675.1. NCBI lineage: Eukaryota > Metazoa > Chordata > Mammalia > Artiodactyla > Bovidae > Oreotragus > Oreotragus oreotragus. The sequence continues at coordinate 460,689 of SJYX01013024.1, read as the reverse complement.
CTCAATTAAATTCTCCATGTTATCTTCTTCCTCGACTGTTTAACCACTCCCTCTCCTTTTATTGGAGGGGGGCCATGCCTTGTGGCATGTGGAATCTTAGCTCCCCAACCAGGGTTCAAACCTGTGCCCCTCCCTGGCTGTGGAAGTGTGGCGTCTTAACCACTGGACCCCAAGGAAGTCCCACCCTCTCTCTTTTCAGCCTCCCTTATATCCTTTCCCAGGCCACTATGCACCTATTCAGTGTCTTTGTGCAAGTTAGAAAAGTGCACACCCTCTGAGCACTTGGCTTGGCAAGCAGCTTTGGGTAAGTTAGAAAAAAGTACCCTTCCTTTGTACCAGTACAGAGCTCAATAAGTAGAGCCAAGACTGATTCACCACCTTAACCCGGGTCATTGTGCAGTACCCTGACATTGCTCAAGCTTATCGGGGGCAGCCCTGGCCCCCATTCAGCAAGATCTTCATAATAAGATTCCTAACAAGGCCCATAAGAGATACTTACAGATGACTCTTCAACTTCTTTGTGATTTAAAGTATTTTAAAGCAGTATTTTATTTCTTCCCTTTGTACCAGATTGTAATCTGACAAATTTTGCTAATAATGGCCTTTCAAAACTGGACCCCAGCTCTTAACACCATGTTCATACACATGCAGTTCTTGATCCTTGTCCCTGATTCTAATGGAAAAAAGTCCACAGAATCTTGCCTTTCAAAGGATGGCAGCTCTGAGATGCCAGTAACTTCACACTCTGTGGCTGTAACCTGGCCAGCTCCCAGCCACACGCCATGCCCAACCCATGTCTCTTTCAAGCCTTTCTTCAAAGCAGCTTCCTTCCTGCCTTTGTTCTCTTTTCTTTGGGAATAGTCTCTTTAGGAACAATTGATTTAAATTATTATTGAACAGAATTGAGAATTCTCTGTCCTTGAGATCCAATAGTCATCTTATCTAAACAGATTTATTCATGCCACATATCGACATGCAGTGTGCACAGTATAACTTTTCAGGCAAGGTCCATGCCTCTGCATGTGCTCCTCCATGTTTAAAATTATGGTATAAATAATTACAGAATTCATTTCACTGATATTATTAATAATAAATTTCTGTGAATTTTATTTATTACACTCTCAAATGCCTGAGGTGGTTTTGAATGAAAAAGAGATTAGAGAGAACTTCAAAGAAGAGAGAACACTGGAATTAGTAAGCTTTGAAATAAGAAAAAAAGAGAGGAAAAATAAGACTGTTTTCAGCTGCATTGAAAGGAGCATTGAAGTTATCTAGACCAGTTAATTTTATTAAATTGTCATCCTCACATGTCGCACAAATAGAAGAAACTCACCCATAATCCTACCAGCCATCAAATTAAATTATTCTTATTTTTATGAGTTCCCCTCTAATCTTTGTCACATGTATATAAAATGGGTTCATAGTTTTAGTCACAGATCCTGCCTAGTTTCATCAGATTTCAAATATGAAATGAAATTCAAGTCGATAAGTATGAATTGAGCAGATTTATTATTACTTAAATCTCAGCCATGGGAAGGCTACCAGGCTACTGTTGCCCTATAGAGTTTAGGATCTCTGACATAGGTGTACGGAGACAAAAGCAAGACAGGCTAAGAAGGAGACAGCTAGCTACTAGGAAAGAATGCCAGCATGAGGAGTCAGGAGCTGTGGGTTCTGATTATTTCAGTCGGCTACGATCTTAGGCAAGTCTACCTCTCTGGTTGCTTCATTTTCCTCACCTGCAAAATGAAGGGATTGTACTAGATCAATAGTTTTAAGCTCTGTTCCGCAAAAGCCTGCAAGAATATGCTGGGGCAGGGGGTATGATGTCTCCCCACCTTCCTGCAATCAGAGCAGCTCCATCTTTGTTGACTTTTTATGCCGATGTGTCAGACAACAAGACAGATCACGTGCATTCAGGGTTCTCTCAGAAAAGCAAGGACACAGGGCCACTCTGATTATCAACAGTATAAGCCGCCAGGGTTCAGAGAAGGGGGAGCTCACGGAGGGCAGGAGAAGAATGGGAAAGGGTCATGGAGGAGCCAGGCTTTGAATGGTCCTTACAGGAAGATGGTACAGAGGGTTTCCAACCCACAACAGTTCAGCTTACCATATTTTGACTTTACAGTGGTGCAAAAGTGCTGTGCATTCAGTAGACCTCGTACTTCAAAGTTCGAATTTTTATCTTTTCCTGGGTAGCAATTTGTGGCAGCAAGCTACAGCTCCTAGTCAGCCATGCAGTCACAAGAGTAAACAAGCAATATATGTATGGTCGCTCTGTACCCAGAAACCATTCTATTTTTCACCTTTAATACAGTACTCAATAAGTTACATGAGATATTTAGCACTTTATTATAAAATAGGCTTTGTATTAGGTGATTTTGCCCAATTGTAGGCTAATGTGTGTGTTCTGAGCACATTTAACATAGGCTATATTAAGCTATGATGCTTGGTAGGTTAAGTATATTAAATGCATTTTCAACTAACAATATTTTTAACATCCTGTGGGTTTATCCAGAGAAGGCGATGGCACCCCACTCCAGTACTCTTGCCTGGAAAATCCCATGGATGGAGGAGCCTGGTAGGCTGCAGTCCATGGGGTCGCAAAGAGTCGGACATGACTGAGTGACTTCACTTTCACTTTTCACTTTCGTGCATTGGAGAAGGAAATGGCAACCCACTCCAGTGTTTTCACCTGGAGAATCCCAGGGACGGGGGAGCCTGGTGGGCTGCCGTCTATGGGGTCACACAGAGTCGGACAAGACTGAAGCAACTTAGCAGCAGCAGCAGCAGCATGGGTTTATCAGGATGTGATCCCATCAAAAGTCAAGGAAGACCTATATTTGAAAAGACAGAGGAAAGAGATGAACAAAGAGTGCATTTCAGGGAAGGCATAGTGGTATGTTCAAGTCCCCAAAAGACAGGCACACTTGGGCTGGAGCTGGGCCTGGGGAGCAGAGGAAAAGGCTATGGAGTAGGACAGAAAGAAGGGCACGCGTGCTTGAAGGGAAGCAGTAAATACCAGGCTGACAAAGTCAACTTTGGATTACTTTCTAAGATCTCCTGAAGATTTCTGAGCAAGGGAATGACATGCTAAAATTGGTGCGAAGAAGATTAGTCTGTCAGGGTTTCTAAGGGCAAGCATTTCCTGATGCTTAGGAGGGTGTGCAGGCACTGAGAATGCAAAGCTGGAGAAGACAGCGGCTGCCCTTGAGGAGTCTGGCAGGGGGGAATGCAGAATGGGTTGCACAGTGGAGAGCAAGAGCTGGAGCTGGGTTAAGGAAGAAAAATTAGGGCAGCGAAAGGGGGAAAGAGGAAGAGATGAGAGACACTGCAAAGTAAACATAAACAGGACTTGACGGCTGGCTGGAAAATGTAACCTGAAGAAAGTGAAAGTGTTACTTGCCCAGTTGTGTCCAACTCTGTGATCCCATGGACTGCAGCCTGCCAGGCTCCTCTGTCCATGGAATTCTTCAGGCCAGGATACTGGAGTGGGTTATACCATTTCCTTCTCCAGGGAACCTTCCAACCCAGGGATCAAACCCAGGTCTCCTGCAATGCAGGTAGGTCCTTTACCATCAGAGCTACTAGGGAAGGCCTAATGTAACTCAAAGAGAAGAATAAATACTAACCACACTTTTTAATCCTGAAGCTTGAGAGTAGTAGCTTCTTCTTTTGGAGCCACCAGTAGACCCTCTTTCCCAGCCTCCCTTGCAGCTGAGTATACCACAGAGGAAAGACTGTAAACAGAAGGAATGTGTCCCCCGCCCAGGTCTGGTCCATAAGAATCTCCCACCTGTGTTTCTCCACTCTCCTTTCCATCCTCCTGAAAAATGGAGAGGGCTCTAAGGCTGAAGGGGAGGTCTGATCCACAAGACTGAAGGAGGCCTAGAAAGTCTGCCTGCCAAACAGAAGGACCACCTGGGCTTCACATGGCTCACTGTGGTAAGCCACTGACATGCTGGCATCATTTGTTACCTCTGTTAACTTATCCTGAGATGAAAACAACAGTCATGCCATTTTAACAACAAATACAGGAAGTCGAGATGGGCTTGGAGGGTGAGATAATAAACTCAGTGTTACATTTAGGGTTCTTTTGCTTTGAGATACTATTAAACCTGAGCTAAACTAACTTCTAAAGGGAGATAAAGGAGTCATTCATAACACTTCCAACTTTCAGTATAGCTTAGAAGGAAGTCTTTTCCACAAGGTTATGAGCCTCACTTTGATTGGTCTAACTTAAGTCACGTGCCCCACCTGAGAACCAATAATAAAAGCCCTCCTTGTCTTGAGCAAGAGTGGCTTTGTACTTAGAAAACGATCAGCTCTTCCCAGAGCAAGGGTAAGAGAGATTACCCAGAGGGAAAGCAGGCTACCACCATTACAGAAGGGGAAATGGATGTCTGACGTTAAAAAGAGGTAGAAGTGCTTTACTTTCTGCTACAGACATGCTTAATTATTTGGAATGTCCAAAAAGAGAGGATGTATGAAAGTGTGAAAGTAAAACCTAGATAGAACTGATACAAAGTTTAGTCCAGGCTGTGTGAATAAGAGAGTTCCTTCCTTTTTTCTGACTCCCTAAATCAGAGAACATTAAAGGTAGAAAAAACAAAAAATTCCTTTTGGGGGTCTCATTTGGTAACAGTGGCTTCACTGTGTCCCTTGCCTGTCTTTGCTACTGAGTCTTTATCTGAGAAGTAACATATTTTAGGGACACAGGTGAGGAATACATAAAGAGGTAATATATAATATTGAAAAGTATTTTGCAAACTTCACACTCCCATGGCCTTTTTAAAAATGCTGACTTTTAGACTCAGTTGATAAGGGCTGCTGAGTTGGGTTGCAAACCCCAGGACCAACTTTCATTGAGAATTCAGATAACATGAAAACAGTGCCCCCTGGAGTTGTACATTAAACCAGCACTGGATTCAGGAATTCTCTTTACATAAAAAGTCTTTACCTGGACACAGAGAATATGACTTGACTATGATCCGAACCCAGCTTCTACAGCTCGGGAACATTCTAAAGCCTTTCCCATGCTTTTATAAAAATGCTTGATCTTACTTCAGACATTTACAGAGTGTATCCTACTTACTTCTGGATCATACTACGTCCCCTGGATATTTCATGCCCCTCAACTCCTCTCCTGCATCTGAGTCTGCCATCTTGGTTCCACCCTCTGTGGATCACCACAAAAATTTGCCTTAAACAAAGCATCTTATGAGTTTAAGAACTTAAGATTTAAGGTTGTCACGGAGGAAGAATTATATCATATGTCAGACAGTAAAAATAAAATCCCCATTTGATTTTTCTGTTCTCTGCACAAACTCCTCTTTATAAGCCTCTCCTTATGAACTCAAAACCACAGATTTATTTGACCCCTTCCCATAAAGCCTTTTCTAAATCTTTCCCTGCTCCAGTCAGTATTTCAGTATCTTCTATCAAGACTCCCTTTATAACAGAACCATGTCATCGTAATTATTTTAACTTTAAAATAAGTCCTGAAATTAAGTCATATAAAGCTTCCAACTTTGTTTTTCTTTTCAGTATTGCTTTGACTATTCTAGATACTTTAGATTTCCATTTTCAGTTTGTCAGTTCCTACCAAGAAAAATCTGGGGAGAAATAACATCTTAACAAAATCATGTTTCTAATCCATGCACAAAGGATATTTCTCTCCATTTACTTAGGTCTTTTAAAATTTCAGCAGTATTTTGTTATTTTCAATGCTCAGGCCATATGCTAAATTTAACCCTAAGAATTTCATACTTTATGCTGTTATTTACATTTTAAAGTTTCAGTCTAATTGTATATAGCTATCATATAGAAATACAGTTGTTTTTTATATGTTGAGCTTGTACCCTGCCACCTTGCTAAATAGGATGCAAAATGATAGTCATGTTGGAAACAGTTTGGCAGTTTCTTACAGAGTTAAACATACACTTACCATATGACCTAAAAGTTTCCCTTTAAGGAAATGGAAACATGTCCTCACAAAGATGGGTATGCAAATGTTCATAACAAACAAAACTAGAAACAACCCAAATATCCATCAACAGGTGCGTAAACAAATTGTGATATTTCCCTATGAAAGAACACTGCTGCTGCTGCTGCTGCTGCTAAGCCGCTTCAGTCGTGTCCTACTCTGTGCTGCCCCATAGACGGCAGCCCACCGGGCTCCCCCGTCCCTGGGATTCTCCAGGCAAGAGTACTGGAGTGGGGTGCCATTGCCTTCTCTGCCAAAGAACACTACTCAGTGATAAAAAGGAATCAACTAGTAATACACACAGCAACATGGATGAATCTCATGGATTAATTTGAAAATTGTCCGCAAAAGGAGGCAGACAAAAGAATATTATATGATTCCATTTATATAAAACTCTGGGAAATACAAATGTATAATAACAGGAAGTAGATCACTGTTTGCCTAGACCAAGGGTTAACAGCAAGAATAACTGGGAAGGGGCACAAGGGAACATTTTGGAAAGATACGAAAGTTCTGTGTCTCAATGATGATGACTACAATGCTACTTCCCCTTCGTGGATCACAGCTTTGTCATGCCAAAGGGGCCTGTGTAACTCAACAAAGCTATGAGCCATGCCATGCAGAGCCACCCAAGATGGAGGGATCATAGTGGAGAGTTCTGACCAATTGCGGCCTGCTGGAGGAGGAATGTGAGACCACTCCGGTATTCTTGCTGCAAGAACCCCATGAACAGTATGAAAAGGTAAAAAGATATGACTCCAAAAGATGAGGCCCCCAGGTTGGAAGGTGTCTAATATGCTACTGGGGAAGACGAAAGGGCATTTACTGATAGCTCCAGAACTGCTGGGCCAAAGCAGAAATGACACTCAGTTGTGGCTGGTGGTGAAAGTAAAGTCCGATGCTGTAAAGGACAGTACTGCATCGGAACCTGGAATGTTAGGTCCACAGAGAAGAAGTGACAGATTTTATTCTCTTGGGCTCCAAAATCACTGTGGACAGTGACTGCATCCATGAAATTAAAAGACATTTGCTCCATGGAAGGAAAGCTATGACAAACCTAGATAGCATATTAAAAAACAGAGACATCACTTTGCTGACAAAGATCCATATAGTCAAAGCTATGGTTTTTCCAGTAGTCATGTACTGATGTGAGAGTCAGACCATAAGGAAGGCTGAGCACTGAAGAGTTGATGCTTTTGAGAAGACTCTTGCTAGAGAAGACTCTTGAGAGTCCCTTGGACAGCAAGGAGATCAAACCAGTCAATCCTAAAGGAAATCAACCCTGAATATTCATGGGAAGGACTGATGCAGAAGTTGATGCTCCAGTACTTATAGCCACCTAATATGTAGAACCAACTCATTGGAAAAGACCCTGATGCTGAAAAAGATTGAAGGCAAAAGAAGAGGGCAGCAGAAGATGAGATGGCTAGATAGCATCACCAACTCAATGGACAAGGATTTGAGCAAGCTCTAGGAGATAGTAAAGGACAGGGAAGCCTAAAGTAATGCAATCCACGGGGTCACAGAGAGTCGGAGACGACTTAGAGATGAAACAGCAACAATGCTATTTACATTAGTCAAAACTCACTAAATTGAGCATCAAAATGAACGCATCTCTTGTAGGTACATTATACCTCTTTATTGAGAAACTGAAACTGCTCAGGCTTTTAGAAAGCAAGAAGCATATATGCACCAAGAAAGAACTGAACTTCAAGGACATAGCAAATAGGACAGAAAAGAGGAACTCTCTCCCAAACTGATTGTTACCTCTACACACAGTGTTGACCAGTAGAACTTTCTGCTCTGATACAGTAGCCATTAGGTATATACGGCTAGTAAGCTCTTTAAATGGGGTGGTACAAATGAGGAACTGAATTTTACATTTTATTTAATTTTAATTAATTAGGATATACATTTTAACAGCCACCTGTGGCTAGTGGCACATACTGGACATCCAGGGTAAGGAGTGAATTTCCTATGTCTCTGTGTGCCTGTTAACTCATCTCAGACCTGGCAGTAGCTCTTCAATAAAGATAGAAAAAGGAAAAAATGAAATTAAACAGGATCCAAATAACGAAATGTTCACTGTAGCTGTGCCAAATGGCAGAGTGGACAGAACATCGGACGTGGTCCTTAAGGTTCCTCTCCTGTTAAACTTCCGCTTTTACTCACTTTAGACCTCGCACTGTCTTGAGGCTAAAATGAGAAATGCAAGCAGGAAGGCTAACCTTAAGCTGCAGAGCAGTGTGCAAACGGAAGGTGCTGGATGCGTTAACAATACCGTGGCCGCATCTGGGGCCACCAAGGGATGTTCAACTGCAGGATCAAGAGGGTAACGCTCAGGCCTTCCTGGAGCTACAGGAAGAGACTGCGTGTATACCTTGGTTCCAGCCCCGCTTTGATATGCTAATACTGCAATTTCCGAGGAATGCAAGCCACCTGCGCCTCAATAACCTTTCGATTTACATACACACGCGTGACCTTCCCTATCCTAGGGCCACTCTACCAGTATTGATCGCTGGTTTGCAGGGGAGCGCGCTCTGCATAGGAAATGATGGTGGCGCGGCGGCGGCGGCGGCGGCCTCGGGGGATAAAAGCTCTGGTGCTCACCACCGGCAAAGGAAAGCGAGCCCCACCGTGAATGACAAGCCCCGCCGGACGCGGGAACAGAACATGGAGTCCTCGTTTGCACTCTCCGTGGTTCAAAAGTTGTCCCGCTATCTCCAGGAACTGTTCGCTCCTCCCTCCACGGCTGTCTTTTGTCTTTGAAAGCCCCGAGACCGACAGTTGGATTATTATCTGTGCGTGCAGGTGTTGTTGAAGAGACCAATTTGTGAACAATGGCCCTTCCCACGTTGTCCAAACAGAAAGACTGCGCCGCAGCTGTTATTTGCGGAACCTGTCACTGTTCGCCGCGCTGCCGCGGAGCCTCCAGCTGTCCCGGAGCGCGCTGCGCCCCGCGCCGCCCACCGCTGACAGCACCCCCGGCCCTCCCCGCGCCGCCGCCCGCCGCCCACCGCCGCCGCCGGTGCGAGGTGCCCGGAGGCCGGGCGCGCGGAGCCGCTCCACCCGCCCGGCAAGGCGCGCCCGGCAGCCTGGCCGTGCTCTCGGCCTTCCTCCCGGCTGGCCCGCTTTCCAAAGCTCGCTCCTGGGGACCCTCCCTTCCCATTCCGTACTCATCATGGGGCGAATCCCCGGGTGGAGTTGTTCAGCCAGCCTGATAGAACACGACTTTAAAGAACAAGTCTTTATTTGGGCATTGATTTTAAAGATGTGACCCAAAGTTAGGGGCAGGTCCCCTTACCCTGTAACATCTGGACGAAATTGTCTTGAACCCACCAATTCCACAGTCCAGGACAGTGCAAAGGCCTCTCCCCTAGAGTCCTGCTAATTGCCCTGGGGTCTGAGGTCCGCCTGCTGCCGGAATCTGCGGCCATTCTTCAGTTCCTCCACCTACCCTAAACCCAAGTGCCCTTCCACTGGTTCCCAAATAAATCTGCTGGCGTGAAGCAGTTCCTGAGAGGTTTCACTGAAAACAAGGAGGGAGCTTTCCACAAGAAGAAGGGTCACTTCTCCAAGGACACTCTCAACCATTTCCCCCACCCCCTTCCCATGGCGACATCCCTTATGTTTCCACCCTGAGAGCGCCAAACTCCTCTCTCCCTACTGTACACAGCCACTCTCCATCCCCAGGCCCTTCCCCCAGGCTTCACTACCGGGTTTCTACCAAGGGCCCTCCCGTGTCAAGGCTCCCTCTCCTTCAGGGAAGAAGCACTGTTTTCTTCCTGGTACAAAGACCTTCAGTTCCCGCTGGTGTCCTGCTGGCGTCAGCATGTCTGCTGGGCTGCCAGTTTCTCAAAAAAGTTCACTGGCCTCCAGCACTCTGCTTTCTCATGACAGGTCAATTCACATGGACTGGATGGCTGGCTCCACAAGGAGCAGGATTTCGTAAATAGCTTTCAGTCCTGAAATTCCAACAACAGTCTTAAAAACATCAATTGCTGATTCTTGCAGGATGCAGCTGCCATGCTTGCTGGGCAATATATACTTAGATTGACATATTTTACAAGCTAAGCTAAATTCAAACTGACTAGCCTTTTCCAAGTCCCTGACAGGTGACTCCAGTGTTCTGAAAGCCTGTCTATACATCTGTGTACCCATTTCAAGATTTCAGCCATGAGCATATAGCATTTCTTAGGTTATGGTACTATAGATATCTTATAGTAAAGAATATTTTGAGTCTGAGCTGAAAATATTTCCTAAATCTCTTCAGATACCAATTTCTAAGACCTCTGCAGTTCTCAAGAATAGAGCTATGAAATAAGTTGAATAGTCCTGGACCTCTTCTTAACCACATTTAATGCTAATGGAAATGCACTCTAAAATGACCAGTCATGTCCTTTACAGAGTAACCTTAAGCCCAGTTACCTAATTTGTAGTTAAAATTTTTAAATGTATGTTAGATGCATAAAATATAATTCCTTCTCCCTTCACTTTTACCCAAGAGACAAAGACCAATCAAAAAGAATTTTTTTAATCCTGATCTTAGATAACATATCCTGGTTTGTTCTGGATTTTTAAGGATCTGAAGGAAAAGGAAATTTTTTGAAAGAAAGTTGAAATCAGCTTCCCAGAGAGAACATTAAAATTCAAGAGGTTTCCATTTCGAAAGGCTCTAGAATTTTGTCCACTGCCCTTGAATTCCATAACACAGAGGCAACAAAGTAGATTCACACAAGGGAGGGAGTGGGGCTTGCTGAACACAAGGCGAAACTCATGTGATTCAAAGTGGTCCAGTCCTCGCTGAGCAGCAGTGGTTGCTTCAAACAGCAGCAAGCCTGTGCCTGCACCAATGTTCTAGGCTGGATAAGTGGCTGGCACCCACTGTCTCCAGGGCAGGGTTAAGATGTCACAGCCGCCCAGGGAGGAGAGCAGTTCTCTGCATGTTAACAAGCTCTGTGGAAGAAGGCAATCCACTTGGCTCAGCACCACATTAAGACTGGGGAAATACCAACTGGGCAAATATTTATCTTTGGGGACCTCCAAGAGACCTCTGGGGGGAGGAAAATAAATCTCTACACGTTTACTCATAATGATTTCCAACAGGCCCATCTACATACAAGTCCAACATTTCATTAAACAGACTTCTTCAGTGGCTGCCGCACTGGGTAAATACATTATAAATACAGGCACAGATCCTCTTTGCAGGGTGCATGGAGGCGTAATGTTTGAGTACATGATACCCGTCTCCCAGACCAACCCCTTCTCTGGGGGCCCAGGAAGCAAAGAGTTTGCTGAAGGATTTTAATTTCCTTTTTTCGATAGAGTTGTTTATGGAGCGACTTCCATTTGAAGGAGCATATGTTCATTTTCACTGTTTTGGAAAAACAGAAATTTGAAAGAAGGGGAGATTAAAAAAAAAAAAAAAACAGTGTAAGGGTTGCTCACCCTTGATCTATCCAAGGAAACTCGAGAACATTCATTGAACATGACTTTAAAAATGAGTTCCACAGGGCCTATTTCCTCATCTGGCAGGAACAACAAAGCTAATGTTGGACTCCAGTTTGAGTACAAGAAGAAAAGGAGCGTGACGTCAGTCCACCTTCCCACAGCAAGGCCCCAGGTGATGCTGAGAAGGCACTTGGTTGTGGACAAGGCTCTGGCATGTCCACAAACACACACATGCATGTGCGCACGCACACACACACACACTCCTTTCACACAAGAGCCTGATGTAAAGAAAGCAGGGAAATCACTCTCCAGGCTACAGATTCTCCTGTATCATTAATCACCCTTCCCTCCTCCTGCTAACTCTCACTGGCAGCTGGGCTGGGCAATGACTCAGGAAGCCAGGCAGAGGGGAGAAGCTCGCTCACCACCATGGTTCAAGAAAATACTGAGGCCTTTTCAAGTATGTGTTTTAGTGGCACTCAGTCATGTCAGATTCTTTGTGACCCCATGGACAATAGTCCACCAGGCTCCTCTGTCCCACAGCACTCTCCAGGCAAGAATACTGGAGTGGGTTACCATTTCCTTCTCCAGGGGATCTTCCTGACCCAGGGACTGNTTTCAAGTATGTGTTTTAGTGGCACTCAGTCATGTCAGATTCTTTGTGACCCCATGGACAATAGTCCACCAGGCTCCTCTGTCCCACAGCACTCTCCAGGCAAGAATACTGGAGTGGGTTACCATTTCCTTCTCCAGGGGATCTTCCTGACCCAGGGACTGAACCTGGATCTCCTGAATTGCAGGTGGATTCTTTACCATCTGAGCCACGAGGGAAGCCCTTTTCAAGTATAATTAACTCATAAACTTACTAGTGATCAGAAGAGGGAAGAAGGGGGCCAATGAAGGGTACAGGTGTGTTTTGGGGCAAGGTGGGAGATGAAAGGCATGAGGACAATAGTTAGTGGAAAAGTGATAGCCCCTATTTTCATGAGCATGACTCATGTAAACTAGAAAATGACATTCTGATAACTTGTGCACACTTCTTCATGAACATCTGCCGTGGAGAGATCTGAGTTCAGCAAAGCGCCACCCTCCCTCCCCACCCCGAACTCACTGATGAAACCAAGTCCCATTAGCACTGCATATTACTTACTGGGAGCAGCTTTGCGGAGTATAACAGGATCTCTGGAAGGGATGGTTGAGAGCAACAGCATGAAACTCAGACCTGAGCCAAAGTGAGAGCTGAGTAGCAAGACACACCACAACCAGATGGAAGAAAAACAGTGCCAAACCACAGTGTCTTCAGCCCTAAAAGCATTTCCATTGAACATGGTGGCTCCTTTCTCTGTGTATGGTATCTAATTTGGCCATCATGAGTGATAACATCCAAGGAAACACAACCTAAACACATCTGATTGTGTTTGTGGGTAGCACCTGGGTCTGCTCTTTTTTTCTTTGGACATAAAGCAAAATGTCTCTACCCTCCGTCTTCACTACTCAGGAAGCAGGGCAACAGCTCGCTCTCATCTAACCCCATAGTGATCACATTATAGACATCTGCCACCCTGACCCTTGCCTGTCCCTCCCTGTCACAGCTGGCTGCTCACACCGGCCATGACGACATGATTGCAGCTCCGAAAGTGGAGAGTTAGGGAGGATAACACCCTCAGATTCTCAACACTCAATCACACGCTCCGCAGCCCGATGTTCCAGACTATAGCACTCCCATCTACATGACTTGCATCTGATTTATGGAACAAACTCTACTGCTTCTGGCTCTTATTCAGCCCCACATACAAAGGAACGAGTAAAAGCTGTTTTCTCCACAGCAGTATCTCGCCTCCTTGGCAGGTGGAGAGGATGATGTATGGAATAACTGGCAACTCCTCCTCCTCCTTGGAAAAGGATTCAGCACACACCAGCCCCGTCAGCCAACCCACCAGCCAGCTGACTCTCCGGGGGCCTCGGAGGGCCGAGCAGCAAGGCTGGCCCCAGCTGCCAGTTCCAGGAGAATAAGCCACTGCATTGGTTCTGCCCTCTCCTGGAGCCCAACTCCTCAGGCAGCCTCAGCCTCCAAGCCCACAATATATGCTCCAGATCCCCATAAAAGCCTCTCCCATTGTTATGTGTAATCAACTAAAACGTCACAGGAACTTTCTCTTAAGGCGCTTCCTAAAAGCCTACCTGAACCACTAAAGCCTCCCTTTAATCTACCCATGTTTCCTATATGCATGTATGCTAAGTCACTTCAGTCATGTCCGACTCTTTGTGACGCTATTGTGCTGGGAAAGATTGAGGGCAAGAGGAGAAAGGGGCGACAGAGGACAAGATGGCAGAATGGCATCATTGACTCAATGGACATGGGTTTGAACACACTCTGGAAGATAGTGAAGCACAGGGAAGCCCGGCGTGCTGCAGTCCATGGGGTCGCAAAGAGTCGGTCATGACCTAGCAACTGAACAGCAATGGAGAAGTTTCGAGTCAGAGCTCATGAAATCATGAGGAGCCCTAAAACCCTATCCCCACCTTGAAGCTGCAGCTTGACAGCCCAAGTACAGCCATTGATTATGATGCCAAGATACCCCAGTCTTTCTAGAAGTAGCTTCAGAGGCCAGTTGACCAGCTTTTTTTTTATCACAAAGACAGCCCATTTCCCTGGCGCATGGCAAGATTTAAGTAAGATCATTCTGACAGACACGGTGGCCCAGGGCAGACTAAACTGTTGTGTGGCTGTGGCATAAGCCCTGCCACTAATTTAGCATCTGCCAAATCACACACACTATCTAGATAGCCTTGACTATACTGTCTCATTGAACCCACACCCCAAACTTGTGAGGTTAAGTATCACTCCCCACTCCATTTTAGAGGTGAGGGAACTGAGCCCCAGTCCCAAGATCCCACAGTGAGGAAGCGGTGGTCCCAGGCTCTGAACCCAGTTCTACCTGACTGTAAATTTCCCCTGTTGCTGCCACCTGCTGAATCTCCCAAGTACGTTATCTTCATGCTAATTTCTGATTTCACTCCCCATCGTTACTAGCCTTAACAACAACAAGATGTTTTGGTGCCATCCCTCGGTGGGAAGCGTGAGCATCATCTCCCAGCTTAGGAATTAGAGTAACAGCTCAGTGCACCAGCAGATGATGCGGCGCCAGGCCATCAGAGAGCCGGTTGCAGCCAGTGGAGGCTGTCCTCTGAGAAGGAGAGGCCAGTTTGAGAAGGCGAGATTTTCACTGCCCACTGAGGAGAGAGTGCAGAGGCGCCCTTGATCGGGGGATCCGCGCCTTTCTGGTTCCATACAGCTTCCGTTACTTAGCAGGCTTGTTGGGGAGGGAACTCGTTGGTGTCACTTTCTCATCACAAGCCACCACGGAAAAATCTCCAGGAAATGATCCCCACTGTCTTCCTGGCATTTGCTACCTCACTCCAGCTCAGGTATTTTTTAGTGTATGTCCCATGCCATATTTGTGCATACTTTTTTAAAAAAAAATTATTTGTTGCTTATCTGAAATTCAAACGTAACGAGAGTCTTGTATTTTACCTTGTATTTCACACAGCACTACTCTCTTCAAAAAAAATAAGGGTGCTAATAAAGGTCAGAAACTATCACACAGATGGTGACCGGAACATAACCAAGGCAGGTAGGCCTTGAATTAAGACCCAGAGAATCCTGACCGTACCCACACACAGAGCCCTCCCTTGGGGCCTGATGAGAGTATCTTCTGACCAGGAAAGGCCTAAGCTAAGCAGTTGGAACCCCTAAGCCCCCAAAGAGAAGTAGATGAGTCAATACTACTTTGAGCTCTTTGGATGCAAATACACAGTTCCTTTCTCCTTTCCTGTTGAGGGTAAGTGTCCATGTAAATTCTCCTTTGCTAGAGACGGGAAATGGGGAAGGCAATGGCACCCCACCCCAGTACTCTTGCCTAGAAAATCCAATGGACGGAGTAGCCTGGTGGGCTGCAGTCCATGGGGTCGCTAACAGTCAGACAGACTGAGCGACTTCACTTTCACTTTTCTCTTTCATGCACTGGAGAAGGAAATGGCAACCCACTCCAGTGTTCTTGCCTGGAGAATCCCAGGGATGGGGGAGCCTGGTGGGCTGCCGTCTATGGGGTCACACAGAGTCGGACGCGACTGAAGTGACTTAGCAGCAGCAGCAGCAGCAGAGACGGGAAAACCCCTTCCATCTCCCACACTAGCACATTTTTAACAAAGCAGCTAAGATCTCACCAGCTGAAACTCCTCTTTCACAAAGATCTGCTTGGAGGAACAGATGGGAAGAATGGCAGTTACACAGCCAAAAACAATTACACTGGATGCCAGAGCAAGTTCACACTCGTAACCACCAGTTCTGTCCAATGTTTTCATTTTTCAAGTGCAAGCATGTTGTTGAAATATAGATGCCATTTCAAAACGAGATTCTGAAGGAACAGCAAGGGGGTTTCACTAGCACCAAATTCTTTCCTTCTTTGCTGCTCTACAGCAAAACAAACCTCAGCGTCTCCATCACCTTCTATGGAAAGCCTGTTCTGTTTTACCCTGAGAAATCCAACACCCAACCAACCAGGAGAGCAGCTTCCCCAAGTTCCTGTTGTTCTGAAATTCTGTTTTCTGCTTGGCCCCTCCAACCTGGCTCTTATCACTAAGGAACCTGGACCACACACCCACAAAAGGCAACACCTGGCTTTGCAAGAACTTAGGACCAACAGCCTGAACCCGGCTTCCTCTGGACAAGCCCAACCCCACCGCCCCAGGCTACCCACATTTGTGCCAGGCAGTCCCTTCCAGCTTCCTAAGAGCCTGGTTCTGTGCATCTGAGCTCCAGGCCTGGGGCAAGACCAGGGTGACCTGTGACCTTTGCTAACCCTAAAGCAGTTTCAGTTATTTTTCTCTGGGTCTAGGGCTGGTGGTTCCTGAGGGGGCAGCGAGCCTGCCCCTCAGGAGGAGCCTATCCAGGAGGATAGGAACAAGGCTCTCCAGGAGGATGTTTTATTCAAAAAAGCAAAATTAGTAGCATGCCATGTTATACTGGAAAACTTTATTATTTTTGCAACACAAACTAGAAGAGAAAGGGCAAACATTTACAGGGGATCAATGTTTCACATTTTGCAGTAACAATAACAGCTAATATTTGAGAGCTGCCTAACACCAGGCACCATGCTGAGCATTTTACAGGCGTTATTTGGTTTACTCCCCAGCCATCCCTTAAGGCAGTACTATCATCAACCCCTCAGGCCCCTTGAGCCCCTTGGCTCCTCAGCCAAGTACAGAGACAAAGGCATGTCCCAGTGAGGGGCAAGGCTACAACTGAATCCCCAGGTCTTATCAAAGTAAACCCTCACCATCATCCCATACCATAGTCAAGGACCAGCTCATGTTTAGCCATTGCCTCAGACACCACTGGCTCTCCCTCCTGCTGCAGGAATCTGAGACTATACTGAGAATCAGGAAAAACAACGATAAAATCAGTTATTACTGTGTCATTTCCAACAGCCTACTAGACCATACGCGTGCTGCAGATAAAACTAGTAAAATCATACGTAGACCTGGCCCCTCCTTGTTAAATTCTTGCCAAGGAAGAAAATCTTCAGTGAAGTCCAGGCAAAAAATCAAGTTTGGCTGAATATCTTCAGCCGCTGAAAGAAATCAGTATGTCACAGTCCTTGATTAGTGCCTTAACACAGCAAGTTCTAAAGCAATGTTGTTCTGAAAGTGGGACAACTGTGTAAGCAATGATTACTTCTTTCTCCCTATCCCCCTCCTTAAGATACTCTTAAAGGACCATTCATTCACTAGACAGGCATTAACTGAGTTCTGCGATGATGAGGCATCACTGGCATGGTGATAAACCCAAGATGTATCAGGTGCCAATCCTGTCATTGAGAGCATTATAATTCATTGGGGAAAGCTATATACTTTTTAAAGACAAATACATGTGTACTGTTTTTCTATTGCTATGTTGACAAATTACCACATGCTGATTCTCTCACAGTCTTGTAGGTTAGAGGTCTAGGCATAGAGTGGTTGGGTTCTCTGTTCAGATCTCACAGGGTCGAAATCAAGATGGTCTGAGCTTCTCAGCGGGGGCTCGGTATCCTCTTCCAAACTCATTCAAGTTGTAGGCAGAATTCTCTTCCTTGCAGTTATAAGACTGAGATCCCCATCTCCTCCATGACTGTCAGCCAGGCTGCTATCAGCTCCTAGACACCACCTCCCTCTCTTGCCACATGGCCTCTGCCTTCAAGCTAGCAATGGCACCTATCAATAGAATCATTTTGCTTTGAATCTCTGACTTTCTCCCAGGAACCAGTCAGAGAGAACACTGTGCTTTTAAAGGGCCCACTGCATCCTGCATTGAACATAGACTGGCAATTCATTTCTTACATGATAGTATACAAATTTCAATGCTATTCTCCCAAATCATCCAACCCTCTCCCTCTCCCTCTCATTCTCCCTCAGAGTCCATATGTCCGCTCTACACATCTGTATCTCTTTTGCTGTCTTGCATACAGGACGCTTGGGGCTGGTGTATGGGGATGATCTGGAGGGATGATGTGGGGTGGGAGGTGGGAGGGGGGTTCATGTTTGGGAGTTCGTGTAAAAAAATAAATAAATACAAAAAAAATAAAAAAAAATAAAGGGCCCACTGAATTAGGTCAAGTCCATGGCATCTCGTCCTAGTCACAGGTTCTCTTCGATTGACATTCAAGGAGAGGAGACTAGATAACTGTGTAGGTCATTGGGGGTCATCTTAGAATTCTACCTGCCCCAGTAGGCGTGCATTTATGTAAAAATACTGTGTTTCCAACCATTGTTGACAGTGGTTCCCCGCCCCACCTTGGGGAGATTAGAACATGGGAGGAAGCCAGGATGTTTGCTTCATATACATTATATAGTAGTCAAAGAATAAATGTCCTGGATGAAATATGCAAAGGACCCTCGCTGAGAAATACTAAACTAAATGGCACAGAAAGAGCATTAAAATTTGATGGAATGCTAGCGCCCTTCTTTGAGTAACAAAAGATCCATTAAAAATTGACATGGCTCCTCTTTTACAGTGATAGATTCCCACCCATCAGGCAAAGAAACTAAATGGGTAGAAACTACTGCTAAGTCACATAATAATGGAAGCCCAGGAACTTCCCAAAAACTTCCCTGGTGGCTCAGATGGTAAAGAATCTGCTTGCAACGCAGGAGACCTGGGTTCGATCCCTGGGTTGGGAAGATCCCCTGCAGAAGGAAATGGCAACACACTCCAGTATTCTTGCCTGGAGAATTCCATAAGCAGAGGAGCCTGGTGGGCTACAGTCCACAGGATTTCAAAGAGTTGGACACGACTGAGTAACTAACATATAGCAGGTAGTAACCTCCCAAAACAGGACTAGGCTTCTTGCTAAAGGAGGAAATATTTCTTTTCTTAAAGAGATTTCTGACTTAACTATTCACCACCTTCTTCCCCATTGATTGTCTGCTTGGAGGATACTTAAGTTTAACAGGTCAACCAATGCAGGGATCAAGCTAAATACTGTTCCCACTGGTGGTTTATACTAAGGGAAAACTCGATCTTGAATCTCAGCCCTGTGGTTTAGCACACTGCTGTGGAAGCCAGAGGACAGAGGAAGGCTCTCCTGAGAATGAGGGCATTTCCTGTGGAAGGAGGCAACTCTGGGGAGCAGAGGGCAGGGGCATAAGGTCCTTGCTAGCTGGAGGTTACAAGTGTTTGAGCAGGGTCTTGAATGAAGAGAAGTTTTGTGTTTTTGAGATTAGGCAGGGAGAAGCTCAGCAGTGAAAAGGAAAGGAGTACAGCAATGAAACTAGAGCAGGTTACTTTTTTAGGAGGAAGCTAGAACATGTTTGGAGGCTGAAAAGCGTTCAGTGGAAAAGATCAGAATGAAAACCAGACAAATGACACAAAAGAAAAGGAGAAGAAAAGGCAGGAGGGGATGGGATATAAGACACAGCAGGAAAGTACTAACTATGGGCACTTCTGCTTTTGTGATATGAGGAAGGAAGAAAGGATGGGTGAAAGCACAGAGATGTTGAAATGGGCAGGAAGAGTGAGTTAGGTCAGATGGCCTTGGTCTCAGTAACTGGACCTCCACCAGTGAGGGTTTTTAAACTGCAGTATATCTTACATATTTAGAAAGAGCCCACTGTTTCCTCTAAATATATCCATCCCTGTCGTGGGGGGTTAGGGGAAGATAATGTTCAAAATTAAAAGGAATAAAAGCACCCATAACTTAGGAAGGGAACTGGCATCTGCTGAACTATTAGTAGTAAAACATGACATTTCACTAAAAAGAGATGGAGACAGAACAGAAGTGTTTCTTAAGGGCATAGAAGAAAAACGCGCAAGGTAGCCAAAGTCCAAAGGTTCCTAAAAGAGAGTCACCGATACCAGCTCCTCGACCCACAAACCTTCAGGAAAATGTGTTTTTATAGTAGAAGGACCCCTGCCATGACCAGATGGACGGGGAAAGTCCTGTTTACTCAGCTTTCTTCCTATTTGTCTATAGCCAGCCAGGTGTTTACAGAAACAGAGAAAAGTCATTCCCCTATAGTACCAATATGCTAGCTCAATAAACGGCAGGGTTATCTTCCATTCACATTTTGAAGGAAATGTTATAATTGTTAGAGAAGAATTATTTTGTCTCTTGTAGAAAGAGTAATTTTGTAATGTACCAAAGGTATCTAAATTAAGTAAAAAGTCTGGGGGAAATTTTACCCAATGAAATCAGTTTTTCCTAAGTGAGCAACTACACCAAAAGGAGGGGTAAATGTTTTACCCACTTCTGGTCAATAACCAGTTCAGTCTCCATGTTTGTAAATATATCATACGACCTTACCACCCTTAATCCAACCTTGTCCTCAAATCTAGTTCTGTCTGACAAGTTAGACCTTACTGCAGCTTGGGAATAGAGCTTTGGTTCTTATAATTTTTTAATAAATCAGAAACACTTCAATTTAACTGCTTTGGGTCAGCTGTGAGCCATTATTCATTGGGAATTGATGGGCAAAAATGATATAGTGCAAATAAATGCGGAAATTTTTGATGCACCAAGAAAAAGAATGATATATACTCAGTGCTGATATACTGCAAATATTGTAAGTAATCAAAAAGGTTTGGCATACTGTGTGAATTTCAGAGGTTTGTTATGTCAAACCATGTAAAGAGTGATGAGCATTTTGAAACAGGTGCTAAGATTTAGCAGAAAATGACAAGCTCAAACAGCAATATAGGAAGAGAAAGAGGGAGAAATAGATTGTTTTGATTGCATTTCTACAGTCATCTAAGCAAAATCCAGGCCAGCTTTTTACAAAAACCTACCTAAGGCAAGTCACAATGAAGGGCTGGCTGGCAAGCCTCTAACATACCCTAGAGAAATGTATTATGATTCAGGAATATTTTTAAATGTACTACTCAGCAAGAATGCAGTAGCTCTCCTATAGATTAGAAATTTGAGCACGTTCAAGGCCATTAAGGACAGCCCAGAGCAAAATAAAAGAGAGCAAATCTTGGTACTGTTAGGCTTAGATATATCTTCCTTTAAAAAAAAAATGAGAAAAGGAAAATGCATTTTTTTATTTGTGCTTAGCCCTGGAGCCAGTGCTTCATCCCTGCCTCCGTATGTTGCATCAGGTGGTTACAAACATCTGCCACCTGTAGGGGTGTCAGTGCTGAGGCTCAAAGAGAGATGGAGAGTAAATGACGACAGTGCCCAGCGGAGCAGGGACAGGGTGACCAGCTCTCCTGTTCTCCCAAGACTGGGGTTCTTCTCAATACTTGAGATATGCAGTGCTAAAGGCAGAGGAGTGGCAGGCAAACTGGGATGACAGGTCACCCTTCCAGGCACAGAGGAAACTGCAGGAGTGCTTCCTGGTGAAGACTGAGCAGGTCAAGGCTGCCCCAGCCCAGGCTGTTGGAGAACTGGGACTGTCGCTCCTGGCTTGGTCCCCCAGGCATGCATGCCATCCGAGGCTCCCTGAAGCCGTACCCAGTACCCCTTCCTTCCCTGGCAGGCACCGTGGAGAACTCAAGACGCACAGACACACACACGCACATACACACTGTATATCTCTGCTGTAAACATTTTATATTTACATGCTAGAAAATAAAAGAGTAAGTTATAAAGTTCATAAAAGTAAGGGAAAACAAAAGGAATAAAGCATTTCATTTCCTAGGCTCTGAATCATACTTATTTTGATTAAATTTTTTCTAATTATAAGTAATATCCTCATTATAAAAAAAAGTATACAGAAAAGAGAAAAAAATAAAAGAGCGACGTCCATTCTATTCAAGTATGTGGTGTGTGCTAAGTCGCTTCAGTCACGTCCAGCTCTTTGCGACCCTGTGGGCTGTAGCCTGCCGGGCTGTCTGTGGGATTCTCCCAGCATGAATACTGGAGTGGGCTGCCATGCCCTCCTCCACCCAGGGATTGAACTCATGCCTTTTCTATCACCTACATCGGTAGGCAGGTTCTTTACCACTAGCGCCACCTGGGAAGCCCCTATTCAAGTATAACCACTCTACACTTAGATGGACTTCCAGCTCTATACATGGTCCTTAACCTTGACAACATATTAAAGTAACCTGGGAAGCTTTTGTAAAATAGTGAAGTATGGACATAGCCCCCAGAGATTCTGATTTCATTGGTCTGGTCTGATTTTATGGGTCTGGCATCAGGTTGTTTTTTTTTTGTTTTTTTTTTTTGCTGTGCCAGGTCTCAGTTGCCATGTGTGGGATCTTCCTTAGGATATGCAGGATCTTCAGTTGGGACATGCAGGCTCTGGTTCCCTGACAGGGGATCAAACCCTGGCCCCCTTGCACTGGGAGCATGGAGTCTTAACTGCTGGACCACCAGTGAAATCCCCAGCATCACTATTTTTTAAAGTTACCTCCAGAGATTCTAAGCCTCCAGAAAATCTGGGAACCACTGCTCTAGGTCCCTTTCAAAGTGTCAACTGCCTCACACACACAGAACCATACATACAAACAGACATGTTTACATCATACCTAGCATGCTTTTTTTCACTCAACAATATTTAGTGAATAGTTGCCCATATCAATAAATCAATTTTATAATACTTTAAGTGGTAGCAAGATATTACAATGTATGGGTTAATTCATTTAATATATTCTTATTGTTGAATACTTTTCTTGTTTCCAGATTTTGTTCTCACGCTGCAGTGGGAATAATAATTAAAAGTCTGGGCTTTAGAGTAGGCTTGCTTTGGTCTGAGTCCCAGACACTGCCTGCATTAGCTGAGAGTGACGGCAGGCAAGTCATTTAAACTCTCTAGGCCTCAGATTCCCCATCTGTTAAGTGAAGGTAAGTGGTGCCTGTGTTTTAAATGAGATAATACATATAAAGCACTGACCATGAGTTTAAAATGCATTAGATATTACATAACTATTAACCTTTGCCCATTTCCTAAATTATTTTCTTAGAAAAAAAGCCAGACGTTCAATTTTGAGTCTAACAGTGTACATAATTTTGAGACTTGTGATATGATTACCACACTACCCTCCCACAAAAGTGTAAGTTGAGAGTATCATGTAATTACCAAAGCATCTATTCTTAGAGTAAAAGAGGCCTCCACCCACTTCACCCCTTACTCATGTTGCACCAATTTTATCTCTTAAGTTCATGATGTAGTTATGATGCATGAACATGGTAGAATGATCTGTAAAATCGGAAAATAAGTTATAACATTGCTGTAAGAATTGCATTTGGAAAAGATAATAATATCTGCATTTATTTATAATTTATCTCCTAATTGCCTGGCCAAAATATGTAGTTTAAGGAAAAAATCATGCTATAAGACAGCTAATAAAATAGACATTTTGGAAAAAAGTGGAGAAAAAGAAAGGGAAAGATATGAGACAGTCACGAATTTCAGCTCTGAGCTTCCTAGCAAAACAAGTGAAAATAGAAACATATTTTCTACTCCAAAATAAAAGGGAAGCACATAACTTTATCTAGAAATGAATGTCTTCCTGTTACTAAATTCTAAAGAAAAGAATCACCATGCATTTCTTTATGTAAAGGCCACCAAGTAACATAACAAACAATACAGTTTGGCCCAAATTTGTGGCAGATGTTAACACTTTTTCAAGTAACCATTTTTCATTTGGATCCTTGGAAAAATCATCAGCTCTGATCACCAAACAGGCTGAAAAGTCAGCCTTCAGTAGTGAGAACCATGAGAGTTAATTTTATGTGCAATTTAACTGGGCCACAGGGTGCCCAGATATTACAGGATCCAGCATTATTCTGGGTGTGTCTTTGAGGGTATTTTTGGATGAGATTAATTAACATTCAAATCAGTAAACTGATTAAAACAGATTGCTCTTCCTAAAATGGGTGGGCCTCATCCAATCAGCTGAAGGTCGGAAGAGAACAGACTCACCTTCCCAAGTTAAAAAGAACTGCCTGACTGCCTCCTCCTGGGACATCCTTTTTCTTCCTGCCTTTGGAAGAAAGACAGAAACATCCAGTCTTTCGGGGCCTCAAGCCTGCCAGCATTCCGACTGGAACTACATCTCTCTCCTGGGTCTCCAGCTTGCTGACATGTCAGCCTTCCTCATCATACGAGCCAATTCCTTAAAAGAAACTTCTTTCTCTATCTGTATACATCCTATTGGGCCTGTTTCTCTGGAGAACCCTAACACAAAAATTAATGAGCCTTTCATGGATTTTCACACAAACAGAGCCCAGAGGTAGAAGGAGGAAGTTCTCATTAATAAACCTTCGTGATCCATCCACCTCCAGTCAAAGGTTTCCATAGCAACCTGAGTTCCAAAGCAAGGCTCAGGTCACATTTCCACAGATTGAAACGGAATAGATGAGTGGAAATAAGCAACCCCTTATGATCAACCAAGAAAACGAAGAATAATGAAGAGGCGCACCAGTGCCTGAGCTGAATTAACTTACCAAGACTTAGGGCTGTGAAACACCGGGCACACACACTCTACCACAGAGATTACCTAATTTCTTAAGGTCAGAGCAACGTTTTCACACCATTGCCATTCCATACATGAAGAGATTTTTCTTCCTTTTTCTTAATTCCTTCACACTCATTCTGAGAGGCCACATGGCACTGCATCAAGAGTGTGAGCGCTGCAGTCTTACACTGTGAATACCAATTTCACCACTGGCTAGTTGTGATGAGCTTGGACATGTTATTTATCATATATACGCCTCCGTTTGCTCTTCTGTTCACTAGGAATAAGAACCTAATCTGTCTCAGGATCTAACCGATAAAATAGAAACTACTTTTAAGCATTTGCAATAGAAAGAGCTCAATGCAGGGAATTATTTCCACGGATGAAGGGGAAGCTGAGACAAGGCAGGACGCTGCTGCTGACCCCGGAGTGGAAGACAAAGAGAGGAGATGAAGTCATGGAAGTCCAGGGTCAGCTGAGGAAGCTGGGTCTCTGGGTGGAGACTCCTCCCAAGGCAGAGGGGGGGTAGGGGAGGGGACCTCCCGGCTTCTCCCACCCCCCAACCTTCCAGTCTACCAACGCCTTCCACTGGACACACCATCCAGATGCCACCTGGCAAACGCGCCCTAGAGTTGGCTGTCCTGAGGCGCAGAGCAGGGGCACCATCTGAGGGCCCAGGGCTGCGGGGCTTAAGTGACAGGACTCATGAAGTCCCCTTGGTCTGCTCGGCTGTGTATTTTAGACTGGGGCTGTTGTGTCTCACTCGCCTCTTCTGCACTCCCTTCAACAAATTTTCCACTCCTTATGGATTCTCTTTGTCCTCCTACTCTCTCATCACCCAGTTCTTTCCTCCCACTTCCTCACCCACACTCAACAGCAGACAGCAAGCTGGCTAGCCTCCCAGTGAAACTACAGACTCTAGGAAATCCGAGGGATGGTGGTGTCAAGTTTGGCTGCCAAAGCCAATGATGTCCTCCTCTTCTCAGAGCTGGAGTCCCCTGACTCCACACAGCAGCTCACAGAGGCATGGCCACACATCAAGCGTGGTGCCAACACAGGCAAGACAAGAGAATGTGCTGGCCTTTGATGAAGACCTCCCTCGCCAGACCCATCACCAGGGGCCATGCAAGCTCGTGCATTTGCCACAGAGTTATCTCCTTCAAACACCCTGGCGAGGTCTGCTGACCAGAAGGAGAGTGAAAGAGATGACCTCGGAGTCCCCTTCTACCCCATCCTACAACATGCCTAATAAAGTCAATTCCTGTCTCTTATACACATCTAGATGTGTATAAGAGACAGTCACCAAACAGGCTGAAAAGTCAGCCTTCAGTAGTGAGAACCATGAGAGTTAATTTTATGTGCAATTTAACTGGGCCACAGGGTGCCCAGATATTACAGGATCCAGCATTATTCTGGGTGTGTCTTTGAGGGTATTTTTGGATGAGATTAATTAACATTCAAATCAGTAAACTGATTAAAACAGATTGCTCTTCCTAAAATGGGTGGNAAAAAAAAAAAAAAAAAGGCCCCAATTGCAGGTGGATTCTTTACCACCTGAGGGCTTCCCTAGTGGCTCAAACGCTAACGAAAATGAGGGAGACTCGGGTTCACTCCCTGGTTTGGGAATCCCCTGAAGGAGGAAATGGCAACCCAGTCCCGAATTCTTGCCTGGAGAATCCCATGGACAGCGGAGCCTGGTGGGCTACAGTCCACTTGACTGAGCAACGAACACAGCTCCTATAAGGGGCCCCACAGAATGGAGGTCACCCCCACAGCCCAGCACACATGGCAAATGGAAGCCTAGGTCGGCCTGCACTCAGGGGAAACATCTGTCAGGGAACCTTGTCCAGCCCCAATAACAATCCTCCATCTCGGCTTTAGCGAGCTCACCTTACCCTAGAAAACGGGACCTGCTGGCCTTCTAGGAAAGTTCCCAGCCTCCCCGCCAATCATGTGCTGTTTCCATGCTGCCCCTTCTAACACACTCTAAGACTCGCTCGTGCGCAGAAGTCCTCCAGAAGAGAGCTCCACGCCCACGAGGCACTGGGACTCCCCCGGTCCATGGACTGACTCCCCTTGTACGAAGGAAGAAAACTCACTACTAAATTGCTTTAGTTTTGTCATTTGACACTACAATGATTTCCATTTGTGTAAGGCTAGGTTGTGGCACCTTCCCCACCTGCCTGTATTACATTTCGCCAGAAGTAAAAGTCCCCAAAGTCTTGGGACCTGGTACCAAGAAAGGCATTCTGTTATAGGACAGGCACTGAAGAACAAAAGACCCCAAGGCTTATCCTAGGAGCAGCATGGAGCATAATATTCTCAAATCCAACCCTCCTTATAAATAAATTTTAGATGTTTAGATTAAAATAATTCAGAATTAAGAAGGGAAATTTAGGGCAATACAAATGATTCCATGGCACCAGGCCTATACTGAGAATTTTCTGCCAATTTACATCTTCACCATCCTCAAAACCCTTGTACATTTTTCCTTCACATTCCTTCTCCAGGGTGTATAAAAAAATTATTCCTCTGATACTGCCTTCAACAGTTAAAACCTAGATGTGAACTGAGTCCATCAGTCTGATCAGCCCATACAAAGCTACTTGTTAAGTCCAACTAGAAAGCAGCTGGTTAAAAACTCAACTATTTGCTTTGTACCAGATTGATACAAGTCAGGTCACAATTTTAGCCATTTAACAATTAACAATTAATAGGTTAACAATTAACCCTTTCTACCTGTGGGCTTCCCTGATGGCGCAGATGGTAAGGAATTCATCTGCAATGTGGGAGACCTGGGTTCGATCCCTGGGTTGGGAAGATCCCCTGGAGGACGGCAATCTACTCCAGCGTTCTTCCCTGGAGAATCCCCGTGGACAGAGGAGCCTGGTGGGCGACAGTCCATAGGGTCGCACAGAGTCGAACACAGCTGAGCAACCAAGCACAACACAGCTCTACTGTGGTTCTCAAAGTCTGTTTCCCAAACCAGCAGCGTCAGCGTCAGCATCACCTATGAACTTGTTAGAAATACAAATGTTCAAGTCTCACCCAGCCTGCTAAAAGACAGAAATCATGGAGGGTGGGGCTCAGCAATTTGTTTTTAACAAGCCCTCCAGATGATTCTGATGTAGGTAACATCTGAAAACCACTGTGCCAGAAAAACACACACACGCAAAAACCAACTGATTCCAGTGAAACAGATGGTACATGTTATTGGTCATTTTTCTAATGACATTAATTTGAATTTAAATCCCAGACCGCCCCCCAGTCTGAAATCTACAGTCTTTCTAACACCTATTTTATTCGGTACTCACTGTACTAGAAAGGCTTTTATTATTAAGGGAGGGTAATTTCAAGCAAGAAGACAATGGAAATTAGAACACCGCTGCTATTGTCCTGTCAAAATGAACAAAATCCCCCTCTATCAAACAGTCATTTTATGTTTGGCGGGGGGGGAAGAAAGGCTATAAGCCTTTGCCAAGCATGCCACACTTTTGCTCATAAATGCTCCTTTGGTATAATTGAGTGAACTTGCACAAGCGCCCTTCTGTACCCACCAAGAAATAGCAGGTCCCAATATGGGAATGGAGCCNGGGGGGGGGAAGAAAGGCTATAAGCCTTTGCCAAGCATGCCACACTTTTGCTCATAAATGCTCCTTTGGTATAATTGAGTGAACTTGCACAAGCGCCCTTCTGTACCCACCAAGAAATAGCAGGTCCCAATATGGGAATGGAGCCATATTTCCCTGCTTTGTTCCCAACCTTGTAAAAGCTCTTCATCCTCTCCAAGTAGAGGGGAATTTTGGCAAAGAATTCTCCAGGGTGACAAAAAGCACCTTCTCTTCACTCTTTTGTTGTGCTGTTAGTTTTGAAACCCTTTTGCCCCGAGAACAATACACTGCAGAGTTACTTTCCCTCGCTACCTTCCACAGTGCTTTCTCTAGCCCTGAGGATAACAGTCTGCCATTTTAACATCAGAGGCCACACTGTGGCTGCTGAGAATCTAAGTGTAATGTAAGTCAGGCATGTGAGCACTATTAGCCCAACTCTTAGCTGAACTGCTCTAAGGGGTTTAATTTTTAAAAAGCAACGTGGCACTCCAGTTAGAAGGCCAGTGAGCAGGAAATGGACTCCCACATCAATAGCACGCTAACCACTCTGGTGGCACACAACCCAGAAGGTAATTTGGGGAACTTAGGAAGTTGGAGAAGATGAATAAATACGAGAAGAACCAACCAATATCCTTTTTCCTTTTTATGAAGACTGTGACTGTAGGCTGTAATCTTCTTTTCGTCATTAGTAAAATAAGGGGAACGGGGAGTTTAAAATATGTGGTAGTGTTAAATAACCCATAACTAAATGCATGGGCAACATCGAAAATATATGTCAGATGGAAACACAATGAGGGACTGGAAATTTGATGTAAGGTTTTGTTCTAAATACAACTCCCTAAGCAAAACTCTTCAAAAAATCTCTACTAGCACTAAACCAGAAATAAATATTTCTAAGCATTGCTCCCAATGATATAAAACTAGCTATAACTCACTATAGCCTCAAGTAAAATGAAGATTTGCTGGTGAGCTCGATAATTAAATCATTCTAGACAGTCAATCTGGGCAAATCA
Source organism: Oreotragus oreotragus (assembly GCA_006410675.1). Taxonomy (NCBI): domain Eukaryota; kingdom Metazoa; phylum Chordata; class Mammalia; order Artiodactyla; family Bovidae; genus Oreotragus; species Oreotragus oreotragus. Next base: position 431,685 of record SJYX01013024.1, on the reverse strand, counting down.
TGTCCCAAAGCTAGTGTTTCTCCTTGTAATTATCTGATGTCTGTCTACAATGATCAGATTAACCAAATGATTGCCGCGTCTCCAACATGGTGTGCAGACCAGCTGCAGAGCGTCCACGGGGCTTCCGCATTTGCCCCTTCTCTTTCTTCCATGTCTCACCATTTACCCTTCCATCCTTTTCCCTCCCAAACCTACTTGGGCTAATCGAAGTCAGGCCACCTGGGCCTACGATTTACAGGATTTATTTACAATGTTGCAACCCTGGCTTTTGCTGTAAGCGGTATTCACTTCTGAGGGTTTCACGCATTCCACCAGAAACATGCTTACCTGTGAGAGTACAGAGAACAAAGAGGGCGAGGCGCACGGACGAGGGCTTCACAGTTTTCAACGTGCCATTTCATAGCCTTGCTTGTCTCATCTCCTAGCCCTGAGGTGNTTTTTTTTTTTTTTTTGCTGTGCCAGGTCTCAGTTGCCATGTGTGGGATCTTCGTTAGGATATGCAGGATCTTCAGTTGGGACATGCAGGCTCTGGTTCCCTGACAGGGGATCAAACCCTGGCCCCCTTGCACTGGGAGCATGGAGTCTTAACTGCTGGACCACCAGTGAAATCCCCAGCATCACTATTTTTTAAAGTTACCTCCAGAGATTCTAAGCCTCCAGAAAATCTGGGAACCACTGCTCTAGGTCCCTTTCAAAGTGTCAACTGCCTCACACACACAGAACCATACATACAAACAGACATGTTTACATCATACCTAGCATGCTTTTTTTCACTCAACAATATTTAGTGAATAGTTGCCCATATCAATAAATCAATTTTATAATACTTTAAGTGGTAGCAAGATATTACAATGTATGGGTTAATTCATTTAATATATTCTTATTGTTGAATACTTTTCTTGTTTCCAGATTTTGTTCTCACGCTGCAGTGGGAATAATAATTAAAAGTCTGGGCTTTAGAGTAGGCTTGCTTTGGTTTGAGTCCCAGACACTGCCTGCATTAGCTGAGAGTGACGGCAGGCAAGTCATTTAAACTCTCTAGGCCTCAGATTCCCCATCTGTTAAGTGAAGGTAAGTGGTGCCTGTGTTTTAAATGAGATAATACATATAAAGCACTGACCATGAGTTTAAAATGCATTAGATATTACATAACTATTAACCTTTGCCCATTTCCTAAATTATTTTCTTAGAAAAAAAGCCAGACGTTCAATTTTGAGTCTAACAGTGTACATAATTTTGAGACTTGTGATATGATTACCACACTACCCTCCCACAAAAGTGTAAGTTGAGAGTATCATGTAATTACCAAAGCATCTATTCTTAGAGTAAAAGAGGCCTCCACCCACTTCACCCCTTACTCATGTTGCACCAATTTTATCTCTTAAGTTCATGATGTAGTTATGATGCATGAACATGGTAGAATGATCTGTAAAATCGGAAAATAAGTTATAACATTGCTGTAAGAATTGCATTTGGAAAAGATAATAATATCTGCATTTATTTATAATTTATCTCCTAATTGCCTGGCCAAAATATGTAGTTTAAGGGAAAAATCATGCTATAAGACAGCTAATAAAATAGACATTTTGGAAAAAAGTGGAGAAAAAGAAAGGGAAAGATATGAGACAGTCACGAATTTCAGCTCTGAGCTTCCTAGCAAAACAAGTGAAAATAGAAACATATTTTCTACTCCAAAATAAAAGGGAAGCACATAACTTTATCTAGAAATGAATGTCTTCCTGTTACTAAATTCTAAAGAAAAGAATCACCATGCATTTCTTTATGTAAAGGCCACCAAGTAACATAACAAACAATACAGTTTGGCCCAAATTTGTGGCAGATGTTAACACTTTTTCAAGTAACCATTTTTCATTTGGATCCTTGGAAAAATCATCAGCTCTGATCACCAAACAGGCTGAAAAGTCAGCCTTCAGTAGTGAGAACCATGAGAGTTAATTTTATGTGCAATTTAACTGGGCCACAGGGTGCCCAGATATTACAGGATCCAGCATTATTCTGGGTGTGTCTTTGAGGGTATTTTTGGATGAGATTAATTAACATTCAAATCAGTAAACTGATTAAAACAGATTGCTCTTCCTAAAATGGGTGGGCCTCATCCAATCAGCTGAAGGTCGGAAGAGAACAGACTCACCTTCCCAAGTTAAAAAGAACTGCCTGACTGCCTCCTCCTGGGACATCCTTTTTCTTCCTGCCTTTGGAAGAAAGACAGAAACATCCAGTCTTTCGGGGCCTCAAGCCTGCCAGCATTCCGACTGGAACTACATCTCTCTCCTGGGTCTCCAGCTTGCTGACATGTCAGCCTTCCTCATCATACGAGCCAATTCCTTAAAAGAAACTTCTTTCTCTATCTGTATACATCCTATTGGGCCTGTTTCTCTGGAGAACCCTAACACAAAAATTAATGAGCCTTTCATGGATTTTCACACAAACAGAGCCCAGAGGTAGAAGGAGGAAGTTCTCATTAATAAACCTTCGTGATCCATCCACCTCCAGTCAAAGGTTTCCATAGCAACCTGAGTTCCAAAGCAAGGCTCAGGTCACATTTCCACAGATTGAAACGGAATAGATGAGTGGAAATAAGCAACCCCTTATGATCAACCAAGAAAACGAAGAATAATGAAGAGGCGCACCAGTGCCTGAGCTGAATTAACTTACCAAGACTTAGGGCTGTGAAACACCGGGCACACACACTCTACCACAGAGATTACCTAATTTCTTAAGGTCAGAGCAACGTTTTCACACCATTGCCATTCCATACATGAAGAGATTTTTCTTCCTTTTTCTTAATTCCTTCACACTCATTCTGAGAGGCCACATGGCACTGCATCAAGAGTGTGAGCGCTGCAGTCTTACACTGTGAATACCAATTTCACCACTGGCTAGTTGTGATGAGCTTGGACATGTTATTTATCATATATACGCCTCCGTTTGCTCTTCTGTTCACTAGGAATAAGAACCTAATCTGTCTCAGGATCTAACCGATAAAATAGAAACTACTTTTAAGCATTTGCAATAGAAAGAGCTCAATGCAGGGAATTATTTCCACGGATGAAGGGGAAGCTGAGACAAGGCAGGACGCTGCTGCTGACCCCGGAGTGGAAGACAAAGAGAGGAGATGAAGTCATGGAAGTCCAGGGTCAGCTGAGGAAGCTGGGTCTCTGGGTGGAGACTCCTCCCAAGGCAGAGGTGGGGTAGGGGAGGGGACCTCCCGGCTTCTCCCACCCCCCAACCTTCCAGTCTACCAACGCCTTCCACTGGACACACCATCCAGATGCCACCTGGCAAACGCGCCCTAGAGTTGGCTGTCCCGAGGCGCAGAGCAGGGGCACCATCTGAGGGCCCAGGGCTGCGGGGCTTAAGTGACAGGACTCATGAAGTCCCCTTGGTCTGCTCGGCTGTGTATTTTAGACTGGGGCTGTTGTGTCTCACTCGCCTCTTCTGCACTCCCTTCAACAAATTTTCCACTCCTTATGGATTCTCTTTGTCCTCCTACTCTCTCATCACCCAGTTCTTTCCTCCCACTTCCTCACCCACACTCAACAGCAGACAGCAAGCTGGCTAGCCTCCCAGTGAAACTACAGACTCTAGGAAATCCGAGGGATGGTGGTGTCAAGTTTGGCTGCCAAAGCCAATGATGTCCTCCTCTTCTCAGAGCTGGAGTCCCCTGACTCCACACAGCAGCTCACAGAGGCATGGCCACACATCAAGCGTGGTGCCAACACAGGCAAGACAAGAGAATGTGCTGGCCTTTGATGAAGACCTCCCTCGCCAGACCCATCACCAGGGGCCATGCAAGCTCGTGCATTTGCCACAGAGTTATCTCCTTCAAACACCCTGGCGAGGTCTGCTGACCAGAAGGAGAGTGAAAGAGATGACCTCGGAGTCCCCTTCTACCCCATCCTACAACATGCCTAATAAAGTCAATTCCTACTAAAAAAAAAAAAAAAAAAGGCCCCAATTGCAGGTGGATTCTTTACCACCTGAGGGCTTCCCTAGTGGCTCAAACGCTAACGAAAATGAGGGAGACTCGGGTTCACTCCCTGGTTTGGGAATCCCCTGAAGGAGGAAATGGCAACCCAGTCCCGAATTCTTGCCTGAAGAATCCCATGGACAGCGGAGCCTGGTGGGCTACAGTCCACTTGACTGAGCAACGAACACAGCTCCTATAAGGGGCCCCACAGAATGGAGGTCACCCCCACAGCCCAGCACACATGGCAAATGGAAGCCTAGGTCGGCCTGCACTCAGGGGAAACATCTGTCAGGGAACCTTGTCCAGCCCCAATAACAATCCTCCATCTCGGCTTTAGCGAGCTCACCTTACCCTAGAAAACGGGACCTGCTGGCCTTCTAGGAAAGTTCCCAGCCTCCCCGCCAATCATGTGCTGTTTCCATGCTGCCCCTTCTAACACACTCTGAGACTCGCTCGTGCGCAGAAGTCCTCCAGAAGAGAGCTCCACGCCCACGAGGCACTGGGACTCCCCCGGTCCATGGACTGACTCCCCTTGTACGAAGGAAGAAAACTCACTACTAAATTGCTTTAGTTTTGTCATTTGACACTACAATGATTTCCATTTGTGTAAGGCTAGGTTGTGGCACCTTCCCCACCTGCCTGTATTACATTTCGCCAGAAGTAAAAGTCCCCAAAGTCTTGGGACCTGGTACCAAGAAAGGCATTCTGTTATAGGACAGGCACTGAAGAACAAAAGACCCCAACGCTTATCCTAGGAGCAGCATGGAGCATAATATTCTCAAATCCAACCCTCCTTATAAATAAATTTTAGATGTTTAGATTAAAATAATTCAGAATTAAGAAGGGAAATTTAGGGCAATACAAATGATTCCATGGCACAAGGCCTATACTGAGAATTTTCTGCCAATTTACATCTTCACCATCCTCAAAACCCTTGTACATTTTTCCTTCACATTCCTTCTCCAGGGTGTATAAAAAAATTATTCCTCTGATACTGCCTTCAACAGTTAAAACCTAGATGTGAACTGAGTCCATCAGTCTGATCAGCCCATACAAAGCTACTTGTTAAGTCCAACTAGAAAGCAGCTGGTTAAAAACTCAACTATTTGCTTTGTACCAGATTGATACAAGTCAGGTCACAATTTTAGCCATTTAACAATTAACAATTAATAGGTTAACAATTAACCCTTTCTACCTGTGGGCTTCCCTGATGGCGCAGATGGTAAGGAATTCATCTGCAATGTGGGAGACCTGGGTTCGATCCCTGGGTTGGGAAGATCCCCTGGAGGACGGCAATCTACTCCAGCGTTCTTCCCTGGAGAATCCCCGTGGACAGAGGAGCCTGGTGGGCGACAGTCCATAGGGTCGCACAGAGTCGAACACAGCTGAGCAACCAAGCACAACACAGCTCTACTGTGGTTCTCAAAGTCTGTTTCCCAAACCAGCAGCGTCAGCGTCAGCATCACCTATGAACTTGTTAGAAATACAAATGTTCAAGTCTCACCCAGCCTGCTAAAAGACAGAAATCATGGAGGGTGGGGCTCAGCAATTTGTTTTTAACAAGCCCTCCAGATGATTCTGATGTAGGTAACATCTGAAAACCACTGTGGCAGAAAAACACACACACGCAAAAACCAACTGATTCCAGTGAAACAGATGGTACATGTTATTGGTCATTTTTCTAATGACATTAATTTGAATTTAAATCCCAGACCGCCCCCCAGTCTGAAATCTACAGTCTTTCTAACACCTATTTTATTCGGTACTCACTGTACTAGAAAGGCTTTTATTATTAAGGGAGGGTAATTTCAAGCAAGAAGACAATGGAAATTAGAACACCGCTGCTATTGTCCTGTCAAAATGAACAAAATCCCCCTCTATCAAACAGTCATTTTATGTTTGGCGGGGGGGGAAGAAAGGCTATAAGCCTTTGCCAAGCATGCCACACTTTTGCTCATAAATGCTCCTTTGGTATAATTGAGTGAACTTGCACAAGCGCCCTTCTGTACCCACCAAGAAATAGCAGGTCCCAATATGGGAATGGAGCCATATTTCCCTGCTTTGTTCCCAACCTTGTAAAAGCTCTTCATCCTCTCCAAGTAGAGGGGAATTTTGGCAAAGAATTCTCCAGGGTGACAAAAAGCACCTTCTCTTCACTCTTTTGTTGTGCTGTTAGTTTTGAAACCCTTTTGCCCCGAGAACAATACACTGCAGAGTTACTTTCCCTCGCTACCTTCCACAGTGCTTTCTCTAGCCCTGAGGATAATAGTCTGCCATTTTAACATCAGAGGCCACACTGTGGCTGCTGAGAATCTAAGTGTAATGTAAGTCAGGCATGTGAGCACTATTAGCCCAACTCTTAGCTGAACTGCTCTAAGGGGTTTAATTTTTAAAAAGCAACGTGGCACTCCAGTTAGAAGGCCAGTGAGCAGGAAATGGACTCCCACATCAATAGCACGCTAACCACTCTGGTGGCACACAACCCAGAAGGTAATTTGGGGAACTTAGGAAGTTGGAGAAGATGAATAAATACGAGAAGAACCAACCAATATCCTTTTTCCTTTTTATGAAGACTGTGACTGTAGGCTGTAATCTTCTTTTCGTCATTAGTAAAATAAGGGGAACGGGGAGTTTAAAATATGTGGTAGTGTTAAATAACCCATAACTAAATGCATGGGCAACATCGAAAATATATGTCAGATGGAAACACAATGAGGGACTGGAAATTTGATGTAAGGTTTTGTTCTAAATACAACTCCCTAAGCAAAACTCTTCAAAAAATCTCTACTAGCACTAAACCAGAAATAAATATTTCTAAGCATTGCTCCCAATGATATAAAACTAGCTATAACTCACTATAGCCTCAAGTAAAATGAAGATTTGCTGGTGAGCTCGATAATTAAATCATTCTAGACAGTCAATCTGGGCAAATCATGTCCCAAAGCTAGTGTTTCTCCTTGTAATTATCTGATGTCTGTCTACAATGATCAGATTAACCAAATGATTGCCGCGTCTCCAACATGGTGTGCAGACCAGCTGCAGAGCGTCCACGGGGCTTCCGCATTTGCCCCTTCTCTTTCTTCCATGTCTCACCATTTACCCTTCCATCCTTTTCCCTCCCAAACCTACTTGGGCTAATCGAAGTCAGGCCACCTGGGCCTACGATTTACAGGATTTATTTACAATGTTGCAACCCTGGCTTTTGCTGTAAGCGGTATTCACTTCTGAGGGTTTCACGCATTCCACCAGAAACATGCTTACCTGTGAGAGTACAGAGAACAAAGAGGGCGAGGCGCACGGACGAGGGCTTCACAGTTTTCAACGTGCCATTTCATAGCCTTGCTTGTCTCATCTCCTAGCCCTGAGGTGGCATTATTTTGCACGCATACAAACTGTGTCTTCTAATGACCTTCCCAAGACAAAGGTCGAATAAATTCAAAGACATCCTAGAACTCAGGTCTCCTGCTCCTGAGTGCTCTGAGACTGGGCTGGAATGTATTACCAGGAGTCAAATGCCAAAGGTGTAAGTCTGACTCCCTTAACGTGAGGGTAGAACACAGAAGAACTCCTGCAGGATGGGAATGAATGTGTATGCCTGAGGCCGACATCCGTACATGTGAGGTTTATGTCTCTTAACTAGAACTTCCTAACCATGTCATTGACATCCCCACCCTTCACAGAGCCAGTGACGATGAGAAATGGAAGGCTCCTATCCCTCCAGGTAGGGCTAAAAAGGATGACAACTGCAATACTTCTAGAGCCCTAAGACAATATCTATTCTAGGTGAGTAATTCCAACTTGCTTGGGCCTGATATTGATTTCATTTCAGGAGACCCAGACCCCTACACAACTTGAGTTACGATTGAGAATAGGAGGATGTGCAGTCACGTTCAGTCGCTAAGTCGTGTCCAACTCTTCGTGACCCCATGGACTGTAGCCCACCAGACTCCTCTGCCCACGGGATTCTCCAGGCAAGAATACTGGAGCAAGTTGCCATTTCCTCCTTCAGGAGATTTTCCCAATCAACCAGGGAAGATCCCTTGGAGGAGATTTTCCTGCATCTCCTGCGCTGGCAGGCGGATTTTTACCACTGAGCTGCCTGAGAAGCCCCCTTCAAAATCCCTGGAGAAAGGAAGCCCCATAAATTAAGGAGGAAATTTAGCCTGATTAAGACTAAGGTCTCTTTGGGTACCATCTTGGCTGGATTTCACAGATTGTTCCAGAGCTGGAAGTTGGCATAACCATAGGTAGTTAGACCCAAGGAGAGCTATTCATTTTATCCAAACTCTGTCAACACTGGTTTTTAATTAAGAGGTAATTTACTGAATTAAACTGAGTAAAACCTTTCTTAGGATTCGACACTTGCATGCTCCAATCAGACATCCATCCTGTATACAGAGGTTCTTTAGTGAGAGTGGTATTATTGAAAAAAAAAAGGTAGACATTTAAGAATGTTATAATAAGTGTTACATGTCAAATTAAGGGTTTAGTTCAGTTCAGTTCAGTTGCTCAGTCGTGTCCGACTCTTTTCGACCCCATGAACTGCAGCACGCCAGGCCTCCCTGTCCATCACCAACTCCTGGCGTTCACTCAGACTCGCGTCCATCNTAGGTTTCTCAAGAGGCAGGTCAAATTAAGGGTAGAGTAGCTTTAATGCATGGAGCAAACAGAAAGTAAATGGTTCTAAAATGTAAAAGTAATTGATGGGAGAGAAATTTCTCAGTGTGCATAGAACAAGGTCCAGGAAAGAGCTATGCTTTTACTTGAAGCAAAAGTGTGGGATACTTTAGGAAGATCAGCCACATAAAGCATCCCTTAAAGGTGCAGAAATAAGGAAGCAGGTTAAGAGACACTCGTGCTGGGTCACAGAGTTAAGAGGAGAGAACTGTAACTAGTATGTATCCAGTAATCCTCTATATCATTTAGAATCCGTTTCATGGTAAAAATAAAATAAACTCAGACTGACTAAAAACAATAAAATTGTTTTATTGGTTCCTATACTGGAAGCAGGGTTGGATTTGAGTCAGTGACTTGACTATGTCATCACGAATCCAAGTTCCATCCTTTATGCTCTGATACTGTGGAGGAGCTCGGCTTGGGCTCTCAGTCAGAGCCCAAACACATGACCTTTCTACAAGGGAGAGAGGTCATGTCTTGATCTTCTCACATGGTGGCTGAGTTCCAAGAGGGAGCATCCCAAGGTTGGTTTTGTTTTTTTTTTTAATTGAAGTATAGCTGTGGTGGCTCAGATGGTAAAGAATTTGCCTGCAATGTGGGATACAAAGTTTCAGTCCCTGGGGTGGGAGATTCCCTGGAGAAGGGCATGGCTATCCACTTTAGTATTGTTAACTGGAGGATTCCATGGACAGAGGAGCCTAGCAAGCTACAATCCATGGGGCTGCAAAGAGTCAGACATGACTAAGTGATTAATACTTTATCCTTTTCTATAGTTGATTTACAACGCTGTGTTAGTTTCTGGAGTACAGCAAAGTGATTCAGATATATATATACATATATTATTTTTCATATTCTTTTTCACTATGGTTTATCACACAATATTGAAAACAGTTCACTGTATTACACAGTAGGACTTTATCATTTATCTGTTTTATATATAATAGTTTGTATGCTAATCCCAAACTGCTAATTTGTTCCTCCCTCCTTTCCCCATCAACAACCTCAGATATGTGGATGGTACTCTAATGGCAGAAACCAAAGAGGAACTAAAGAGCCTCTTGAAGAGGGTGAAGGAGGAGAGAGAAAGAGCTGGCTTAAAACTAAATATTTAAAAAACTAAGATCATGGCATCTGGCCCCATTACTTCATGGCAAATAGAAGGAAAAAATGTGGAAGCAGTAACAGATCTCCTCTTGGTCTCTAAAATCACTGCATATGGTGACTGCAGCCATGAAATCAGAAGATGATTGCTTCTTGGCAAGAAAGCTATAACAAACCTAGACAATGCGTTGAAAAGCAGAGACATTACTCTGCTGACAAAGGTCCATATAGTCAAGGCTATGGTCTTCCTAGTGGTCACATACGGCTCTGAGAGCTGGACCATAAATAAATTTTGCAGAACATGAAAGAATTGATGTCTTTGAACTGTGGTGCTAGAGAAGACTCCTGAAGGTCCCTTGGACAGTAAGGAGATCAAACCAGCCAATCTTAAGGGAGATCAACCCTGAATACTTGTTGGAAGGACTGATGCTAAAGCTGAAGCTCCAGTATTTGGGTCATCTGATTCGAACAGCTGACTCATTGGAAAATCCCTGATGCTGGGAAAGATTGAGGGCAGAAGGAGAAGAGGGCATCAGAGGAGGAGATGACTGGATGGCATCACTGATGCAACGGGCATGGACTTGTGCAAACCCTGGGAGGTGGTGAGGGACAGGAAGGCTGGCTTAGTGCAGTCCATGGGGTCGCAGAGAGTCGACCAGGCCTGGGTGCCTGAACCACAACCGCCTTTCCCCTTTGGTACGCATCATAAGTTTGTTTTCTATGTGTCTGTGAGTCTGTTTCTGCTTTGTAAGTGAGTTCATCTGAATCACAGTTTAGATTCCACATAAAAGTGCTATTGTACGATATTTGTCTTTGTCTATCTGCCTTTCGTCACTCGGTATGATGACATCTAGGTCTGGGACGTCCCTAATGGGCCAGTGGTTACCAATGCACCTTGCGACGATGGGTTCAGTCTCTGGTGGGGAACTACGATCCTACATGCTGCAGAGTAACTAAGCCCCCATGCCACAACTACTGAGCCCCTGAGCTCTGGAGCCTGTGCCCCTCAAGGAAAGATTCCGTGTGCTGCAGCTAAGACCCAGTGCAGCCAAATATATAAATAATAAAGAAATAAATATTTTTAAAAAATCTCCATCCATGTTGCTGTAAATGGCATTATTCCATTCTTTTTTATGGCTGAGTAGTGTTCTATTGTGGAGAAGGCAATGGCAACCCACTCCNCCTGAGCTCTGGAGCCTGTGCCCCTCAAGGAAAGATTCCGTGTGCTGCAGCTAAGACCCAGTGCAGCCAAATATATAAATAATAAAGAAATAAATATTTTTAAAAAATCTCCATCCATGTTGCTGTAAATGGCATTATTCCATTCTTTTTTATGGCTGAGTAGTGTTCTATTGTGGAGAAGGCAATGGCAACCCACTCCAATACCCTTGCCTGGAAAATCCCATGGACAGAGGAACCTGGTGGGCTGCAGTCCATGGGGTCGCTAAGAGTTGGACACAACTGAGCAACTTCACTTTCACTTTTTATTTTCATACATTGGAGAAGGAAATGGCAACCCACTCCAGTGTTCTTGCCTGGAGAGTCCCAGGGACGGGGGAGCCTGGTGGGCTGCCGTCTGTGGGGTTGCACAGAGTCGGACACGACTGAAGCGACTTAGCAGCAGCAGTGTTCTACTGTACATATGTACCTCATCTTCTTTATCTATTCATCTGTCAATGGTCATTTAGGTTGCTTCCATGACTTAGCTATTGTGAATAGTGCTGCTATGACCAATGGGGTACATGTATCATTTCAAATCAGTTTTCTCCAGTTATAGAGAGCATCCCAAGATTGGATATTCCAAGGGGCCCAGGAGGAAGCTGCAAGGCTTCTTATGACCTATTCTTCGAAGTCTCAGAATGTCATTTCTACAATATTCTATTGGTTAAGCAAGTCACTAAGGCCAACCCAGATTTAAGGGGAAGTGGGGTAGGTTCCATCTCTTCAGGGAAAGAATAACATATGTGTACAGACAGGGAAGGCTATCTACCACAATATGAATGACTGAACATCACAGAGGCAAGGTCTCTATTCAGAAACCTCTGTTACTGCCAGGGTGCTAAATTCCTGGCATTTGAGACCCTCGGCCTGAGCCAATTTACTTTTCCAGGCTCATCTTCCACTATCATCAGTCACTCATCACTGCCTCAGTCAACCCTGTGCTTTTCCCTCCGTGCTTCTGCCTATGACATGTCCTTTTCTGCAAAAGCCTTATCCCGTTCACGTCTTCCCAACCAAATCTTGCCCCACTGAGGCCCAGCTCAAATCCCTCCTGCCCCTGTACCACCCCTGGCTCAGACGATTTCAAACTTCTCTGAACTCATCCTATACCACTAATTAGGCTCTTCCTAAGGGGAAGTTCACTGGGCAATATTCTATCTGACAGCATGGCCCCAGGAGAGAGAATGGATGAGGATGTACAGGCTTTTGCCCCTTATTCTACTGGTTTAATATTTCATGGCAAACATAGAAAACCCTAAAGACTCCACCAGAAAATTACTAGAGCTAATCAATGAACATAGTAAAGTTGCAGGATATAAAATCAACACACAGAAATCCCTTGCATTCCTATACACTAATAATGAGAAAGTAGAAAACGAAATTAAGGAAACAATTCCATTCACCATTGCAACGAAAAGAATAAAATACTTAGGAATATATCTACCTAAAGAAAC